>CAWUFW010006696.1:600000-1111154 GCA_963921515.1 Calotriton arnoldi | reverse complement strand
ATTACCGGTGTGTATACCATGGCACACTACGCTTCCACTTCCGGAGCATTACCGGTGTGAATACCATGGACACTATGCTTCCAATTCCGGAGCATTACCGGTGTATACCATGGTACTCTAGGCTTTTACTTCCGGAGTATTACCGGTGTGTATACCATGGCACACTATGCTTCCACTTCTGGAGCATTACCGGTGTGTATACCATGGACACTGTGCTTCCAATTCGGAGCATTACCGGTGTGTATACCATGGCACACTACTTCCACTTCTGGAGCATTACCGGTGTGTATACCATGGCACACTAGGCTTTACCGGAGCATTACTCCATATGTATACCATGTTCACGCACGCCCACTCCGGAGACACGTGTGCATACCGCACACCACCCTCCACTTCTGAGCATTACCGGTGTTTATACCATGGCACAGTAGGCTTTTACTGCCGGAGCATACCCATGTGTATACCATGGACACAACGCTTCCACTTCCGGAGCATTACTGGTGTGTATACCATGGCACACTACGCTTCCACTTCCGGAGCATTACCGGTGTGTATACCATGGACACTACGCTTCCACTTCCGGAACATTACCACTGTGTATACCAGGCACACTAGGCTTTACTTCTGGAGCATTACCCATGTGTATACCATAGCACACTACGCTTCCACTTCCGCAGCGTTACCCGTGTGTATACCATGGCACACTAGGCTTCCACTTCCGGAGCATTACCGGTGTGTATATCATGGCCATTACGCTTCCACTTCCGGAACATTACCGTGTGTTTACCATGGCACACTACATTTCCATTTCTGGAGCATTACCATTGTGTTTATCATGGCATATTACGGTTCCACTTCCGGAGCATTACCGGTGTGTTTACCATGGCACACTATACTTCTGAAGCATTACCGGTGTGCATACCATAGCACACTACGCTTCCACTTCCGATTACTGGAAATGCTCCACTTCCAGAGCATTACCGGTGTGTTTACCATGGCACACTACGCTTCCAGTTCCGGAGCATACCGGTGTGTATACCATGGCACACTACGCTTCCACTTCCTGAGCATTACCAGTGTGTACATGCTCATGGACACTAAGCTTCCAATTCCGGAGCATTACCAGGTGTATACCATGGTACACTAGACTTTTACTTCCGGAGTACTACCGTGTGTGTATACCATGGCACACTACGCTTCCACTTCCGGAGCATTACCGGTGTGTATACTAAGGGCACACTACGCTTCCACTTCCGGAGCATTACCGGTGTATACCATGGTACACCAGGCTTTTACTTCCGGAGTACTACCGGTGTGTATACCATGGCACACTACACTTCTACTTCTGGAGCATTACCGGTGTGTATACCATGGCACACTATGCTTCTACTTTTGGAGCATTACTGGTGTGTATACCATGGACACTATGCTTCCAATTCCGGAGCATTACCGGTGTGTATACCATGGCACACTACGCTTCCACTTCCTGAGCATTACTGGTGTACATACCATGGACACTATGCTTCCAATTCCGGAGCATTACCGGTGTATACCATGGTACAATAGACTTTTACTTCCTGAGTATTACCGGTGTGTATACCATGGCACACTACGCTTCCACTTTTGGAGCATTACCGGTGTGTTTATATTGGCACACTACGCTTCCACTTCCGGAGCATTACCGGTGTATACCATGGTACACCAGGCTTTTACTTCCAGAGTATTACCGGTGTGTTTACCATGGCACACTACGCTTCCACTTCTGGAGCATTACCGGTGTGTATACCATGACACACTACGCTCTCTACTTTGGAGCATCACCGTGTGTTTAACATAGCACACTATGATTCCACTTCCGATTACTAAATACAGTCCTCACTTCTGGAGCATTACTGGTGTATTTACCATGGCACACTACGCTTCCAGTCCCAGAGCATTACCTGTGTGTATACCATGGACACTATGCTTCCAATTCTGGAGCATTACCGGTGTATACCATGGTACAATAGGCTTTTACTTCCTGAGTATTACCGGTGTGTATACCATGGCACACTACGCTTCAACTTCTGAGCATTACCGGTGTGTGTACCGCGGACACTACGCTTCACTTCCGGAGCATTACCGGTATGTATATCATGGCACACTAGTCATTTACTTCCGGAGCATTACCCGTGTGTAGCGTCTATGGCACATTACGCTTCCAACTTCTGGAGCATTACCGGTGTATACCATGGGCACACTACGCCTCCACTTCCGGAGCATCGTCACCAGTGTGTATATCATGGACACTATGCTTCCAATTCCAGAGCATTACCGGTGTATACCATGGCACACTAGGCTTTACTTCCGGAATATTACCGTGTGTATACCATGGCACACTATGCTTCCACTTCTGGAGCATTACCGGTGTGTATACCACGGCACACTACGCTCTCTACTTTTGGAGCATCACCGGTATGTATGACCATGGACACGATGGCGTTCCAACCCGGGAGCATCACCGGTGTGTATACCATGGCACACTACGCTTCCACTTCCGGAGCATTACCGGTGTGTATACCATGGCACACTATGCTTCCACTTCTGGAGCATTACCGGTGTGTATACCATGGCACATTACGCTTCTACTTTTGGAGCATTACCGGTGTGTATACCATGGACACTATGATTCCAGTTCCGGAGCATTACCGGTGTGTATACCAAGGCACACTATGCTTCCACTTCCGGAGCATTACCGGTGTGCATACCATGGACACTATGCTTCCAATTCCAGAGTATTACCGGTGTATACCATGGTACAATAGAATTTTACTTCCTGGGAGTATTACCGGTGTGCATACCATGGCACACTATGCTTCCACTTCCGGGAGCATTACCGGGTGTGTATACCATGGACACTACGCTTCCACCTCCAGAGCATTACCGGTGTGCAGATTATGGCACACCTAGTGCATTTACTTCCAGAGCATTACCCGTGGTGTATGCTCATGGCACACTATGCTCTCCACTTACGGAGCATTACTGGTGTGTATACCATGGCACACAACGCTTCCACTTCCGGACCATTACCGGTGTGTGTATACCATGGACACTATGCTTCAAATTTTGGCGCACACCGGTGTATACCATGGTACACAACGCTTTTACTTCCGGAGTATTACCGGTGTGTATACCATAGCACACTATGCTCTCCAAATTCTGGAGCATCACCGGTGTGTATACCATGGACACTGTGCTTACAATTCCGGAGCATCACGCGTGTGTATACCATGGCACACTATGCTTCCACTTCCGGAGCATTACCGGTGCGTATACCATGGCACACTAGGCTTTTACTGCCGAAGCCTTACCTATGTGTATACCATGGACACAACGCTTCCACTTCTGTAGCATTACCGGTGTGTATACCATGGGCACAACGCGCCTCCACTTCCGGGAGCATCACCGGTGTGTATACCATGGACACTCACGCCTTGCACTTCTGGAACATTACCACTCGTGTATACCATGGCACACTAGGCTTTTACTTCGGAGCATCACCTGTGTGTGTATACCATAGCACACTATGCTTCCGCAGCATTACCCATGTGTATACCATGGCACACTAGGCTTCCACTTCAGGGGCATTACCGGTGTGTACATTTCCATGCTTGGCCATTACGCTTCGGCACTTTCTGAACATTACCGGTGCGTTTACCATGGCAACACTACAGGCTTCCGCTTCTCTGGAGCATTACCGCTTGTGTTGGATCGCGTGCTAACATTACGGTTCCACTTCCGGAGCATTACCGGTGTGTTTACCATGGCACACTCTAAGCGTCTGAAGCATTACCGGTGTGCATACCATAGCACACTATGCTTCCACTTCGCCGATTACTGGAAATGCTCCACTTCCAGAGCATTACCGGTGTGTTTAACATGGCACACTTATGCTTCCAGTTCCGGGAGCATCACCGGTGTGTATGCCATGGCATACTACGTCTCCACTTCCTGAGCATTGCCGGTGTGTATACCATGGACACTTTGCTTCCAACTCCGGAGCATTACCCGTGTATACCATGGTACGCCTAGGACTTTTAATTCCGGAGTACTACCGGTGTGTTTACCATGGCACACTATGCTTCCTATTCTGGAGCATTACCGGTGTATACCATGGTACAACTAGGCTTTTACTCTCCAGAGTATTACCGGTGTGTTTACCATGGCACACAACGCTTCCACTTCTGGAGCATCACCGGTGTGTATACCATGGCACACTACGCGTCCACTTCCGATTACTAAAAATGCCCCCACTTCTGGAGCATTACCGGTGTGTTTACTATGGCACACCACGCTCCAATCCCGGGAGCATCACCGGTATGTATACCATGGACACTATGCTCTCCAATTCGGAGCATCACCGGTATATACCATGGTACAACAGGCTTTTACTTCCCGGAGTAGCTACCGTGTGTGAAAGTACTCATGGCACACTCACGCTTCCACTTCCGGAGCATTACCGGTGTGTATACCATGGCCAGTACACTTCCACTTCCGGAGCATTGCACTGCGTGTATACCATGGCACACACTAGGCACTTACTTCCGGAGTATTACCCGTGTGTATACCATGGCACATTATGCTTCCACTGAGCATTATCACTGTGTGTACGGCTCATGGCACACTACACTTCCACTTCCGGCGCATTACCGGTGTGTATACTCATGGACACTACGCTTCCATCTTCCGGAGCACTACGGCGTGTATACCATGGCACACTAGGCACGTACTTCCCGGAGTATTACCCGTGTGTAGGCCCATGGCACACTATGCTTCCACTTACGGAGCATCACGCGTGTGTATACCATGGCACACTATAAGCCTCCACTTCTGGAGCATTATCGGTGTGTATACCATGGACACTGTGCTTACAATTCCGGATGCATCACCGGTGTGTATACCACGGGCACACGATGCTTCCACTTCCGGAGCATTACCGGTGGCGTATACCATGCCACACTAGGCTTTTACTGCCGAAGACACGACCTGTGTATACCATGGACACAACGCCTCCACTTCTGGAGAACACCGGTGTATACCATGGCACAATGCGCTCTCCACTTCCGGAGCATTACCGGTGTGTGCACCGCTGGACACTACGCTTCCACTTCCGGAACATTACCACTGTGCATGTACCATGGCACAGCACTAGGGCTTCTTTACTTCTGAGCACTGCCGGTGTGTACACCATGGAACTATGCGTCTACTTTTGGAGAATTACCGGTGTGTATTCAATGGACACTATCCTTTCAATCCCGGAGCATTACCGGTGTGTATACTTCATGGCACACTACGCTTCCACTTCCGGAGCACACACGCGTGTGTGTACCATGGACACTATAAGCCTCCAATTCCAGAGCTATTACTGGTGTGTATACCATGGTACAATACACTTCTTACTTCCCGAGCACTACCGGTGTGTATACTCATGGCACACTACGCCTTCAACTTCTGGAGCATTACCGGTGTGTATACCATAGACACTACACTTCCGGAGTATTGACTGGTGTGTATACCGTGGCAGCACACTATGCTTCCACTTGTGGAGCATTACCGTGTGTAGCTACCATGGACACTGTGCTTACAATTCCGGAGCATTACCGGTGTGTATACCATGGCACACTACACTTCAACTTCCGGCGCATTACCGGTGTATACCATGGTACACAACGCTTTTACTTCCGGAGTATTACCGGTGTGTATACCATGGCACACTATGCTTCCACTTCTGGAGCATTACCGGTGTGTATACCATGGCCAGTACGCTTCCACTTCCGGGAGCATCGAGCCGGTGTGTATACTCATGGCACACTAGGCATTTACTTCGGAGTATTACCCGTGTGTATACCATGGCACATTATGCTTCCACTTCCGGAGCATTACCGGTGCGTATACCATGGCACACTACACTTCAACTTCCGCGCGCACAACGCGTGTGTATACCATGGACACTCACGCTTCCACTCTCCGGAGCAGTGACACGGTGTGTATACCATGGCACACTAGGCATTTACTTCCGGAGTATTACCTGCCGTGTGTATACCATGGCACACACTATGCTTCCACTTACGGAGCATTGGCGTGTGTGTATACGCATGGGCACACCACGCTTCCACTTCCGGACCATTACCGGTGTGTATACCATGGACACTATGCTTCCACTCTCGCGCATTACCGGTGTATACCATGGCACGCAACGCTTTTACTTCCGGAGTATTACCGGTGTGTATACTCATGGCACACTTACATGCTTCCACTTGTGGAGCATCACCGGTGTGTATACCATGGACACGGTGTGCTACAATTCTGGAGACATTACCGGTGTGTATACCATGGCACACTTTGCTTCCACTTCCGGAGCATTACCGGTGCGTATACCATGAGCACACTAGGCTTTTACTGCCTAAGCATTACCTATGTGTATACCATGGACACGAAGCTTCCACTTCTGGAGCATTACCGGTGTGTATACCATGGCACAATGCGCTTCCACTTCCGGGAGCATCACCGGTGTGTATACCATGGACACTACGCTTCCACTTCCGGAACATTACCACTGTGGCTACCATGGCACACTAGGCTTTTGCTTCTGGAGCATTGCCGGTGTGTGTGCCACGTGAACTATGCTTCTACTTTTGGAGCATTACTCGGTGTGTATTCAATGGACACTATCCTTTCAATTCTCGGAGCATTACCGTGTGCATATACCATGGCACACTACGCTTCCACTTCCGGAGCATTACCGGTGTGTATACCATGGACACTATGCTTCCAATTCCAGAGCATTACTGGTGTATACCATGGTACAATACAGCACTTTACTTCCTGAGTATTACCGGTGTGTATACCATGGCACAGCTACGCTCAAACTTCTGGAGCATTACCGGTGTGTATACTCATAGACACCAAACTGGAGTATTACCGGTGTGTATACCATGGCACACTATGCCTCCACTTGTGGAGCATCACCGGTGTGTATACCATGGACACTGTGCTTACAATTCTGGAGCATTACCGGTGTGTATACCATGGCACACTTTGCTTCCACTCTCCGGAGCATTACCGGTGCGTATACCATGGCACACTAGGGCTTCTTGCATTGCCGAAGCATTACCTATGTGTATACCATGGCACACTGCGCTTCCACTTCCGGGAGCATTACCGGTGTGTATACCATGGACACCACGCTTCTACTTTTGGAGTATTCACTGCATGTATACCATGGACACTATGCTTCCAACTCCGGAGCATTACTCGGTGTGTATACCATGGCACACACTACGCTTCCACTTCTGGAGCATTACCGGTGTGTATACCATGGCACACTACGCCTCTACTTTTTGGAGCATTACCGGTGTGTATACCATGGACACTATAAGCTTCCAGTTCCGGAGCATTACCGGTGTGTATACCATGGCACACTATGCTTCCACTTCCGGAGCATTACTGGTGTGTATACTCATGGACACTATGCTTCCAATTCCAGAGCATTACCAGTGTATACCATGGTACAATAGAATTTTTACTTCCTGAGTATTACCGGTGTGTATACCATGGCACACTATGCTTCCACTCCCTCCGGAGCATTACCGGTGTGTATACCATGGACACCACGCTTCCACTTCCAGAGCATTACCGGTGTAGATTATGGCACACCAGGCATTTACTCCGGAGCATTACCCGTGTGTATACTCATGGCACACTATGCTTCCACTTACGGAGCATTACCGTGTGTATACCATGGCACACTACGCTTCCACTTCCGGACCATTACCGGTGTGTATACCATGGACACTATTCTTCTCCAACTTCGGCGCATTACCGGTGTATACCATGGTACACACAATGCTTTTGCTTCCGGAGTATTACCGTGTGTACCACGGCACACTATGCTCTCCACTTCTGGAGCATTACCGGGTGTATACCATGGCCAGTACGCTCTCCACTTCCGGAGCATCACCGGTGTGTATACCATGGCACACTAGGGCATTTACTTCCGGAGTATTACCCGTGTGTATACCATGGCACATTATGCTTCCACTTCCGGGAGCATTACCGGTGTGTACTACCATGGCACACTACACCTTCCACCTCCGGCGCATTACCGGTGTGTATACCATGGACACTACGCTTCCACTTCCGGAGTACTACCGTGTGTGTATACCATGGCACACTAGGCATTTACTTCCGGGAGTATTACCCGTGTGTATACCATGGCACACTATGCTTCCACTTACGGAGCATTAACGTGTGTGTATACCATGGCACACTACGCTTCCACTTCCGGGACCATTACCGGTGTGTATACCAAGTGGAGCCACTATGCTTCCATCTCGCGCATCACCGGGTGCATACCATGGCACGGACAACGCTTTTACTTCCGGAGTATTACCGGTGTGTATACCATGGCACACTATGCTTCCACCTGTGGAGCATTACCGATGTGTATACCATGGACACTGTGCTTACAATTCTGGAGCATTACTCGGTGTGTATACCATGGCACACTTTGCTTCCACTTCCGGAGCATTACCGGTGCGTATACCATGGCACACTAGGCTTGTACTGCCGAAGCATTACCTCTGTGTATACTACGGATGCCGAAGCTTCCACTTCTGAGCATTACCGGTGTGTATACCATGGCACAATGCGTCTTCCACTCTCCGGGAGCATTACCGGTGTGTATACCATGGACACTATGCTTCCACTTCCGGAACATTACCACTGTGTATACCATGGCACACTAGGCTTTTACTTCTGGAGCATTGCCGGTGTGTATACCATGGCACACTATGCTTCCACTTCTGGAGCATTACCGGTGTGTATACCATGGCACATTACGCTTCTACTTTTGGAGCATTACCGGTGTGTATACCATGGACACTATGATTCCAGTTCCTGAGCATTACCGGTGTGTATACCAAGGCACACTATGCTTCCACTTCCGGAGCATTACCGGTGTGTATACCATGGACACTATGCTTCCAACTCCAGAGCAGCCAATGGTGTATACCATGGTACAATAGAATTTTACTTCCTGGAAAGTATTACCGGTGTGTAAGCACGATGGCACACTATGCTTCCACTTCCGGAGCTATCACCGGTGTGTGCGCCATGGACACTACGCTTCCACTTCCAGAGCATTACGTGTGTAGATTATGGCACACTAGGCATTTACTTCCAGAGCATTACCTGCGTAGTATACCATGGCACACTATGCTTCCACTTACGGATCATTACTGGTGTGTATACCATGGCACACAACGCCTCCACTCGGACCATTACCGGTGTATACCATGGACACTATGCTTCCAATTTTGGCGCATTACCGGTGTAGGTACCGTGGTACACACCCGCTTTTACTTCGGAGTATTACCGTGTGTATACCATAGCACACTATGCTTCAAATTCTGGAGCATTACGGTGTGTATACCATGGACACTGTGCTTACAATTCCGGAGCATTACCGGTGTGTATACCATGGCACACTATGCTTCCACTTCCGGAGCATTACCGGTGCGTATACCATGGCACACTAGGCTTTTACTGCCGAAGCCTTACCTATGTGTATACCATGGACACAACGCTTCCACTTCTGGAGCATTACCGGTGTGTATACCATGGCACAATGCGCTTCCACTTCCGGAGCATTACCGGTGTGTATACCATGGACACTACGCTTGCACTTCTGGAACATTACCACTGTGTATACCATGGCACACTAGGCTTTTACTTCTGGAGCATTACCTGTGTGTATACCATAGCACACTATGCTTCCGCAGCATTACCCATGTGTATACCATGGCACACTAGGCTTCCACTTCAGGGGCATTACCGGTGTGTATATCATGGCCATTACGCTTCCACTTTCTGAACATTACCGGTGTGTTTACCATGGCACACTACATTTCCGTTTCTGGAGCATTACCGTTGTGTTTATCATGGCACATTACGGTTCCACTTCCGGAGCATTACCGGTGTGTTTACCATGGCACACTATGCTTCTGAAGCATTACCGGTGTGCATACCATAGCACACTATGCTTCCACTTCCGATTACTGGAAATGCTCCACTTCCAGAGCATTACCGGTGTGTTTAACATGGCACACTATGCTTCCAGTTCCGGAGCATTACCGGTGTGTATGCCATGGCATACTACGCTTCCACTTCCTGAGCATTACCGGTGTGTATACCATGGACACTTTGCTTCCAATTCCGGAGCATTACCCGTGTATACCATGGTACGCTAGACTTTTAATTCCGGAGTACTACCGGTGTGTTTACCATGGCACACTATGCTTCCTATTCTGGAGCATTACCGGTGTATACCATGGTACACTAGGCTTTTACTTCCAGAGTATTACCGGTGTGTTTACCATGGCACACAACGCTTCCACTTCTGGAGCATTACCGGTGTGTATACCATGGCACACTACGCGTCCACTTCCGATTACTAAAAATGCCTCACTTCTGGAGCATTACCGGTGTGTTTACTATGGCACACTACGCTTCCAATTCCGGAGCATTACCGGTATGTATACCATGGACACTATGCTTCCAATTCCGGAGCATTACCGGTATATACCATGGTACAATAGGCTTTTACTTCCTGAGTATTACCGGTGTGTATACCATGGCACACTACGCTTCCACTTCCGGAGCATTACCGGTGTGTATACCATGGCCAGTACACTTCCACTTCCGGAGCATTACCGGTGTGTATACCATGGCACACTAGGCATTTACTTCCGGAGTATTACCCGTGTGTATACCATGGCACATTATGCTTCCACTTCCGGAGCATTACCGGTGTGTATACCATGGCACACTACACCTCCACTTCCGGCGCATTACCGGTGTGTATACCCATGGACACTACGCTTCCACTTCCGGAGACATTACGGTGTGTATACCATGGCACACTAGGCATTTACTTCCGGAGTATTACCCGTGTGTATACCATGGCACACTATGCTTCCACTTACGGAGCATTACCGGTGTGTATACCATGGCACACTATGCTTCCACTTCTGGAGCATTATCGGTGTGTATACCATGGACACTGTGCTTACAATTCCGGAGCATTACCGGTGTGTATACCATGGCACACTATGCTTCCACTTCCGGAGCATTACCGGTGCGTATACCATGCCACACTAGGCTTTTACTGCCGAAGCATTACCTATGTGTATACCATGGACACAACGCTTCCACTTCTGGAGCATTACCGGTGTGTATACCATGGCACAATGCGCTTCCACTTCCGGAGCATTACCGGTGTGTATACCATGGACACTACGCTTCCACTTCCGGAACATTACCACTGTGTATACCATGGCACACTAGGCTTTTACTTCTGGAGCATTGCCGGTGTGTACACCATGGAACTATGCTTCTACTTTTGGAGGAATTACCGGTGTGTATTCAATGGACACTATCCTTTCAATTCCGGAGCATTACCGTGTGTATGCACCATGGCACACTACGCTTCCACTTCCGGAGCATTACCGGTGTGTGTACCATGGACACTATGCTTCCAATTCCAGAGCATTACTGGTGTATACCATGGTACAATACACTTTTACTTCCTGAGTATTACCGGTGTGTATACCATGGCACACTACGCTTCAACTTCTGGAGCATTACCGGTGTGTATACCATAGACACTACACTTCCGGAGTATTACTGGTGTGTATACCATGGCACACTATGCTTCCACTTGTGGAGCATTACCGGTGTGTATACCATGGACACTGTGCTTACAATTCCGGAGCATTACCGGTGTGTATACCATGGCACACTACACTTCAACTTCCGGCGCATTACCGGTGTATACCATGGTACACAACGCTTTTACTTCCGGAGTATTACCGGTGTGTATACCATGGCACACTATGCTTCCACTTCTGGAGCATTACCGGTGTGTATACCATGGCCAGTACGCTTCCACTTCCGGAGCATTACCGGTGTGTATACCATGGCACACTAGGCATTTACTTCCGGAGTATTACCGTGTGTATACCATGGCACATTATGCTTCCACTTCCGGAGCATTACCGGTGTGTATACCATGGCACACTACACTTCAACTTCCGGCGCATTACCGGGTGTGTATACCATGGACACTACGCTTCCACTTCCGGAGCATTACCGGTGTGTATACCATGGCACACTAGGCATTTACTTCCGGAGTATTACCCGTGTGTATACCATGGCACACTATGCTTCCACTTACGGAGCATTAACGGTGTGTATACCATGGCACACTACGCTTCCACTTCCGGACCATTACCGGTGTGTATACCATGGACACTATGCTTCCAACTTTCGGCGCATCACGGTGTATGCCCATGGTACACAACGCTTTTACTTCCGGAGTATTACCGGTGTACACCATGGCACACTATGCTTCCACTTGTGGAGCATTACCGTGTGTATACCATGGACACTGTGCTTACAATTCTGGAGCATTACCGGTGTGTATACCATGGCACACTTTGCTTCCACTTCCGGAGCATTACCGGTGCGTATACCATGGCACACTAGGCTTTTACTGCCGAAGCATTACCTATGTGTATACCATGGACACGAAGCTTCCACTTCTGGAGCATTACCGGTGTGTATACCATGGCACAATGCGCTTCCACTTCCGGAGCATTACGTGGTGTGTATACCATGGACACTACGCCTCCACTTCCCGGAACATTACCACTGTGTATACCATGGCACACTAGGCTTTTACTTCTGGAGCATTGCCGGTGTGTATACCATGGAACTATGCTTCTACTTTTGGAGCATTACCGGTGTGTATTCAATGGACACTATCCTTTCAATTCCGGAGCATTACCGGTGTGTATACCATGGCACACTACGCTCCCACTTCCGGAGCATTACCGGTGTGTATACCTATGGACACTATGCTTCCAATTCCAGAGCATTACTGGTGTATACCATGGTACAATACACTTTTACTTCCTGAGTATTACCGGTGTGTATACCATGGCACACTACGCTTCAACTTCTGGAGCATTACCGGTGTGTATACCATAGACACTAAACTTCTGGAGTATTACCGGTGTGTATACCATGGCACACTATGCTTCCACTTGTGGAGCATTACCGGTGTGTATACCATGGACACTGTGCTTACAATTCTGGAGCATTACCGGTGTGTATACCATGGCACACTTTGCTTCCACTTCCGGAGCATTACCGGTGCGTATACCATGGCACACTAGGCTTTTACTGCCGAAGCATTACCTATGTGTATACCATGGCACACTGCGCTTCCACTTCCGGAGCATTACCGGTGTGTATACCATGGACACTACGCCTCTACTTTTGGAGCATTACCGTGTATGTATACCATGGACACTATGCTTCCAATTCCGGAGCATTACCGGTGTGTATACCATGGCACACTACGCTTCCACTTCTGGAGCATTACCGGTGTGTATACCATGGCACACTACGCTTCTACTTTTGGAGCATTACCGGTGTGTATACCATGGACACTATGCTTCCAGTTCCGGAGCATTACCGGTGTGTATACCATGGCACACTATGCTTCCACTTCCGGAGCATTACTGGTGTGTATACCATGGACACTATGCTTCCAATTCCAGAGCATTACCAGTGTATACCATGGTACAATAGAATTTTACTTCCTGAGTATTACCGGTGTGTATACCATGGCACACTATGCTTCCACTTCCGGAGCATTACCGGTGTGTATACCATGGACACTACGCTTCCACTTCCAGAGCATTACCGGTGTGTAGATTATGGCACACTAGGCATTTACTTCCGGAGCATTACCCGTGTGTATACCATGGCACACTATGCTTCCACTTACGGAGCATTACCGGTGTGTATACCATGGCACACTACGCCCACTTCCGGACCATTACCGGTGTGTATACCATGGACACTATTCTTCCAATTTCGCGCATACGGTGTATACCATGGTACACAATGCTTTTACTTCCGGAGTATTACCGGTGTGTATACCATGGCACACTATGCTTCCACTTCTGGAGCATTACCGGTGTGTATACCATGGCCAGTACGCTTCCACTTCCGGAGCATTACCGGTGTGTATACCATGGCACACTAGGCATTTACTTCCGGAGTATTACCCGTGTGTATACCATGGCACATTATGCTTCCACTTCCGGAGCATTACCGGTGTGTATACCATGGCACACTACACTTCCACTTCCGGCGCATTACCGGTGTGTATACCATGGACACTACGCTTCCACTTCCGGAGCATTACCGGTGTGTATACCATGGCACACTAGGCATTTACTTCCGGAGTATTACCCGTGTGTATACCATGGCACACTATGCTTCCACTTACGGAGCATTAACGGTGTGTATACCATGGCACACTACGCTTCCACTTCCGGACCATTACCGGTGTGTATACCATGGACACTATGCTTCCAATTTCGGCGCATTACCGGTGTATACCATGGTACACAACGCTTTTACTTCCGGAGTATTACCGGTGTGTATACCATGGCACACTATGCTTCCACTTGTGGAGCATTACCGATGTGTATACCATGGACACTGTGCTTACAATTCTGGAGCATTACCGGTGTGTATACCAGGGCACACTTTGCTTCCACTTCTGGAGCATTACCGGTGCGTATACCATGGCACACTAGGCTTTTACTGTCGAAGCATTACCTATGTGTATACTCATGGATACGAAGCTTCACTTCTGGAGCATTACCGGTGTGTATACCATGGCACAATGCGCTTCCACTTCCGGAGCATTACCGGTGTGTATACCATGGACACTATGCTTCCACTTCCGGAACATTACCACTGTGTATACCATGGCACACTAGGCTTTTACTTCTGGAGCATTGCCGGTGTGTATACCATGGAACTATGCTTCTACTTTTGGAGCATTACCGGTGTGTATTCAATGGACACTATCCTTTCAATTCCGGAGCATTAACGGTGTGTATACCATGGCACACTACGCTTCCACTTCCGGAGCATTACCGGTGTGTATACCATGGACACTATGCTTCCAATTCAAGAGCATTACTGGTGTATACCATGGTACAATACACTTTTACTTCCTGAGTATTACCGGTGTGTAGACCATGGCACACTACGCTTCAACTTCTGGAGCATTACCGGTGTGTATACCATAGACACTACACTTCTGGAGTATTATCGGTGTGTATACCATGGCACACTATGCTTCCACTTGTGGAGCATTACCGGTGTGTATACCATGGACACTGTGCTTACAATTCTGGAGCATCACGGTGTGTATACCATGGCACACTTTGCTTCCACTTCCGGAGCATTACCGGTGTGTATACCATGGCACACTAGGCTTTTACTGCCGAAGCATTACCTATGTGTATACCATGGCACACTGCGTCTCCACTTCCGGGAGCATTACCGGTGTGTATACCATGGACACTACGCTTCTACTTTTGGAGCATTACGTGTATGTATACCATGGACACTGTGCTTCCAATTCCGGAGCATTACCGGTGTGTATACCATGGCACACTACGCTTCCACTTCCGGAGCATTACCGGTGTGTATACCATGGACACTATGCTTCCACTTCTGGAGCATTACCGGTGTGTATACCATGGCACACTACGCTTCTACTTTTGGAGCATTACCGTGTGTATACCATGGACACTATGCTTCCAGTTCCAGAGCATTACCGGTGTGTATACCATGGCACACTTTGCTTCCCACTTCCGGAGCATTACTGGTGTGTATACCATGGACACTATGCTTCCAATTCCAGAGCATTACCAGTGTATACCATGGTACAATAGAATTTTACTTCCTGAGTATTACAGGTGTGTATACCATGGCACACTATGCTTCCACTTCCGGAGCATTACCGGTGTGTATACCATGGACACTACGCTTCCACTTCCAGAGCATTACCGGTGTGTAGATTATGGCACACTCAGGCATTTACTTCCGGAGCATTACCCGTGTGTATACCATGGCACACTATGCTTCCACTTACGGAGCATTACCGGTGTGTATACCATGGCACACTACGCTTCCACTCTCCGGACCATTACCGTGTGTGTATACCATGGACACTATTCTTCCACTTTCAAGATCACCGTGTATACCATGGTACACAACGCTTACTTCAGGAGTATTACCGGTGTGTATACCATGGCACACTATGCTTCCACTTCTGGAGCATTACCGGTGTGTATACCATGGACACTGTGCTTACAATTCCGGAGCATTACCGGTGTGTATACCATGGCACACTATGCTTCCACTTCCGGAGCATTACCGGTGCTTATACCATGGCACACTAGGCTTTTACTGCCGAAGCATTACCTATGTGTATACCATGGACACGACGCTTCCACTTCTGGAGCATTACCGGTGTGTATACCATGGCACAATGCGCTTCCACTTCCGGAGCATTACCGGTGTGTATACCATGGACACTACGCTTCCACTTCCGGAACATTACCACTGTGTATACCATGGCACACTAGGCTTTTACTTCTGGAGCATTACCTGTGTGTATACCATAGCACACTACGCTTCCGCAGCATTACCCGTGTGTATACCATGGCACACTAGGCTTCCACTTCAGGAGCATTACCGGTGTGTATATCATGGCCATTACGCTTCCACTTTCCGAACATTACCGGTGTGTTTACCATGGCACACTACATTTCCATTTCTGGAGCATTACCATTGTGTTTATCATGGCACATTACGGTTCCACTTCCGGAGCATTACCGGTGTGTTTACCATGGCACACTATGCTTCTGAAGCATTACCGGTGTGCATACTCATAGCACACTATGCTTCCACTTCCGATTACTGGAAATGCTCCACTTCCAGAGCATTACTGGTGTGTTTACCATGGCACACTATGCTTCCAGTTCCGGAGCATTACCGGTGTGTATACCATGGCATACTACGCTTCCACTTCCTGAACATTACAGGTGTGTATACCATGGACACTTTGCTTCCAATTCCGGAGCATTACCCGTGTATACCATGGTAGGCTAGACTTTTAATTCCGGAGTACTACCGGTGTGTTTACCATGGCACACAACGCTTCCACTTCTGGAGCATTACCGGTGTGTATACCATGGCACACTACGCTTCTACTTTTGGAGCATTACCGTGTGTTTACCATAGCACACTACGCGTCCACTTCCGATTACTAAAAATGCCTCAACTTCTGGAGCATTACCGGTGTGTTTACTATGGCACACTACGCTTCCAATTCCGGAGCATTACCGGTGTGTATACCATAGACACTACACTTCCGGAGTATTACCGGTGTGTATACCATGGCACACTATGCTTCCACTTGTGGAGCATTACCGGTGTGTATACCATGGACACTGTGCTTACAATTCTGGAGCATTACCGGTGTGTATACCATGGCACACTTTGCTTCCACTTCCGGAGCATTACCGGTGCGTATACCATGGCACACTAGGCTTTTACTGCCGAAGCATTACCTATGTGTATACCATGGACACGACGCTTCCACTTCCGGAGCATCACCGGTGTGTATACCATGGCACACTGCGCTTCCACTTCCGGAGCATTACCGTGTGTGTATACCATGGACACTACGCTTCCACTTCCGGAACATTACCACTGTGTATACCATGGCACACTAGGCTTTTACTTCTGGAGCATTACCTGTGTGTATACCATAGCACACTACGCTTCCACTTCCGCAGCATTACCGGTGTGTATACCATGGCCATTACGCTTCCACTTCCTGAACATTACCGGTGTGTTTACCATGGCACACTACATTTCCATTTCTGGAGCATTACCGTTGTGTTTATCATGGCACATTACGGTTCCACTTCCGGAGCATTACCGGTGTGTTTACCATGGCACACTATGCTTCTGAAGCATTACCGGTGTGCATACCATAGCACACTATGCTTCCACTTCCGATTACTGGAAATGCTCCACTTCCAGAGCATTACCGGTGTGTTTACCATGGCACACTACGCTTCCAGTTCCGGAGCATTACCGGTGTGTATACCATGGCATACTACGCTTTCACTTCCTGAGCATTACCAGTGTGTATACCATGGACACTTTGCTTCCAATTCCAGAGCATTACCCGTGTATACCGTCTTACAATACACTTTTACTTCCTGAGTATTACCGGTGTGTATACCATGGCACACTACGCTTCCACTTCCAGAGCATTACCGGTGTGTATACCATGGAAACTACACTTCCACTTCCGGAGCATTACCGGTGTGTATACCATGGACACTATGCTTCCAATTCCGGAGCATTACTGGTGTGTATACCATGGACACTACGCTTCCACTTCCGGAACATTACCACTGTGTATACCATGGCACACTAGGCTTTTACTTCTGGAGCATTGCCGGTGTGTACACCATGGAACTATGCTTCTACTTTTGGAGAATTACCGGTGTGTATTCAATGGACACTATCCTTTCAATTCCGGAGCATTACCGGTGTGTATACCATGGCACACTACGCTTCCACTTCCGGAGCATTACCGGTGTGTATACCATGGACACTATGCTTCCAATTCCAGAGCATTACTGGTGTATACCATGGTACAATACACTTTTACTTCCTGAGTATTACCGGTGTGTATACCATGGCACACTACGCTTCAACTTCTGGAGCATTACCGGTGTGTATACCATAGACACTACACTTCCGGAGTATTACCGGTGTGTATACCATGGCACACTACGCTTCAACTTCTGGAGCATTGCCGGTGTGTACACCATGGAACTATGCTTCTACTTGTGGAGCATTACCGGTGTGTATACCATGGACACTGTGCTTACAATTCTGGAGCATTACCGGTGTGTATACCATGGCACACTATGCTTCCACTTACGGAGCATTACCGGTGTGTATACCATGGCACACTACGCTTCCACTTCCGGACCATTACCGGTGTGTATACCATGGACACTATTCTTCCAATTTCGGTGCATTACCGGTGTATACCATGGTACACAATGCTTTTACTTCCGGAGTATTACCGGTGTGTATACCATGGCACACTATGCTTCCACTTCTGGAGCATTACCGGTGTGTATACCATGGCCAGTACGCTTCCACTTCCCCAGCATTACCGGTGTGTATACCATGGCACACTAGGCATTTACTTCCGGAGTATTACCCGTGTGTATACCATGGCACATTATGCTTCCACTTCCGGAGCATTACCGGTGTGTATACCATGGCACACTAGGCATTTACTTCCGGAGTATTACCTGTGTGTATACCATGGCACACTATGCTTCCACTTACGGAGCATTAACGGTGTGTATACCATGGCACACTACGCTTCCACTTCCGGACCATTACCGGTGTGTATACCATGGACACTATGCTTCCAATTTCGGCGCATTACCGGTGTATACCATGGTACACAACGCTTTTACTTCCGGAGTATTACCGGTGTGTATACCATGCCACACTATGCTTCCACTTGTGGAGCATTACCGGTGTGTATACCATGGACACTGTGCTTACAATTCTGGAGCATTACCGGTGTGTATACCATGGCACACTTTGCTTCCACTTCCGGAGCATTACCGGTGCGTATACCATGGCACACTAGGCTTTTACTGCCGAAGCATTACCTATGTGTATACCATGGATACGAAGCTTCCACTTCTGGAGCATTACCGGTGTGTATACCATGGCACAATGCGCTTCCACTTCCGGAGCATTACCGGTGTGTATACCATGGACACTACGCTTCCACTTCCGGAACATTACCACTGTGTATACCATGGCACACTAGGCTTTTACTTCTGGAGCATTGCCGGTGTGTATACCATGGAACTATGCTTCTACTTTTGGAGCATTACCGGTGTGTATTCAATGGACAATATCCTTTCAATTCCGGAGCATTACCGGTGTGTATACCATGGCACACTACGCTTCCACTTCCGGAGCATTACCGGTGTGTATACCATGGACACTATGCTTCCAATTCCAGAGCATTACTGGTGTATACCATGGTACGATACACTTTTACTTCCTGAGTATTACCGGTGTGTATACCATGGCACACTACGCTTCAACTTCTGGAGCATTACCGGTGTGTATACCATAGACACTACACTTCTGGAGTATTACCGGTGTGTATACCATGGCACACTATGCTTCCACTTGTGGAGCATTACCGGTGTGTATACCATGGACACTGTGCTTACAATTCTGGAGCATTACCGGTGTGTATACCATGGCACACTTTGCTTCCACTTCCGGAGCATTACCGGTGTGTATACCATGGCACACTAGGCTTTTACTGCCGAAGCATTACCTATGTGTATACCATGGCACACTGCGCTTCCACTTCCGGAGCATTACCGGTGTGTATACCATGGACACTACGCTTCTACTTTTGGAGCATTACCGGTATGTATACCATGGACACTATGCTTCCAATTCCGGAGCATTACCGGTGTGTATACCATGGCACACTACGCTTCCACTTCCAGAGCATTACTGGTGTGTATACCATGGCACACTATGCTTCCACTTCTGGAGCATTACCGGTGTGTATACCATGGCACACTACGCTTCTACTTTTGGAGCATTACCGGTGTGTATACCATGGACACTATGCTTCCAGTTCCAGAGCATTACCGGTGTGTATACCATGGCACACTATGCTTCCACTTCCGGAGCATTACTGGTGTGTATACCATGGACACTATGCTTCCAATTCCAGAGCATTACCAGTGTATACCATGGTACAATAGAATTTTACTTCCTGAGTATTACCGGTGTGTATACCATGGCACACTATGCTTCCACTTCCGGAGCATTACCGGTGTGTATACCATGGACACTACGCTTCCACTTCCAGAGCATTACCGGTGTGTAGATTATGGCACACTAGGCATTTACTTCCGGAGCATTACCCGTGTGTATACCATGGCACACTATGCTTCCACTTACGGAGCATTACCGGTGTGTATACCATGGCACACTACGCTTCCACTTCCGGACCATTACCGGTGTGTATACCATGGACACTATTCTTCCAATTTCGGCGCATTACCGGTGTATACCATGGTACACAACGCTTTTACTTCCGGAGTATTACCGGTGTGTATACCATGGCACACTATGCTTCCACTTCTGGAGCATTACCGGTGTGTATACCATGGACACTGTGCTTACAATTCCGGAGCATTACCGGTGTGTATACCATGGCACACTATGCTTCCACTTCCGGAGCATTACCGGTGCGTATACCATGGCACACTAGGCTTTTACTGCCGAAGCATTACCTATGTGTATACCATGGACACGACGCTTCCACTTCTGGAGCATTACCGGTGTGTATACCATGGCACAATGCGCTTCCACTTCCGGAGCATTACCGGTGTGTATACCATGGACACTACGCTTCCACTTCCGGAACATTACCACTGTGTATACCATGGCACACTAGGCTTTTACTTCTGGAGCATTACCTGTGTGTATACCATAGCACACTACGCTTCCGCAGCATTACCCGTGTGTATACCATGGCACACTAGGCTTCCACTTCAGGAGCATTACCGGTGTGTATATCATGGCCATTACGCTTCCACTTTCTGAACATTACCGGTGTGTTTACCATGGCACACTACATTTCCATTTCTGGAGCATTACCATTGTGTTTATCATGGCACATTACGGTTCCACTTCCGGAGCATTACCGGTGTGTTTACCATGGCACACTATGCTTCTGAAGCATTACCGGTGTGCATACCATAGCACACTATGCTTCCACTTCCGATTACTGGAAATGCTCCACTTCCAGAGCATTACTGGTGTGTTTACCATGGCACACTATGCTTCCAGTTCCGGAGCATTACCGGTGTGTATACCATGGCATACTATGCTTCTGAAGCATTACCGGTGTGCATACCATAGCACACTATGCTTCCACTTCCGATTACTGGAAATGCTCCACTTCCAGAGCATTACTGGTGTGTATACCATGGACACTTTGCTTCCAATTCCGGAGCATTACCCGTGTATACCATGGTAGGCTAGACTTTTAATTCCGGAGTACTACCGGTGTGTTTACCATGGCACACAACGCTTCCACTTCTGGAGCATTACCGGTGTGTATACCATGGCACACTACGCTTCTACTTTTGGAGCATTACCGGTGTGTTTACCATAGCACACTACGCGTCCACTTCCGATTACTAAAAATGCCTCACTTCTGGAGCATTACCGGTGTGTTTACTATGGCACACTACGCTTCCAATTCCGGAGCATTACCGGTGTGTATACCATAGACACTACACTTCCGGAGTATTACCGGTGTGTATACCATGGCACACTATGCTTCCACTTGTGGAGCATTACCGGTGTGTATACCATGGACACTGTGCTTACAATTCTGGAGCATTACCGGTGTGTATACCATGGCACACTTTGCTTCCACTTCCGGAGCATTACCGGTGCGTATACCATGGCACACTAGGCTTTTACTGCCGAAGCATTACCTATGTGTATACCATGGACACGACGCTTCCACTTCCGGAGCATTACCGGTGTGTATACCATGGCACACTGCGCTTCCACTTCCGGAGCATTACCGGTGTGTATACCATGGACACTACGCTTCCACTTCCGGAACATTACCACTGTGTATACCATGGCACACTAGGCTTTTACTTCTGGAGCATTACCTGTGTGTATACCATAGCACACTACGCTTCCACTTCCGCAGCATTACCGGTGTGTATACCATGGCCATTACGCTTCCACTTCCTGAACATTACCGGTGTGTTTACCATGGCACACTACATTTCCATTTCTGGAGCATTACCGTTGTGTTTATCATGGCACATTACGGTTCCACTTCCGGAGCATTACCGGTGTGTTTACCATGGCACACTATGCTTCTGAAGCATTACCGGTGTGCATACCATAGCACACTATGCTTCCACTTCCGATTACTGGAAATGCTCCACTTCCAGAGCATTACCGGTGTGTTTACCATGGCACACTACGCTTCCAGTTCCGGAGCATTACCGGTGTGTATACCATGGCATACTACGTTTCCACTTCCTGAGCATTACCAGTGTGTATACCATGGACACTTTGCTTCCAATTCCGGAGCATTACCCGTGTATACCATGGTACAATACACTTTTACTTCCTGAGTATTACCGGTGTGTATACCATGGCACACTACGCTTCCACTTCCAGAGCATTACCGGTGTGTATACCATGGAAACTACACTTCCACTTCCGGAGCATTACCGGTGTGTATACCATGGACACTATGCTTCCAATTCCGGAGCATTACTGGTGTATACCATGGTACAATACACTTTTACTTCCTGAGTATTACCGGTGTGTATACCATGGCACACTATGCTTCCACTTCCAGAGCATTACCGGTGTGTATACCCATGGACACTACGCTTTCACTTCCGGAGCATTACCGGTGTGTATACCATGGCACACTAGGCATTTACTTCCGGAGCATTACCCGTGTGTATACCATGGCACACTATGCTTCCACTTCCGGAGCATTACCGGTGTGTATACCATGGCACACTACACTTCCACTTCCGGAGCATTACCGGTGTGTATACCATGGACACTATGCTTCCAATTCCGGAGCATTACCGGTGTATACCATGGTACACTAAGCTTTTACTTCCAGAGTATTACTGGTGTGTATACTATGGCACACTATGCTTCCACTTCTGGAGCATTACCGGTGTGTATACCATGGCACTACGCTTCTACTTTTGGAGCATTACCGGTGTGTATTCAATGGACATTTTCCTTTCAATTCCGGAGCTTTACCGGTGTGTATACCATGGCACACTACGCTTCCACTTCCGGAGCATTACTGGTGTGTATACCATGGACACTATGCTTCCAATTCCGGAGCATTACTGGTGTATACCATGGTACAATACACTTTTACTTCCTGAGTATTACCGGTGTGTATACCATGGCACACTACGCTTCCACTTCCGGAGCATTACCGGTGTGTATACCATGGACACTACGCTTCCACTTCCCGAGCATTACCAGTGTGTATACCATGGCACACTAGGCATTTACTTCCGGAGCATTACCCGTGTGTATACCATGGCACACTATGCTTCCACTTCCGGAGCATTACCGGTGTGTATACCATGGCACACTACACTTCCACTTCCGGAGCATTACCGGTGTGTATACCATGGACACTATGCTTCCAATTCCGGCTCATTACCGGTGTATACCATGGTACACTAGGCTTTTAGTTCCGGAGTATTACCGGTGTGTATACCATGGCACACTATGCTTCCACTTCTGGAGCATTACCGGTGTGTATACCATGGACACTGTGCTTCCAATTCCGGAGCATTATCGGTGTGTATACCATGGCACACTACGCTTCCACTTCCGGAGCATTACCGGTGTGTATACCATGGACATTACGCTTCCACTTCCGGAGCATTACCGGTGTGTATACCATGGCACACTAGGCATTTACTTCCGGAGCATTACCCGTGTGTATACCATGGCACACTATGCTTCCACTTCCAGAGCATTACAGGTGTGTATACCATGGCACACTACGCTTCCACTTTAGGAGCATTACCGGTGTGTATACCATGGACACTATGCTTCCAATTCCGGAGCATTACCGGTGTGTATACCAAGGCACACTAGGCTTTTACTTCCGGAGCATTACCGGTGTGTATACCATGGCACACTACGCTTCCACTTCCGGAGTATTACCGGTGTGTATACCATGGCACACTAGGCTTTTTTTTTCCAGAGCATTACCCATGTTTATACCATGGACACTACGCTTCCACTTCCGGAGCATTACCGTGTGTATATCATGGCACAATAGGCTTTTACTTCCGGAGCATTACCCGTGTGTATACCATGGCACACTATGCTTCCACTGGCGGAGCATTACCAGTGTGTATACCATGGCCGGCACTTGGAAGTTGGTAAAAGCAGCAATCCGTACACTCCATGGGGCTGTTCATGTAATTAATCAAACAGGAGCGCAAGCCACTGTCTCCGGTCTCTCCAGCAGCCTTAAGCAGCATCTTACACTTTCACCGTCAAAGTGCAAGATGCTGCTTAATGCTGCTGGAGGGAGCGGAGTCAAACATATGCAACTTTGCATAACCGTATACAAAACAGGTACCCATTGCTGTTCCTCTAAGTTCACAGTGCAACATATTAACAAGCAGTAAATGGTTCTCATTCAGACACAATTCTATCACGTTTAAAAGCAAAGTTGAGTGTTTATATAAACTCAAGGATCTAGATTTTAGAAAAGGCTTGCAAGCAACCCATATTGTGTGTAGTTATGTAAAAAGAGGTCACGTCTAAAGTAACCAAAAGGAATTCAGGCTCCCACTAAATGTCAAATATCCTCCTAAGGAAATCAATAGAATCCCTGATATACGAGGGTAATGGTTCAACCAAAAGTCTCTGAACATAATATAAGTAGATGTATTTTCTGGGGGGCAATCATTTGTAGTGATAATCGATTTTCATGGAGGTCCAGTGAAATATTTATAGACCATAGGTAAAAGGTAGAAAAGAAGAAAAAGGTACATCACATTCCAAAAGTCCCTTTTCCAACCCCAAATGTAATTCTCTTTTGTTTGACCCCAAAATATTAATTCTAGAAATGGTTTCATAACAAACCCAGTCATTCAGATGCCTCATTGCTCCTACCATATACATTATTTTGGGTCACAATACTACATTGCCCTCTTTACGAGCAGGTTTGACTAAAGTAGAACAGTCTGCAATCAGATTATTAATAATACTAGCAAATGTATTTTTTGTATGCGGAGCCAATAGTCTTCCTGATCTTATTCAATGTTTTCAAGACATAACAACAGAATCAAATGGCAGTTGGCTATTTGTTTAGATACAGCTCTAAAATTAATATGCACTCTTGCATCAATACATATACCTAAAGTCTCTAAGACACTTTCTCAAAGCATGCCCCATTGTCAAAATTTGCTATTGCTGATTCATTTTCATATTCTAAAGCAAAAATATCCCCTAACGTCTCACGGTCACCTATACACAAATTACAGTCGTGAAATTCATGTGATGGATAGGACAGTTATTTTCTTTCCTTATTTTTAGAAAAGTCTAAGGGTTTTATTATTATCAAGTTATGAATACATTTGAAAAAATTAATATTAGTTATATGTAGTTGAAGGAGGTTTCAGAACAAAAGTACAAACCGCGATTCAGCAACTGCAATTCAACAATACTAAGGTATTTTTCAGTTAAGCTTGTTACCATATCCATATTCAGAGTTGCAAGCAGCATGGTTTCATCCTCCCTCTTTTCCAGGTCTGTTTCACATTTGCTTCCTTCATTTACTTTGGCCTCCTCGTTGTTATTTTCTGTAATTTGTTTTTCTTCTTCCTCTGACCTATTGCTTTTTTGATCTGAGTTCTTCCCCTGCCCAGCAAACGAACGTCGTCTAAAAAAAAGTATCAGGTTTCTTTTTTGCCACACTACTTGAACATCCCTCTTCAGGATCTGTCTCAGCCCAGAGCTCACATCTGTGGCCACTGATTCCTGGCTTAGACTATTTTGTTCCATACTTCTCTCCTTATGTAGAGAGTTAAATTTACTTGCAAAGTTATAGACGTGTCCTAGTTCATTATCCCGTCTGTTCCTCAGATATTTTAGAGTCGTTATTTTCTTGATCATTTCCTCCTCATTCATTAATGCAATTATCTCCTCATTCTCAAACTTCTTGATTGCATCATATCACTGTGTATACTAAGTTCATTCCTTAACTTTGCAATTTGATCCCTTGTTAGTTTTTTATCAGATATAACACCGTTCATGATGATACACAACATCTGGGCTGAAGCTGTGGTTATATTCTCTGCCCATTCCTCCAGCATAGCCAGAGTAGAAATCTCATAGCTCAATATAAGAAAAATGTGCAGTCTCCGTCATATGTGACCAATGTGCAGACATTTTTGTGGTGATGTGCTCTCAAACTACTTTGTCATTTCAGCTTTGGATCATTTCTCTAATCTCTGTAGCTGAGTTTTGAAACTACCCATAGATTCAATTCTCGAGTGCAGTGAAGGTTGGCTGCAAGGCCTGTTGTCAACCCACTGTCCATCCAACCCTTACTGTCCACAGCCTTTTTCCCGTGAACAGTTGGGGTTGGCTACAGGGTCTGGTCTGTGGCCAAGGGTCTTGTCTGGTCTGTGGCCAAGCCCTGTACCCATCTTACGGTACAGACATCCCTAGAGCAGAAGGCATATTAATTGATATTTTTTTTGGTGTCATGGTTACATCTTGTTAAATTTATAGATTATTTTGATCACGAAGTAAGATGTGCACACACACAAACTTTCTTAAGGATGCAAAGAAACTACTGGTACTTTTTCAAAAGTATCCATAATACAATGTTTTTCTGTAAATGCCTTTTAGTTTGCCACTGTTGGAAATGGCCCTTTTTGCAGGGTCACCCCTAAACTTTTTGCCTGCCTCCTGTATTTTTGCTGACCTGTTTCTGTTGGTTTTATGACTCTGGGCACTTTACCACTGCTGTTCAGTGCTAAAGTGCATATGCTCTCCCTTGGTAAATATGTCTATGTGAATTGGTATATCCCTTTATTGGCTTATTTGGTTTACCTGTTAGTCCCTAGTAGTGTGGCCTGTGTGTGCCCAGGGCTGGTAAACCAAATGCTGCTGGTGGGCATGCAGCGCTGGTTTGCGCCACCCACAGAAGCAGCTTTTAAAGTGTGTCTCAGACCTGCCACTGCAGTGTCTGTGTGCAGTCCAGAACTGCCATCTTGGCTGTGAAGTGCACCCACTTCCCAGCCCCTGAACCTTCCCTTGGCATCCTGTAAGTCGCCCCTCGGGTAGGGTGCATTGTATGGTAAGGTAGGACATGCCTTGGTGTGTGTAGCATGTCCTGGTAGTGAATTATGCACCATTTCGTTTTTCACTACTGTAAGGCTACTCTGTTCCTCATAGGCTAGAATGGGCAGTTTGACTATTACATGCTATAGTCCTAACTGACCCCAGGAACATGGTAGAAAAACGAATTTAGTATGCCTGAGCTCAGAATATTAAAATACACCTTTTAGTGAAGTTTATTTTTATATTCTGTGTTTGAAAATACCACTTTTAGAAAGTAGGTATTTTCTTGCCTAAGCCTTCCAGTGTGCTCTGCCGTTATGTGTATTGGCTGTCTGGTTTTAGAGGGGCAGGACAGGCTGAGTCAGACCTGGGTTGAATAGGAGAGATCTGCATTTAGAGTGTGGGGAGGGGTGGCTCTTTGATCTGAATAGGGCTGTGCCTGGCAAGGTGAATGCTGGCTCCACCTCCCACTGTGTGTCTGCTAGCAGACCCCCTCTTTCTGAAAGGAAGGATGCAGCCTGGTAAACAAAGTGCTCCAGGCCTGAGCAGAACTGGTTCTGGCTAGGTTCAGGGACTGGTAGCTTCAAGGATCAAAGGCTTTTGGGGTATAAATATCTGTGCTCAAACCCCTACTTTTGTATTGCTTTTGGATCTGGAGAGGAAACTCTGTCCGTGCCACTGGAGGAATCTGCAGGAAGTGACTGTCCTTGTGCTTGTGTGTTTTTCTTGCACTGGCCTGCAGCAGTGACCACTGGACCTTGAAGAGAGAAAAGGACTTTTGAGAGAACTTTTATTTTTGTTACAGCAATTACCCAAGGGCTAGGAAAAGAGCTAGCCTCCTGCTGGAGTCTCAGGCACATCAGACTCCACCACCAACCTCCTGCTTCCTCCCTGCGAGGATTGCTATCTGCTGATGAGGCTCCTGTGAGTTCCAGGGCCTCTAGTTTGCTTCAGAGAAAAGAGTGCTGGAAATCGTCGCTAACGCACGTTTGCGAGCCGCTGCAGTCGAGAGCGCTGGAAAAATCATCGCGCTGCTGCCGCTGAGTGCTCGCAACACGAGACCATCGCTAACGCCCCTTTGCGAGCCGCTGCAGCCGAGACGCGCTGGAAAAATCATCGCGCGGCTGTCGCCGAGCGCTCGCAACCCCTACAGAATCATTGCTTCAAGACATCGCATTGCGGACGCCGTGCGTCCGCCATTTTCATCGCATCGCACCGGATTTCGTCGCTCCTCGCGGAGCGCCATTTCTTCGCATCGCAACACGATCGCACAACGCAACAGGCTCGTCGCATCGACTTCTCCCTCGCGGCAAGAAAGTCATCGCATCGGCGGCCTAGCGTGCAGAAGTTTGTCGCATCGTCTCCGCACACGCAACAGGATCGTCGCATCGCCTTCGCCCTCGCGGCAAGGTCTCAGCGCATCGGCGGCCTAGCGTGCAGAAGTTGGTCGCATCGTCTCCGCACGCATCAGCAGATCGGCGCATCATCCTCCCTTGCGGCAAGGATTTTAACGCATCGCCGGCCTCGCGTGAGGAAAATCATCGCTACCACTTCTTTGCGACATTTTGTTGGTTTTGCTACTAAACCCAGGTACTTTGTGAGAGAAAGGGTCGCCGAGACCACTGCCTTGAATTTGAACCTTATTTTTGCAACCTTTGAACTATTTTTTGACAGTCCTTCAACAGCCATCCTATTTTTGACAGTCTTATGAGAGAAAGGGTCGCAGAGACCACTGCCTTGAATTTGAACCTTATTTTTGCAACCTCTGAACGAGAAAGGGGCGCAGAGACCCCTGCCTTGAATTCGAACCTTATTCTTGCAACCTTTTGAACTATCTTTGACAGCCCTTCAACAGCTATCCTATTTTTGACAGTATTGTGGCTTTTACAGTTATTGGTCTTGTGATAAATCTGCCTTTATATAAAGATACTTATTTTTTATAACTACTTGTGTGGTGTCCCTTTGTAGTGTTCCTCACTGTGTTACTGTGTATGGTCATAAATGCTTCACACACTGCCTCTGAGATAAGCCTACCTGCTCGTGCTACGTTACCACAGGGTTGAGCAGGGGTATTAAAGAGGGTAGCCCTCTCACTCTGACTTAGGAAGAAGGGTCCCTACTTGGACAGTGGCCCGCCATTGCCAACTAGAGACCCCCATTTCTAACAGCCACTTACAACGAAAACCTTATCTTCTAACTCCTTATCAGAACACACTTTTTTAAGGGTACACCCTAACTCTGCTAATGCAGCCCGGCCCGCAACGGGCTCTTTTAGGTTTTGCTTGTCATACACCCTTCGGCTGCTGTGAAATGATGGATATCAGGCCCCATTGTGTGATGCCTAAACAATATCTGCAAACATATTAAAACAGTATTAAAAAGCTTTACGGGTAAAGCTGTCTCTACTCTCGATTACCATAAACAATATGTAAGCACAGGTATTTAAATAGGGCACTCTTTTTCCTTTGGCAGATTCTTACCTTTACAAGTGCAACAATAACAGACGTGCAAATAGATCTAACTGCACTTAGCCGTCTTGTTATGGTGCTTTCTTATTTAATTCCAAGAGTGCGTTGCCAAAACGTTTATTGTAATGCCCTCTTGCTCACTTTCAGGTGCCATAAGTAGCAGATTTACAGGATCTAACTTTAAAGAAGCCTGCACTCTACAGAATCTGTACTGTAGTACGAGGAACGTTGTCTTTATTTATTTTTTTACTTTAAAGCCTAGTGGTTATTTCTGTTTCTCTTTAACAATCAGGGTAGCACTCTGTTGGAACCACTTTCTCTTGAACACACTAAAATGAGCTGCAAATCAGACGTCTCACAATATATTTCTTAGTTTGCAGAATTTTATAAAGTAAACAAAGTACAGTGCTTTATTGAAAACATTCTTATACAACCTGTATAGTAACGTTATGGTAAATGTCGTACTATGTAAATACCACAAACTACTAAGTCAATGGTCGTTGCATTAAAACCGGCATCGCAGCAAGCAGCACAGAAATTATGCTGTTAAAAAAAAAAAGTGGTAATCATCTCTACTCACTTCAGAAATAGGACAACTAATAACAGTTGTCCTATTCAAAGAGTAGCACTTATGGAATAGTTCTTTACACTTTTTTTCTTGCAGTTTGCAGCATATTTACTCCAGTGCACTGTGAGCTACAATCCCAGGATGCTCTTAATAGCATGATGTTTTCAATGTCAGCCACTACACGAGTACATTCATGTATCGACCGTGTATGTGTCCATGGGGGCCGGGTGTGTGTGTGTGTGTATACACACGTGTGTCTGTGTATTCTCTGAATCCATAAGAGTGTCTGCATGTGCGTTTTCAGTCAGTACTTCCAAAGACAACATACACCACCATGAGAACAAACAACACGTACTTAAAACAAGCGAGGTCCTTTGACTTTGCCAATGCTTCTTTTCTTTTGTTACTGCGCAACTTTGCTGTCTTCCTACTCTCGTTTTTTTAAATCCAAATCAAACTTCTAGGGTGATGGGCTTCCTTAGTGCCTCCCACGGTTTTCATTTTATTATTATTGGGGTTGTCTTCCCCTCTCCCGTCGGATTTTGACCCTAAATGCATCTGTGTTTTTCGTGACGTAGCGCGATTGTTTTCTGTATCAGATGGAAAAACTTGAAACGCAAACTTTATTTACATCATTCGTTCCTCTTTGCACCTGCTTTAATTTCCACTTCGCCCTCTATCACTCTTAAGTTTCCCATCAACCCTTTCTTTTCCACCTACAATTTTCTCTCGGACTCTTTCCCAATCTCTTGTTCTGCCGTCTAACCTCAACTGAGTTCGTGGCACCCCGTAACACGCCCACTCTTTTCTCTTCCACACAACTCTCTCGGTGTACTGTGCCCTTCACTGCAGAGGGACCCCAAGAAGCCTTCTGAGTTCAGTCTCTGTGGGAGGAGGGGTGGCGGTAAACAGCGTTTACTTCGCATGCAATACTTCGCATGCCATTACAACGCGGTCGTTACAACGACCGCGTTGTTAATTTCGCATACCTTTACTAAGCAAGTCGGAACAACGCATTAGGGGGGAGAAGGTGTTGGATTTAAAATCCAACACCTTCCCTAGTGTCCCACAGACTGGAGTTGGAATAGTAAATTATACTATTCCAACATCCAGCGCCCCCTACTGCAATTGTTGTTCCGAATTGCGTAGTAAAGGTATGCGAACTAACAACGCGGTCGTTCTAAGGACCGCGTTGTAATGGCATGCGTACTAAACGCATGCTAAGCAGCGTTTACTTCGCATGCGTGGCCGTATCCTGGCCAGAGAGGCCGCCAAAGTCTCATCAGACCCAGTGGTGCGAAACTTTGACGAGACAAAATCTGATGCGAGAGTCCCACCAGAGAAATCTGATGAGTGCTCAGTCTGATCAGAGACAGTCTGCTCAGAGAGTTGTGAGAGTGTGTTTAGAAGGAGTCGGGTGAAGGGGTTCTCGGACAGGCTGATTAGATAGAGTCTGATAAGAGAGTGCCGCGAGAATCCGCTCAGAGGGTGTCTGATGAGAGTGCTGCGAGAGTCTGATCAGAAAGAGCTGGTGACAGAGTGCTGAAGGAGTCTGATTAGAGGATACTAAGAGAGTGCTGCGAGCGTCTGATTGGAGAGAGACTCTGACCAGAGAGAGAGTCATGATAATCTATTCAGACTGCTGCGAGAGTTTCATCAGAGAATGCTACGAGAGTCCCATCAGAGTGCCTGTAGAAAAAGTGCTGAGACAATCTGATTAGAGACAATCTGTTGCGAGAGCTTGAGTATAAAATGCCGCGATAATCTGATAAAAGAGAGTCTAATGTGAGAGTTCGTTCAGAGAGTGTCATGTGAGAGAGCATGTTTGGAGAGAGTTTGAAAAGAGAGTGCTGCGTGAGTCCGATCAGAGAGTGACATGGTAGTCTAAACAGCGTGTGGCGAGATTCCGAAGAAAGAGAGTCCGATCCGAGTGCTGAGATAGTCCACTCAGAGAGTGCTGCGAGATTCTGATAAAAGAGTCGGATCAGAGTGCTGCGAGAGTCCGCTCAGAGTGTCTGGTGAGAGTGCTGCAGGAGTCTGGTCAAAGAGAGTCTGAAGACAGAGTGTTGAACTGGGAGTCTGATTAGAGAAAGATAAGAGTGCTGCGAGCGTCAGGCCAGAGCGAGTCTTAAAAGAGTGCTGAGAGGGAGCGATCAGACAGTGACATGATAGTCTAACCACAGTGCTGAGAGATTCTGATAAAAGGCACTCTGATCAGAGTGCTATGACCGTCCAATCAGAGTTTCTGATCAGAGTGCTGTGAGAGGCGAGTCAGAGAGTGCTTCGAGGGCCTTATCTGCTGGAGTCCGATTAGAGGACGTGTAGTGAAAGTCGGGTCAGAGAGCGCTCGTTCATTTGACAGAAGGGTGGAGTGAAAGTCGAGGAGAGAGAGATGAGGTACCCTCACCAGAGTCTTCCTAGAGTGTCACCAGGGGTTGTGGTGAACGTGTCACATCAGACTATGACGAGTGAGCTGTATCATAGAGTGCCGGCGTCTGCTTTGAATAAGCTCTCTGGGGCAACATCACAGGGGCCTTCTGGTTCTGGGGTACATAAAGTTCTAAACGCCTTTGTGAATTAACCCCAAAACATCTGAAACGGGATATTCCGGGAACAGTCATATTGAAAAATAGAACTAGAAAGGACTGTGCCCTCTAGGCACTTTTACTAATAAGGAGGTGAACATTGCAGCTGATTCACAAAGGGCTACAAGGTATCCAATAGAGTAATCCTGAGTACCACTCTTGGGTGCTTCTTTGATTCCGTCCATATTGAGTGGCAGGGGTGCCCTGTGCACGTGATTATCAGGCAGTCCTGGCCTTGCTCTTTTGACGTCTCTATAATGACGAAATACCGTGAACATGATACAAAAAACAATCAGGACATTTCCCCCGGATCTCAAACACCTGTAAACATATGGAATTACACAACCTGTTCCCGTTCATGCTGTTTTCTCGTTAGTTTGCCTACTGGCGCGGTTTGTCGGTGTTTTTCTGAGACAGACTCCTTCTCCAACATGCCTTTTGGGCGGCCCCGTCTTGGTTTCTGGGGCTGTTGGGCCCCGGATGTCTCACACTGTTTCACGAGTGCGTAGGTCAAGCCTGCCTGTCGCTCCTATTTTAGTTTTTTCCTCCCAGGCCGGTAGGTCTGATTTTGCCTTCGCAGTTACACGCGGGTCCGCCTACCAGGAGTCCCACCCCGGGCATGTGAGTGGTTCTCACGCCTGCGCGGGACTAGGCGAGGACAGCAGCACTATTTCTTCTGGTTTGTTTTGTCTCTTTTCAACTGCCCTCTTTTGTCCTAGGATTATTATATATGCGGCAGAGTTTAAAATATCAAATTTGTAACTCCTTGCGGCTCGCCTATATTCTACGTCATAGCAGTGACGATGACTGTGCATGAATTGTAAGGTTTTTAGAAATGATACTGGATAAATTGTCAAGAAGCTATTTGTCAATTCTATACAGAGGTCTCATCCACGTTTTGGTATCACAACAGTGAATTAGTTATGCTTTATAATTTTTGTAATAACCGTCCCGCGCAATCAGGTAAGTAAAGTATTTTTTCATTTTTTAAATGAAAATGGATGTAACGGTGATGCACAATGATCTCATTATACAGAATGCGTAAATATATCGTAAAGTCACTTTCGTTGCTGTTCTTTTGTTGTTTTGGATGTGCACACTCCCCCCGTCTCCATGAGATGGCACCGGTGGTACTATTATCTCCCCGGCGTCACGCACAAACCAAACCTTTCTAGAGGGGGTATTTAGGGGCGGAGCTCGCAATAGCGCAGCAGGTACAGTAGCACCTGGACACTGCGGTCTGATGGCCCCCCAATTTCATTTTTTTTTTTTTTTGTGTGCAAATTGTGGTGTAAGGCTCCACTTTCTTGCTTGCATTAGTGTCCTAAGCACTCTCTTGCTGCACCACTAGGCGCAGTGAGCTTCTCGCGGTCGATGTGAACAGTCAAATGCGAGGATTGCTCACTTAAAGCAAATCAAACTTACTTCATGTTGTAGTCTGAACCTTGACATTTTAGGTCAAATAGCGTGAATGCGGTGTCAAGAAGAAGGATTTTTTTTCTACAGTGCGGAGTTATGACCACCGTTAGCGTTCACTTTTAGTGAGAGCCACAATAGTGGCTGGAGCTCGGTCTGTAGTGACCTTCAGGGCGGACAAAGCCTCGCAGGCCCCGGAGCAGAACCCGCCCTAACTCCGGAAACAGTTTTCCCTTCCTTTTCTCTGTCGCAGTATACCCAAACCTATGTCCCCAAACAATTATGCTTATATAGCATTTCCTGTGTTGATTTTTTAAGCGTCAATGAACTGGGTAAAATTAATTGTCACAACCCTTCGGTTGCTGCGGCAGCAACCGATACATAAACATATGTGTGGACATAATATTAAGTCCAGCGACGTACAACTTTATATGCATATTGTATTGCATATATAATTCTACACACTGCATATGTATTCATTGTGATATAGAATGTAATAACATCATTGAGTTGAGGGGTAATAAGTAACATTAACTTAGGCCTTCGCACTAATAAAAATGTAAATTATGTTTTATTCGTATGTTTGTTTCCAAAAATGTGATTTATGGTGCTATATTTATTTCACTGACATGAAATAAGCACTCTTATTGCTCATGCATAAAATGTCGTGCGCTTGTACAAATAGCTGACAACAAACTATATTTTTATGCAGTTTCATATAGAGCAAATTAGATCCGAATGTATTGGAGCGCATTACTTGCACACCGGTTACATTATACACGGTCAGATTCGTTTTTTTTAAGGTAAAAGATTAGGTGATTTACCCAGAATCACAGAATGTTGAGATCAACGCAGAGATTGGAACCTGGTTCCACAGCACCAAGTGGCAGTTCTGGCCTTACGCCCCCACCCCCCGCTCTATCAACAACGAATGTGAGAGAATCAGGAAGCCACAATGCTATATAATCACAGCATCTTTAGAAATCCCGCTGTTTACCATTGTAAAAAGTCGGGCCACCATTATTTCCACTCGCGGAAGGTGCCCTGTTGGTTGTGGTGCATGAGAGGCAGATGTGCACGACTCACTTGTGAAAAAAACAAGACAACAATTTAATGCCTAACTAAAAGTGATGCTGGACACCTCTCACTCTGAGGACCTGCAGACGTATGACTGCGCGTTATTGGGGTGCAACCGCGTAATGTCTTCAATAAAATAAGCACTGCGACATTCCCACAAACCACGCATTACTTGTGCGCGCGTACATTATATATATATATATATATATATACATATATATATATAGTTTTACAGTAAGACGGACAGACAGATGTACATTCCCCACACAGATAGTCATTATATCGTTATTTTAAAGCAAACACAGATAAGTTCAGATAGTTTTAGGTTTCTTTTATTAAAATGTCATCCAGAAACACTGGCCAATAATAAATATATCGATAGTTTATCAAGAATATATAAAAAATAAGGACAATTGTTGTCTTCCAGGTCTAACAACAAAATATTTCAAGCAAATGCCCAGGAAACAAAACAGTAAAAAACACAAAATGAACATCAGTTGTCAAGACAGTGAACAAATCTGGTAAGAACCATTTTCCTGAAAAATCAGGAAAATTGTCGAAAAGAACAAAGTGGCTCTGTCACGAGAGCAACCCAGCTGTAGGAATAGATCAAGCTGCACTTGTTTCTTTCCCTTTCACTTTTCCACAAATGAAGCACCCAGACGTGTGATGATGTGAGAGAATTCACTAATAAATCCTTGTTACAAGGAATCCGGCGTGAGCCGGTAAAATGTGCTAACAAGACTCGGTCATTAGCATGCATGCATTCCTGGGCGACAGTGCATTCCCTAAAAAGAAACAACAATCACCAGGAGAAAGTTATACATCAGAACATGGAAGCGCCACCCAGTGAAAACTGTCCAAGCCCTCCCACCATGGATTTCAACACCCACTGTAAAATGATATTTACATCTTTCGTTTTATAAATAACAGGCTTGCTTAGACTGTAGAGTAACAACAGCTTTGGTTCAGACCAAGTCTCCATCGAAAAGGAAGTAGCTGTTTCGTAACTTGAGTAGTTTTGAAATAGTCTCTAATGCACCCTGCTTGCTGGCCCTATATGGTAACCCGAATCACAAAAATCGATTTTAACAGTGAGACGTTATTTTTTTCACAGTCGCTTTGACAATAATACATTAGGGGCGTATTATCTAGGAACCAGGTAGTCTATTTTGGAGGCAGGGGGCCTGAAAATGGTCATAGGCCGGTTAGTTCTCTTGCACACATTGTACAGTCAGAGTGCGCTGTCTCTCAGTGCCCCAGTTCCTTTATATGTAAAAAAAAAAAAATCGTAGCGCCCAGAAAAGTCCAGTTGTAAGCGCTGTATTGTATCTGAACATTGGCAAAAACTGGCACTGTCTCGGGTCATTTACTGCACATCGTTGCTTTTTGTAAACAATTGTTATTTGGGGGAAGGTGCTCATACGTCAGAGCTGGGAGTTGTAAATAGTAGAAGCATGCATGCAGACAGACTACTCGTATATGTCCTGTTGGTGCCACCGAAATTGTACACACGCACATTGAACACACATAATAAGTTCAGGAACAACATGTCGGTAAAACGTCTGGAGCCTGCGGCTCGGGTCACTTGAGCAGCTCCTTGGCCTCGGCCGACAGTCTGCTCATGGCCGCCGTGTGCAGGCTGGGCAGGTGCGGCGGGCCCTGGCAGGCCGGGCATGGGCAGGGCAGGCCGGGCCAGTGCGGGAAGCCGCCCAGCGGCAGCGGCGGAGGAGGTGGCGGGGGCGGGCTCTTGAGCAGGGAGGGCCGCAGGGCGCCTAGGCCAGGCAGGGAGCCCGAGCCTGCTCCGCCCAGCAACGGATGCGCGCCCGCAGGCGCCCCGGGCCCGCAGTGGAAGGCCGAGTGGTGGCCCCCGCCACCACCGTAGACCTCGGCCAGGAGGCGCTTCATCTCGTCCAGGGAGCCGGAGAGCATGAGGATGTAGTTGCGCGCCAGCAGCAGCGTGGCGATCTTGGAGAGCTTGCGCACCGAGGGCCCGTGCGCGTAGGGCATGACCTCGCGCAGGCCGTCCATGGCCAGGTTCAGGTCGTGCATGCGCTTGCGCTCGCGCCCGTTGATCTTGAGCCGCAGCTGCTGCAGGTCCTGCTCGGAGAGCGGCTTCTTCAGCTTGTACTTGGAGCCGTCGCCAGAGTCCTTGGAGCCGCGGCGCGCCAGGGCCATGTGGTGCAGCTGCAGCTCGCCCTGCGAGGACGACACGGCGCCCAGGCGGCGCTGCAGGTACAGCTCGTCCATGTCCGGCGACGAGGCCCGGCTTGAGTCGCAGCTAGAGTCCGAGTTCATGGCACGGAGGAGGGGGGCGGAGGAGGATGCGCGGAGCCGGGCTGCGGGGTCACAGGCGCGCGGAGCTGTGCTATGGTCCCGTCTGCTGTCAGGGCCTCGGTCCGTGCCGAACAATCTGCGCGGCATATGCTGCGTCTACGGCAGCCTCCGCCGAGAGGGGCTTTTATAGGGTGGGGTACAAAAGGAGCCTCCCATCCCGCGCAGTGTTTGGGGCGGCGCTGCTGTCACTGCCCCATTTAGTAAGGGTTGCTATTCTCTCAGCCATTGTAGGGGCGCCCCAGGAGCCGGGAGGGAGGGGGGCTGGTGAGTGACAGCCGGCCCCTTCCCCGAGCCCCGCCTGCCGGGGGAGAGGAGAACGTGTGCACCGTCCCGTTGGACAGGTGATCATATGTCATTTCACACTGCACCTGCACATGCTGCCTCCTGCCACACACACTGCAGAATGGTGAATGATGCCTAAATTTCAACCCGTCACCTCTATGGCTTCATTCTGTTTTCACGTTTATGCTGACAATTAGTCATTAGCTGAGGAACACGGCATTTTCCTGTAAACTAAACGTACCCAGTAACTTTTAATATTTTTTTCTCCCAATAAAAGAAAAGTTGTGAACTAGATGCGGAATTTTGAAAATGGTTGCAGTAGATCGATACTTTGATGTTTCGCTGCCACGAAGACTTTTAGATGAGTCGGTTTTACCCTCTGATCGTCACCATCCCCTTTCAGTTTCAGAGGGAAGAACACATCTACTTTTTTAAACAAAATGTTGCCCATTGGCATAACGCCATTTGTTACGAAAATATCACATCGATTAATAATTGTATTTCAATTGTTTTCATGAAATCTAAAACTTTCTTCAATAAACGTGTTTGCTGAATCGAGCCTGCAACTTTAATCACTATACATACTCTGATTATAAGATGTTCGCCATCTGATTAAGGAATATGTCACTTTCAGTTGTCGTTTTCGAAACAGGCTCTCTGCTAGGGCTCGTTAATAAACTCTTACTCTGCTTCGCAGGGTTTGAAGTAACTTTGTTAAAAATGGACAAACCATAGCCGACGGCAGGTTTTATGATTAGTGCACTGTGCATCACTGCAGCTGGGGAGGCAAACGGAGCCACAGGAGGACCCGTGTGGTGTGTGAGGGATGGTTGTACGTGCTGCGAGATGACAAGAAGATGGGACATTTCTCAGATTTTTTTTTTGTCTCGGAATACTGTGAGAGCCTTGGAAGAATATTCATCTGTTTTGTGTGTGATGCACGGTCACCTAATATGCAGTATTTTATACAACCTGTCCCTGGCTGTTTTTCCAGTCACATTTTTTTTGTGTGGAAGAGACAGGCAGCAGGGCGAGCACAGGCATTTGGCAAGGTTTGCGATTGACGAATGAAAGAGACAATTCAGAGACACTCGGAAGCTGCGATGCAAAGGAGAGAGAAGTAACAAAGTCGCAAAGAAGGAGAAGCAAATACAGTGGGAGAGGGGTCAGTAGAAAAGAAAAAAGAAATGGATGCTGATTGAAAGGAGCGCAAAAGAAGCAAGAAGAAAAGAGCCAAGTAAAGGGATGACATCGGAATAAAGATTGAAGAATCGCAGAGGCGGGACAGCTGCTCCAAAGTGACGAACTTAGGTACGAGAGGGAGCGAGAGATAGTGATATACACAGATATTCAAGAATGACAGAAAAATGCAAGAGCGTATGCGTAAGTACTAAAAGTAGAAAACAGTCAGAAACACGAACTGAGAAAAGGAAAGGAAGGACGGAAAGGGACATGCTTAAATAGACTCTGGACAGAAGAACTTCCGAGAGTAAAATCTGAATAGAAAAGGAAAGGGCTCCTTGCGTTGGGAATGGACGCCGCGCACGGGGAAAGGAAGAGCTGAGTTGGCATCGTAGGGGTGAAGAAGGCGCGGGCCTCCCGTGCCGGGTACACTGCCGCGGGTGAGGTGGCCGCATGCCGGCTCGAGTATCGGCACCGCCGGCCCACGTCCGGTGCCCGTCACCACTCTGGCAGCACGCGGCTCACATGCATGGAACACACCCCCGGCGTAGATGAAGCCAACACACGCATCAAACACGCAGGCAAAGCTACAGTGTACACGCTCCTGTCAGACCAAACACACGCTACTAAAACACACGCAGCGATATACAAATATACATCCATATTTTTCATGCACATACTCACACTGCCCAGCAAACATCACAATACACACACCCCTCGTCGAAGCCACACGCCTCCAGAAACACACATAACAGAAAATATATGCACTCATATACAAGTCCACAATCACAAACGCATACCAGAGAAACACCTATATACCACGTAAAGATACGGACATAGGTACACGAACATCAACACACTGCCCATCAAGATGAATGTGAACATAGCACAACATACGCACAACTCGGAGAAGACACAGGACTAAGAAACCACTCATAGAACCTATACAAATATATGCACACATATCCATGACCACAAAAAAACGCACACACTCAAAAGACAAGCACATGCTCGCCATATAAAGAAACGCACTTAGGAATACGTGCACACTTTCGTCAAACACACCACAACACACGCACCAGGGGAGAAGACAAAAGACTAGGTAAACCCACACAAACCTATATATGCATACATACATATCCAAACCACAATGACCTCAATTCACACGTAGTAGACTAACACGTACACACCACATATGCAAACGCAAATCGAAAAATGCACTCACACCACCCATCAAAAGTTCATACACGTCGCAAAACATTTTCAGTCACCGCTGGCAGAAGATACAGCACACACAGACTTATAACATATGTACATGTATATTCACGTTCATAAACTCACGCAAACTAGAAACACACGTAAATAAATTATATCCACACACAAGAATATGCACACACATACACACAATCTATGAACCTTATATGCAAACATACCACAACGCACACTCGTCACTCGGAGAAGACACAGGTCGACGGAGACGCACAGGACACAGTCGGAGTCGTCTAAAACTGCCGCAAATTTATTTAAGACGCACACAACCCACAGACACAGACACCGCACATCCACATCAATCTCTGTATCTTTTTCCATGGACCCCCGCCACTGCCAAGCATATACATGTGTATGATTGCACGGGACCCTAAGTGGCAAACCTAGCGCAAAGCAAATATTTAACAGTGTTTAAAAGGACTGAAAGAATCTTGGGGGTATGTAAAAAAGGACGACACAACTATTTTTGAATATAAACACTTATCCGCGTAAGTTTCAGTTCTGTCCAGCTTCAGGGCAGGCGTCAGTTGTTAAAAATCAATTTAAAATGATGATTTCAAATAGTTTTTGTTGTGATAATGCTTTTAGTATATTCGGTTCCGGTTAATTACACTCGGGGCGTTCTTTGAACGCCTGAATGCTTGTTCCTAAGGAGTGTTGATGGGTAAAGCTGTTTAGCCTGCAATAGAATGCTGTCCGGATCGAAGTCCCAGAGGTATAACTTTGTACATATTTGAAGTATATTGATCACACGTTGTTATTTTTGTTGCCGTGATTAAGTTCCGACAGACAGGTAGAGTCGCTGCTTTTGAAAGACTGGCGGCGAATTCTGGCGCAGAATACTTTTTATTTACTTTATTTAGGCGCTTTTTTGTAGCTCCCACGGTGCTACTCGGCTGCATCAGTGCGCTAGCCATGGAAGATGCCGCGAAGGGGGGGAGGGGGGTGAAGTACCACAGCCCGAACACTGGCTCTGGTGATCAAGTGGCACATTTCAAATAAAATGCGCTTCCGGGGGCAGCCGGACCAGATCACAATTGAATTCAAAACACCTTATCATCGGGTTTCAGTTATCAATAGTGCTTCTCTTCGGATGATTTTTACTTAATAAAATATTATGACTTAGGTTGAAGGCGTTAAAACAAGATTCAGGGGAAGGACTATCAAAATAGTACAACTGAACTCAGATGTTGCCTCACGGCCAAACATCGTCTTGTCCAATTGACCCTCGATTGGAAATGGTATTTCTACACAAGGTCTTACCAGCAAATGTGTGTCGGAGATTTATGGACGTGAAGGCGGTAAAACCTATCGGTTGTATTTTACTTCTTCGTACCTTTTATGTGTTAGTTGAAAAACCCTCTGGGATCGGAGGCGCAGCATGCTGCGAATTGGAAGCTCTGCAGAGTGCACTACTGGCAAAAGAAAATACCGCCTTCACCTGGTACGGCCACTTAAATACTACTCACAAACCTATTTGTGTACCTCTGAAAAGTGTAAATACCGCCTGCACACGCCCTTTGCGTGACGCTGCCTGTCAGAGCGGAGGGTAGCTCGGATGTCGGAGGTAGAGAAAACTCGAGATCAGATTCTTTTAAAAATATGTTTTATTAAGGAGCAAAGAATAAGATATTCATCCAAATACACCTCGAGATTAGATTCAATGACAACCAAGTGAGGCAGCGCTGCTGGTGTCTGTCGTCATGATAAGGTTTCAGATGGCGAAAACAACTTTATTCCCAATAAACAAGGGGGCCGCGGAGCGGGGCCGCGCGCTGTCCAGGACTCGGGAGTTAGAGACCCGCTCTATCGCATGGACTCTGCAATTTCCCCTTCTCGCAGCCTCTGCGTGGTTATTTAATAATATATATTCCTTCTTCCTCTCGCCTCCTCTATCCCTTCATCTTCCTTTTCTCTCTCTCATTCCTTACTTCCATACATCATCCTCTTGGCCACCACATCCTTTATCCCGCCTCCCCGTCCTTTCTTTCCTCTTCATTCTTCCTTCCCCTCACCCCCTCTCTAACACCTCTTCTTACCCCCTTCATCTCCACCGGTTGCTACTTCCCTTCATTCTCATGTCTCTTCCTTCCCATGCCCATCTTTACTTCTGCCCTGTCTTCCTCCTCCAGCCGTCTTCCACTCCTCCTCCCCTTCCTTTCTCACTTCCATACTTCCTCCCTTGACATTTTCTTTCCTTCCTCTTCCTCCTTCCACTCCTCCCTCATTTCCCCTCTCCCCATCACCCCTTCCTCCTCTCCCTCTCCTCTCCTCCCCTCCTCCCTTCCCCTCCACTCTCCTCTCCCCCTTTCCTTTCCTCTCCTCTCCCCTCCTCTCCTCCCATCATTATTTGAAGGAACACACGCACATGACAGTAGGTGAAGGTTCCTAAAACTAACAATCTCCTCGCTTTCTAACTAACTGTAAAAAGTTGCTCGGACAGAGATTAAAGGTAAAAAGAAAGGAGGAAGGGTGGTGGAGCTGGAGGGCTCGTGGGCAGTGATTGCGGCTGGTGTTTTATTGAAGGGACATTGCACAACTCTTTGGTTCATCATCTCACGCGCCGGGAAGGGGGCGCGAGTCACCCGTGTGCAGTCACTGAGATGTGAGCACCCCATTCGACGATTATTGTCACTCCACCTCTGATCTGGCAGTTTACATAATGTGTGCTTGCCTGGAAGAATTAATCCTTCATGCTTTATCTTCCTGTGTCCTCATTAGAATACACATATCAAGTTTGTGATAGTAAGAGCTTTATATCACAGGCCTCACTGCACGCAGTCTTTCACACTCCACAGCCTTCGCTACTTTCACATTTCACAGCAAGTCTTACCTCACGCGTCCCCCCTTTATGTACCGGCTTCTTTCACGGTTTCCAGGCTCAGGTACAGTTTCTATGGTCCTGTTCAAAGGGCACAAGTCCTTAAAAAAATAAGGCGGTGGACTAAGCAAGTTAGGTAGTATGCTAGTGACATCATGACGCCACGATGGGTGACATTCCACTGGCATCACAGGAAGTGACCTCACTGGAAGTGACATCACAAGAAGTGATATCAGATATTAAGACCTCACACATTTGTTTATCAGGTATATCATGAGTACATTTAAGCGCATTATGAGGTTTAGCAAATGAGATTTGGCGCCAGGGTTGTGCCAAAAAAGTGACGCAATCCCCACACAAACTCTGGCCTTCAACGAATACATTTTTAAAAAATCCTGCCCCAAAGAAATTGGCAACAAGGAGAAGCATGGTAGTTGATCTGTTCTGCTTAATTGGTTGCAAAGTCTGCATTAAAAAAATATGTTTTGGGGTTAAGGCATCTGCTGCAGAGGTGCCCAGTCAATCTCAGGGAATAGTAATAACGGTGAGATAGCTCTGGAGGTTAACTCTTTTGCTGGAGAGATCTGTGTTTTGTCTAGTCCCAGATTTGAATCAATGTAGTATAGAAGGCTAATGTGTCTCCTGCTAAGCACATCATGTAACATGCAGATTATAGATTTGTATTTTATGTAGATAGGTAAGTGGGTCACTGCTTTGAACACAGAGATCCTTTTGTAATTTGTAGCTCATAGTTCACTGTGCTATATTAGAAGTATTACAGTTTGTGAAGGGCATGTGACTCCTACACCTTGTAACCCTTACTGTCTCATGTAGCACCTCTTGAACATTGATTTACACATGTACATGATTTATAGTCAATGTATAATTGTATGTTAGTAAAGCCCTCTGACATCCTGCATTGGGATGCGTAGCGCTATAAAAGAAATACAATAGTGCTATTGAAATTGTTATTTGTGCAAATACAGGGACAGACCAAAACGTCTGACATTCTTACAGTGCATGCATTTATATACAGGAACTGAACAAAGTCAAAAGCATGCACCTCTTAAGTACCTGTGAAGAGATAACAAGTTGTGCACTTTTGTTTCCCCTCTATTCCTATTACATTTAAGTGTGAAGCTCCAAGCCACCTCCAGTCAGGATACTCAATCAAAAGGAGGCAAGATGACCCCTTTACTTCGGCCTTTATCTTTGGCCCAGCTAGAGGTGAAAAAAGCTCCCCTCCTGCCTGCAGGTTGCAGCTGGGAATTGAAAGCAGACAACCTACAGGCCCTGCTGAACGTGTTGTGGTGTCTGAAAATGACACTTGGACAAGTTCATCATATTTCTGTCGAGCTGAACTTCTTAGCAGGGCGGACGGTGTCCACCCTGTGAAAATAGTGGGTGGACGCCATGTATCCCACGTGTACCTCCGACTTGTGCCCTGCCTGTTTATGTTTCCTGTGAACCACGTTATCATCAACCACATGCAATGGAAACCAATGTCTGTCGAAAAGATGTGGGTGAAACAAAGAAACTACACAATCTAAAACAATCGACAAATGCTCCAATGGATACCAGGCATTTTAGGCCACCGAGGTGGGGAGCAGCGACCCTCCCTCTCCAACAATAAGAGCAGAAGGAAAATCATATGGAAAACGACCTAATTTATTACATTTTCATCAATAATTGACATTTGTTTTTGCACCATATTTTATTGGCATTTTCAGCAGATACACAGTACAAAATCGGCAGTAAACCAGTAAATAAGACAGTGCTATCGCTCAAATGAGCCAGTCCTCGTGCTCAGCGTATCAGTGCCATTCATAACACATTCTGCAACAACTCAGTCACCAGTCAGCAAACAACTTGATCTGAGGGCATCCATCTCGTCATCAGCCCACATGCACACAGGCCTGTGAGTCCAACGTCCCTGGAGACAGCACTATCAGTGAAGGGGGTCCCAAACAGTATAGGGAAGGTGACCGTGTCTCTCCATCGCTCTAGGCATTTTCGGCAGAAGCAGTCTCTGAGCTTCTGGACCTCGGTGTAACTCCTCTGGTAAAGAACCCCAGGCCCAAGCCACAACTCAAGAGCACTGCCTTCTCTTGGGTTCCCGGAGCAAGGTTGCTCCCTCATATGCAGCCAATTTCTTCAGCTCCCCCGTCCACCTGGGAACCTGTGGACCCCCCTCATGCTTGCAATTAAGGGCCCGATTACGATGTCGGATGGATCTGAGTCCGTCCAACATCGTTTGGGAACTGCGACCGACCGACCTCCTGTTGTTGGTCCCAACCCAGCAAGTAGAATGCGACCGAACACTGTTCGGGCACAATCCTATTCTTTACAATGGGAGCATGCATTCCGACCGGAATGCATGCTCTCATTGTAAAGAGCTGAGGTGCAGTTCATCCCTGCACCCCGTGGCAGGCACCTAAAGGTATCTGCCGCCGGGTGCAGGGATCAACAGGGGGTCACCATTGGTGCCCCCTAGGCCGCCATCCGGAGGCCTTGCACCCATGGGAGACCTGCTCGGGGCCCCCAAAGTCAGATTCCCACAGCCTTTCTTGGTCGGCAAGGCTGGCACAGAAAGGCTGTGGGAATCTGCCATGGTAAGATCTGGGTTAAATCCATTGTTCTTTTGCCCACTACGCCACCCCAGTTTGGACCCAGCCATATGTAAATCAGTCTTGACCCTGTGCCCCATGGGAACAGTCCAGACCGAACTGCCAGGCCAGGTCCTCCCTGGACCGGAAACAAGCATCCTGGGACCGATTTCAGGGTATGTCACCCTTCTTCAGCCAGGCTAGCTTGATTCCAGTGGCACAGTGAGCAAGGGACCCACGTCTGGGTATACCCATCCCACTTAGGGCGAAAAGTGTTACAGCAAACAAATGATGGACGGAATGCTAACAATGCAAACATTCTCCCCCAGTCAAAAGATCTGGGTTATATCCATCGTTCTTTTGCCCACTACGCCACCCCAGTTTGGACCCAGCCATATGCAAATCAGTCTTGACCCTGTGCCCCATGGGAACAGTCCAGACCGAACTGCCAGGCCAGATCCTCCCTGGACCGGAAACAAGCATCCTGGGACCGGTATGGCATGGTGAGCAAAAAAACGATGGATTTAGGCCCAGATCTCTGTACTGGGGTGAATGTATGACATTGATCTGCATTCTGTCCATCAATTGTTCTTTTTGCATTTGTCACCCCGAGTGGGACGGGTATGCCCAGACGTGGGTCCCGTGCTCTCCATGCCGCTGGAGTCAAGCTATCCTGGCTGAAGAGGGGTGAAACCCCGAAACCAGGCCTAGGATGCTTGTTTCCGGTCCAGGGAGGACCAGGCCTGGCAGTTCGGACTGGACTGTTCCTATTGGGTACAGGGTCAAGACTGATTTGCATATGGCTGGGTCCAAACTGGAATGGCATGGTGAGCAAAAACGATGGATTTAGGCCCAGATCTCTGTACTGGGGTGAATGTATGACATTGATCTGCATTCTGTCCATCAATTGTTCTTTTTGCATTTGTCACCCCGATTGTGAAAGGGTATGCCCAGACGTGGGTCCCGTGCTCTCCATGCCGCTGGAGTCAAGCTATCCTGGCTGAAGAGGGGTGAAACGCCGAAACCGGTCCTAGGATGCTTGTTTCCAGTCCAGGGAGGACCTGGCAGTTCGGGCTGGACTGTTCCCATTGGGTACAGGGTCAAGACTGATTTGCATATGGCTGGGTCCAAACTGGAATGACATGGTGAGCAATTGCATTTGGTATCTTGGGCGGAAAGAGCCGCCCTTGGGATTACTGGCCCCTTTTTTGAATGGCAGACGGGCTCTCCGAGCCCATCGTAAGCCATTCGGAAATCCTGTTTGGATTAATTTCCGACCGACTCCATTAAAATGGGTCGGTCAGACATTAATCCAAACAGGAGATTACGATGCTGTGGGAATGGCTCTGACTGAGGGTCGGAGCCGTTTCCTACGTCATCGTAATCGGGCCCTAAGTGTGATGTGATGTTTTGCTAAAATCATTGCCAGGTCGATAGACTGTGTGGTGACTTTGTGTTTAGTTGGTCTTGGAAACATTCCTAGAAGGCAGACCGTGGGCTCCGCCGGCAACGTGCGCTCCGTGACTGCCTTGATCCGGGCCACCACCTCCTCCCAGAACTCTGTCACCCGGGGACAACTCCGTACCATATGATACATGTCAAAAGAACAATTGATGGACAGAATGCAGATCAATGTCATACATTCACCCCAGTACAGAGATCTGGGCCTAAATCCATCATTTTTTTGCTCACCATGCCATTCCAGTTTGGACCCAGCCATATGCACATCAGTCTTGACCCTGTACCCAATGGGAACAGTCCAGCCCGAACTGCCAGGCCAGGTCCTCCCTGGACTGGAAACAAGCATCCTAGGACCGGTTTCGGGGTTTCACCGCTCTTCAGCCAGTATAGCTTGACTCCAGCGGCATGGAGAGCACGGGACCCACATCTGGGCATACCTGTCCCACTCGGGGTGACAAATGCAAAAAGAACAATTGATGGACAGAATGCAGATCAATGTCATACATTCACCCCAGTACAGAGATCTGGGCCTAAATCCATCGTTTTTTTGCTCACCATGTCATTCCAGTTTGGACCCAGCCATATGCAAATCAGTCTTGACCCTGTACCCAATGGGAACAGTCCAGCCCGAACTGCCAGGTCCTCCCTGGACTGGAAACAAGCATCCTAGGACCGGTTTCGGCGTTTCACCCCTCTTCAGCCAGGATAGCTTGACTCCAGCGGCATGGAGAGCACGGGACCCACGTCTGGGCATACCCTTTCACAATCGGGGTGACAAATGCAAAAAGAACAATTGATGGACAGAATGCAGATCAATGTCATACATTCACCCCAGTACAGAGATCTGGGCCTAAATCCATCGTTTTTTTGCTCACCATGCCATTCCAGTTTGGACCCAGCCATATGCAAATCAGTCTTGACCCTGTACCCAATAGGAACAGTCCATTCCGAACTGCCAGGCCAGGTCCTCCCTGGACCGGAAACAAGCATCCTAGGCCTGGTTTCGGGGTTTCACCCCTCTTCAGCCAGGATAGCTTGACTCCAGCGGCATGGAGAGCACGGGACCCACGTCTGGGCATACCCGTCCCACTCGGGGTGACAAATGCAAAAAGAACAATTGATGGACAGAATGCAGATCAATGTCATACATTCACCCCAGTACAGAGATCTGGGCCTAAATCCATCGTTTTTTTGCTCACCATGCCATACCGGTCCCAGGATGCTTGTTTCCGGTCCAGGGAGGATCTGGCCTGGCAGTTCGGTCTGGACTGTTCCCATGGGGCACAGGGTCAAGACTGATTTGCATATGGCTGGGTCCAAACTGGGGTGGCGTAGTGGGCAAAAGAACGATGGATATAACCCAGATCTTTTGACTGGGGGAGAATGTTTGCATTGTTAGCATTCCGTCCATCATTTGTTTGCTGTAACACTTTTCGCCCTAAGTGGGATGGGTATACCCAGACGTGGGTCCCTTGCTCACTGTGCCACTGGAATCAAGCTAGCCTGGCTGAAGAAGGGTGACATACCCTGAAATCGGTCCCAGGATGCTTGTTTCCGGTCCAGGGAGGACCTGGCCTGGCAGTTCGGTCTGGACTGTTCCCATGGGGCACAGGGTCAAGACTGATTTACATATGGCTGGGTCCAAACTGGGGTGGCGTAGTGGGCAAAAGAACAATGGATTTAACCCAGATCTTTTGACTGGGGGAGAATGTTTGCATTGTCAGCATTCCGTCCATCATTTGTTTGCTGTAACACTTTTTGCCCTAAGTGGGATGGGTATACCCAGACGTGGGTCCCTTGCTCACTGTGCCACTGGAATCAAGCTAGCCTGGCTGAAGAAGGGTGACATACCCTGAAACCGGTCCCAGGATGCTTGTTTCCGGTCCAGGGAGGACCTGGCCTGGCAGTTCGGTCTGGACTGTTCCCATGGGGCACAGGGTCAAGACTGATTTGCATATGGCTGGGTCCAAACTGGGGTGGCATAGTGGACAAAAGAACGATGGATTTAACCCAGATCTTTTGACTGGGGGAGAATGTTTGCATTGTCAGCATTCTGTCCATCATTTGTTTGCTGTAAGACTTTTCGCCCTAAGTGGGATGGGTATACCCAGATGTGGGTCCCTTGCTCACTGTGCCACTGGAATCAAGCTAGCCTGGCTGAAGAAGGGTGACATACCCTGAAACCGGTCCCAGGATGCTTGTTTCCGGTCCAGGGAGGACCTGGCCTGGCAGTTCGGTCTGGACTGTTCCCATGGGGCACAGGGTCAATACTGATTTGCATATGGCTGGGTCCAAACTGGGGTGGCGTAGTGGGCAAAAGAACGATGGATTTAACCCAGATCTTTTGACTGGGGGAGAATGTTTGCATTGTCAGCATTCAGTCCATCATTTGTTTGCTGTAACACTTTTCGCCCTAAGTGGGATGGGTATACCCAGACGTGGGTCCCTTGCTCACTGTGCCACTGGAATCAAGCTAGCCTGGCTGAAGAAGGGTGACATACCCTGAAACTGGTCCCAGGATGCTTGTTTCCGGTCCAGGGAGGACCTGGCCTGGCAGTTCGGTCTGGACAGTTCCCATGGGGCACAGGGTCAAGACTGATTTGCATATGGCTGGGTCCAAAACGGGGTGGTGTAGTGGGCAAAAGAACGATGGATTTAACCCAGATGTTTTGACTGGGGGAGAATGTTTGAATTGTCAGCATTCCGTCCATCATTTGTTTGCTGTAATATGATACATGTCAGCGTCTGCCCAGTAGCACCTCAGGCATCGCAAGCCCACCCCCAGGAAAAATCTGTTGATCCTCGCAGGTGTAAGATACACTCTATGAAGAAAATAAAAATTAATTAGCTTGAAGCGGACATTGTGAGAAACCAGGGGCATCCCAGCCATCTCTTTAACCAAGTCCACACCTGTAAGAGATGTCCCGGTGTCAGTCGCCCATGTGTCCTTGAGGGCAGTTAGGAAAGTGTTTGTGTCCACCCAGAAGGCCGTGCATAAGCTCGTTATAGCCCTGTGCCTGCTGTATGACAAGCACAATACATGACAACCAGTGCTTAATTTGTGCCGGTGGTTTCCGGTGCTCAGCTACAGCACTTAATTGCCAGCACCGGCTCTAGTGACAGTCCACCACATGGTGGTGCTGTCTTTTTAAATTTGAGATGAGGACAGCAACCGTGTTTATTAAATCAATAAATATGAAAATGAATGATACCAGCCTCTCATGCCATTATTATAGCTTTGTGGGGCTGAAATAGTCTGAATTGTCACAATAATAGGAGTGCAATGGTTAGGTGTTGTGTTAGTACTGCTGCTGCCATGGTATGGGTGGTGGAGGCTGCAGTGGCCTTCCAAGAAGGGCTCTGGCACTTAACTTTTTACAAATTAAGCACTGATGACGACCCTGTAGCTGTGGCAGTTCCTCCTATCCGCACCGCCACCATTGTTGCAGCAGTGCCAAGACCGTGCATTAGAAGAGGAAATGGCACACTGGTAAGTCACATGTCGCCTGCAAGTCCTCAAAGGACCTCAAGGACCTGGACTCCTAGAGATCCCTGAGCGTTTTGCATTCCTAATGCCGCCCATTCCCCCAATTGCTGAGCTGCCTCTGCAGGTAAAAAATGTGTCCACCAACGAAGGGGCAGCTATAGGGAGCAGTCACTCCCTCTCTCTGTAAGTATTGCACCCAGCAATGCTTGGCCACTGGCTGCAGTGAATAGGGCTCCACCTGGACCTTGTTAGGCTAGAGCAGGAGCTGTTTCACCCAGGTCATCAGCAGCACCCCCTCCTCCACAAACGATGCTCCCCGTAATGTAGTATCTACCCAGCTGGCCACCCACTGCAGTTGGGCCGCCAAATAGTACACCTCAAAGTCAGGGGCAGCCAATCCTCCATCCTGAGCTGAGTGCTGCCGTTTCCCCAAGGTGACGGCCCGAACCCCAGATGAGAATTACCAGTAAAGAATGCATCTCCCCGAATCTAGAGCGGGGATCACAACAGGAAGTGAGGCAAAATAGTATAAGAGCCGGGGAAATGAAATCATTTTGGTGACTTCTATGTGCCCTGCCAGAGATAGGGAGAATTTTTCAAAAGCGTATCGATCCTTGGAGTGCTGTCAGCATTCTGCCAAGGTTACCGCACAGGTGCGCAGCCTCTGTTCGGTAGAGTTGCACACCCAAATAGCAAAAGTCGGTGGTCTTCCACTTCAGTCCCCGATCAAGGGGGTAGCATCTGGGGTCTCCCACAGGAAGTACAGACTGGTTCCCCTAGTTCACTCGCAGGCCAGACAAAGCTCTAAATTCTTCCAAGAGTTTTGTCACTCTGGGAACCTCCTTCCCATAATCCTGAAGGAAGAACACCACAGGGGCGCAACTAGACCTAGACTTGGGGGGGCTAACACTTTCAGCAATGGGTCAGAACAAGCATTTCCAGAAGCGTGGTTGGAGCTATCCTCATAGCCAATGTGAGAAAAAGAAATGACAAACTGTGCAATTTAAACATATTTGACACTGTTCTTAGGCTACTCACAGTGATGTTTAAAAAGTAGATTGAGTGCATTGACAACTACAAATTGTTATCCACATCACATAAGACACGTTTTTGCAAAGTTATTTCAAGACAGCACCCTTTTTGTCAATTCACTGATCCCTTTGCTTGTGACATATTTATGACTGCAAGCCCAGAAAAATGCCCCTATACCATTAATGACTGCATGTAGCTAGTTGTATTGATGCTGAACTTTCAATCTTTTTGTCTAGAAATAGTTGGTTATTGGCCCGGAAGTTAGAAGGAGGCCTTGTTTGTTTTAGGGAGTTAGTTTCAGAAGAGACCTTTATCCAAGGTGTTGTTGCAACCTCTAGTTGGATTAGCTGCAGAACTATTAATAAGTGTGTTTTCGCTTATATGAGTAGGACATGGATCTGGCTGTGATCATGCTGGTCTACAAGAGTTTGCAGCCTTGATAAAATCCTGTGTGGTCAGGAGGTTGAAGGTGAGTAGTTGTTTTCATGATCTGTTTTCTAGTGAACTGTGCAGCACTGCTGGAATTGTGATTGTGCAATGATTGAGCAATAGAGAGGGAAGCAGGGGGTCTAAAAGCATTAGAAAATTGGTAATAATGCAGGTGTGCCAGGCATACAGCAAGGGCCTTTGAGGCCTTTGACTGTGCTGTAAAGGCATCAGGATGTCCTACGGTATTGTCTTTCCAGGTACTGTGGTTAGAGGATCCTTTTTCATGTGAACTCTTCTATCAGGTCTGTTCTTGTGCTCTTGAGGCCATCATCAGCTATTACTGTTCAGATCTCCTGTCTCATGTTCGGGTCTCTTGAGTACGGTCTGCTCTTCAGCTGCAGGTCCTCTCTCCAGAACGAACTTAGGGCAGGTTCCTATGAAACAAGGCAGGCATCAGGTATCCTAGGCACCAGTCAACGTTCCCTGCTACCCACTCCTGTGTTGTTCTTCAGAAGAAAAGAAAATGAAAAATCCATGCTGCTCACCATATAAAGGTTGGAGCAGTGGCTATTCCTGTAGGTGTACGCTGCATAGACATTGTCAATTAATGAGAAGAATATATATTGAGCTTAATGATTATGCATTAATGATTATACACTGAGACACAAATATACATCAATTTAGTATCCATGCAATGACCCATTTAGCAGAGTGCACTAGACATGTACGGAGCACACAAACCATAAGAGAGCTCATATTAATTTAGAAAAATATAATGTTGCCTGAAAATACTCTACTAGAAAGGATACCTATTCCAACAGATCAACTATGCACTACCTAGCTCCATGTAGTCCTGTCATTCACTTACTAAGATTTCAGTGGGAATCAAAGGCTTAATGGGTGCAGATAAGAACTGTGCCCATTTATTGGCAATAAATGCATAGAAGGAAAGAAATGAAAACAATGAGATCTTGAATAAAACTGAGATTGTTATAAAACCAGTGCACTGCTTCTGGATAATGAGTTATGTCATGGCAACCCATGTGGTAAATCCATGCGGTGGTCTGAAAAAGTTAAGATACTTGTATAGTGCTGTAATGAGCTTTAACTAAAGCACCATAGTAAAGGGATGTGTTTCAGAACATCTGAGATTCAGAGATTTACTTTTTGGGTCTGGCTTCACTTTGCAACAGCCACCTGACCCTATGTGCTGAAATAAAAAAGAGCTTTACGGAGCACACCTGAGAGGGGGCTTTGTTTCCACCCACACATTAGTTACCTTGAGTACAGTATTTGATTGGTCAGAAGATGTGTGCTGCCACTGAGAAACTGTGCTTGTCATTCTCCTGTTGGCTTCCATGGGGAGTTCAGTAGTCACCTAAAGAAATGTAATGATGTGGCAGTTTGCAAAGGGAAGATCATCTACCATGCTGTAGTATTGGCTAATAATATTGCTAAAGGGTCATGACATGCTCACTATGTGCATTACAGAGTGGACCATGTTTTTATTGATAGGCTAATCCTATTCAGAATAGAGCTTCTTAATAAGGATGCTCCTTCTTTAAAAATGGCAATGGCAAATACCATAATGCTGCAAAGGCTTCTGTACATGTTTTTTTCTTACACATTTACGTTTGTCCTGTGCAGAATAAGCAGTTTCTCCTGCCCTCCCATCCCAGCACTGTGATGGACACCCCAGTTGCTGCAGCCTTAACAGTCTCATGCCGATCCTTCCTCCTGCACCAACCCATTCTCTCAGTTTGCTCTCTCCAACTGCAGCAACCCGCACACTGTAAGGTCCCCTCAGCCAGATACACAGAGTTGTTGGGATAGCCCGGACCACATGGCCCTATTTTGACTACAAAATATGGGAAGAAATACAGTTAGGAGAATACAGCAACAAGCCTAGCCCCTTTTGAATGTAAGCAATTATATCCATTTTACAATTAGACAATGCTGTTGTTTCATTGCCAAATATCTGCTCCTGTTCTTTCTGCAGTAATGAAGCACTGGGGTTTGCCCTAATACCCCTCCACCATCTGGGCAAAGAAATATCAAGCTATACAAAACAATGATGTGAAGGAATAAATACATTCATACTAATAATAGGATACATCAAATTCACCCTATTCAATGGTACATAGTCCCATTATATTTACTTGTATATTAGTAAAGCACATACCAACATTTATTCCTGATTGGAACAATTAGTAGCTTCTTTTAATTGTTCTCAAATTAATGCAAATCCAAAACAATACATAAAAGTTACACAAACACTTACATGTAAACACTTAATCATATATTGTTTCCTACCCCCCAATTTTCAGTATCGTGTTTGCTCTCTAACTAACAACAATCCACTGCGAGGTAATCCTATACACACATGAGGTCCAAACTACACCTCTGAAACCATTTTGCAGTGTGTATATCCAATTTTAGCACAACGTTTTTGTATTCAATGGATTCCTCCATGTTCCAACAGTCGACGCGTTTCAGCCCTTTCATCCGGGCCTCATCAGGACAAGGGTATAAGGAACAACTTATAATGCCTCCCACGGGCAATGATAGGCATCAAGGGCGAGGCCCTTGTACTCAAGGCACTCTTTGTAAGAATACGGTACTTATTTAAGCAGATCGCTGGCACCCTGTGTCTTAAGTGGTGCAACGGGTCCTCTTCCGCACACTTCGCGTCATTAGACTGCACTCTCCAAACATCGAGTAAAATTCCAGCGTTGTCCTTTCAATGCGCTATACTCCGTTAGGGTCGAGAGCCAGTCCCCGCCGCCTTCTCTTCCGGGATTCCTGTTCTTTCTGCAGGCATGTGTGCACTGTACTCTTAAACTGCCCCTCTACACCTCGCCAATTCTACTCACTAATGCTGGCTTAAGCTCACCAGCCCACAGCCTCTTTTGTATTGCTTCATCCTTAGCCTATTGCACCTGCTCCGCCTTCTGCGGCCTTTGCCTGCTTTCTCCTTCTGTACCACATAACCACTCACTCCCAGCTCATCCCCACAGCCTCAGACCGATCCTCAATTCTGCACCAACCACCAAAGCCTCAGCCCTAATGTTGCTCCTCTGGCCATCCCACATCCTCTGTCCACTTTCCCCTCTTGCACCGGCAACGTAGTTGCAGATGGAACTGACTAGGTATCTAGTTATACAGAAAGAGCAGGTATTCTGTAGGTGCCTTTATAGAAATGTGTATATTCATGAGTTGGGTAATTTTTAGGTCTCGCCTGCGACAATGCATGCACTGCTTGTGCATGCACTCTTGCTTGCGAGACGTGTTGTATATAACAAGAGCCTTTGCCAATGCTTGTTATGTGTGCAGCATAAGAGGTGTGCTCATGTAAGTGGTGGGCGATGTGAGTATTGTGAGTGACTTCAGTGTGAGCGGTACGAATGTAGAGTGAAAGGTGTGCCAATGTGAGTGCAGTGAGAGCTGCATGAATCCAAGGCGAGCAGAGGGCCCATGTGAGTGCCGGGTGAGAGGAGTGCATACAGAGTGAGAGGAATGAGTGCAGGGTGAGTGATGTGAGTGGTGTAAATGCAGACTGATTGGTGTGCCTGTGTGAGTGCTGTGTGACCAGTGTGCCTGTGTGAGTGCAGGGTGAGCTATTGGAGTGATTGGTGAGCGCATGGTTAGAGGAGTTAGTGCACGGTGAGTGGTGTGTCCCAGTGAGTTCTGGCAGACTATTGTGCCTGTGTTCAAGCTGGGTGAGCTGTGTAAGTGATGTGTGAACAGAGTGCCTGTGTGAGTGCAGGCTAAGCAGTGTGCCAGTGTGAGTGCAGGGTGAGAGGAGGGCGTGCAGGGTGAGTGAAGTGAGTCTAGGGTGAGTGATGTGCCTGTTTGAGTGGTGTGAGTGCTTGGTGAATGGTGTGCCCATGTGAGTAAAGGGTGAGTTGTGCGAGTGATCCTAGGGCCTATGTGAGTGAAGGGTGAGCGATGTGCCCATATGAGAGTATGGTGAGAGGAGTGAGTGGAGGGTGAGTGCAGAGTGAGTGATGTGCCCATTTGAGTTTGGGTGTAGGTGAAAGTGCAGTGTGGGAAGAATCAATACATGTTGTGTGATGTGCTTGTTTGAGATGGGGTGCAGGGTGAATGGTGAGACTGCAGGGCGAGCAGTGATATCCAAATAACAACCAGACGTTCGCTTTTATCGAAGACCTGGGTATTCTTAACTTAACAGTCCTAAACTCCTCACCTACTCACTCTGCAGGGCACCTTTGGACCCTATTTTTTCTAATATAAAGGACCTGATAATCGACCCCCCTCTTCAGCTATGCTGGTCGGACCACTTTGCTGTGTTATTTAAGATTAGGGTTTCTTCCCACCCCATTGCGTGGCCTGCCTTGAAATCTCATGTCAGAAACTGGCCTAAACTTAACATCTCAGCACTAAACTAGCAACTTCTTAACACAAAGCCCACACTTTTACTTCAGCCTGATTTGGACCAAACCTTTATACATCAATGGCTCAATGAGGCTGTTGACATCATCCTGCCACCAACCATCAAACACAAAGGCAGAACTCATCCGCTGGCTCCCTGGTTCACTGACATACTCTGATTAGAAAAGAAGCGATGTAAAACCTTAGAAAGACACTGGAGGAAACAATATGAGGAGGAGGCCAAGTCTGAGTATGTGGTGGCCTTAAAAGATATCATGCTCTTTGCAAATCAGCGCGTGCCATGTATTACAAAGACAAGATCACTAACGCCCAACACTGCCAGAAGACACTTTTTAAGGTGGTGAAAGAATTATCAAATGCAAGTAACATCATGCCTGCACCCTCTCTCACAAAGTCAGTAGGACGAGTTAGCTGGTTTCTTCATGAAAAAAGTGGACAAGATTTACCTACAACTGGCTGAAGAATCAATGAATACAGATTCCAATTCAAACTTGGACTCCCCTGTCATTCTTTTAGGGGAGGCCACTAATCAGTCAAAGGAGCCAAAGGTTGCCGCTAAAATCAGTGCATGGTCGCCTATGGATCTTTCATCTTTCCAGGCTGCCTTGCACCCCATTAAGTCTGGATCTCCGTTGATCTTCTTCCCTCTGCTAAGTTCAGACTATTGGATGTTTCTGTCCGAAACATGATTGTAGAGCTCCTTAATACCTCATTGAGGGATGGGATTGTACCTCAGAGGCGGAAGCATGCTTGGGTTCTTCCCCTTCTAAAAAAAGTTAATTTGGATCCATCTAGCTGGTCGAACTATCGCCCTATCTCCCTTCTTCCAGTTTTTTCCAAAATCCTGGAAAACATGTCAATGCCCAACTCTCTACATTCATTGAGACCCATTTGCTTCTTCATCCTTCACAGTCTGGCTTCAGGGCTGCACACAGCACTGAGTCCGCCCTTCTTTTTTTTTTTTTTTTATAACTCTTTTTATTGAAAATATCAAGATAAGTACAATCACATTTCTTAACATTACAGACATCATCATTAAGCATAAACTTTTGGGTCTATTTGGGAGACTCAGGTGCGGTTTGCACCTATGGATACACTTGGCCTCATTTCGGTGGTATAGGGTTGTCCAGATCGGGCTCGGGGAGAGGATCGGGGGGAACGCAGATATTCCCACGATATTTATTCCAACTTGACCACACTTGAGTCCACTTTCGGAGACACCCTCTGGAGACATACACTGCCTTCTCTCTGAACATGCACCAGTCCATGTCCTGCTTCCAAAGTTTCAGGCTGGGGGTCTCTCTCGCCCCCCACAATCTGGCAATGTTACGTTTGGCTATCATGCAGCCCAGCGCCACCCATATTTTGCCTTTTCTACCCAGATCCGTCGGTTCCCACACGTTTAATAAACACTGTCCAGCGTCTCGGTGCAGGGCTTGACCTAGAACCCCAGACATACATTCGACAACCCTCGTCCAATATTCATAAACCTCAGGACAATCCCACAATGTGTGGATAAACGTACCCTCACTCCCACAGTTTCTTTTACATTTCGAGTCCTCCCCATATCCCATACGAACCAGAACTGTTCTGGAATAATATATCCTGTGCAAAATCTTCAGCTGCACTAGTTTAAGCCTTGACGGGATTGCAACCTCCCTCGGAGAGGCAAGCGCCTCCACCCAGCCTTCATCGTCTAGCTCCGGTATGTCTTCCGTCCATTGCTCCCTGAGTTTTATTAGGGGATCCGTGGTATGATTTATGAGCTTACGGTATGTGAGGGATATTGACTTATCCGGCATGTATCCATCAAGTATTCTATCTTCTAGTGGAGTCTCCTTAGGCAACATCGTACCTTCCTCCAGGCGTGCCTGCATAGCGTGTCTTACCTGGTAATATCTAAATAGCTCCGAGTCCGCAAGTTCGTATTCGCTCTGTAATGTGGAAAACTCAATCACTTTGCCATTCTTCCACAGGTTTCCCAACCGTGAGAGCCCTATGAGGTCCCACTTGTCAAAACCCCTGGTAGTTCGAAAGTTCCCCAGCAGATAAGAGTCCCATGTAGGGGTAGATTGCGTGAGGCGCTCATCCCATCCCAGACTCCTATGTGCCGTGTGCTAGATCCGGACCGAGTGTGATGTGGGACCTGTCAGTCTCAGCCAAATTGGTTTGCCGTAAAGGGCTCTGGTATAGGACCCCCCGGTAGAAGCCATCTGTCCATCTGATAGCCCGAATCGTTCTGTGGCCGATATACCCCTTGATTTATAGCCGCCAGTTGTGCGTCACAATAGTATTTTTTATTATCAGGGAGTCCGATTCCGCCATCGTACCAGCTGCGGATGAGTTTCGGGAGTGCAATCCTAGGCGCGCCACCACACCATAAGATGGCTCTCTGTTCGCCCTCAATTGCAGCGAAATTGGACGCCGGGATCGGGTTCGGTGAGTTGTGTAGGACATACAGAAAATGGGGCAGCGCCATCATTTTAAATAACGCAGCCCTACTCAAGAGGGACAGCGGGAGAGTCCTCCAGAACGCCACGTCACTCTGGAGGCGCCGCAGCGGGGGCCAAAGATTGTGTTCATAATATAGTACAGGGTCTGTGGTAACATTTATGCCGAGATATTTGAAGCCCACCGTTGCCTCTTCTATTTTGTACCCCCTTGGCAATTTTGGGAATTGTCCCCGTACCACATAGATTAACGACTTTGACCAGTTTATTGTATATCCAGAGTACCTACCGGAGGTGTCAAATATACCAAGGGTCCTGTTTATTGAAGCGGCTGGCGACGCCAGATACAGTAAGATGTTGTCGGCATAGAGGGAGATAAGATCCTCCCACTCCTCCGACCATCTCAAACCTCTGACAATCGGGTCTCTCCAGATCCAGCAGGCCAGAGGCTCTAGCGCTAGGGCAAATAACAAGGGAGACAGGGGGCATCCCTGCCTCGTCCTAGTCCAAATGTCTCAGATTTTTTATTGTTTATGACCACTTGCGCTAGAGGTTTACTATATAGGAGTTTGACCCATCCGATAAAGTTTTGTCCAAAACCCTTTTTCTACAGCACTGTGAACAAGTATGGCCATTCAATCATATCAAAGGCCATGGTAGCGTCCAAGGACATAACCACCACGTCTTCCCTCAGTGTATGAGCCCTTCCCAGGTATTCCTCGCCGGCATAAAGCCGGACTGGTCAGGGTGCACCAGATCCGAGACAAACCGCCACCAGTCGTGTAGCCAGAAGTTGGCTAAAATCTTTACCTCCGCATTAAGCAGTGAAATCGGCCTGTATGAGGAACAACTATCTTTAGGCTTACCAACCTTATGGATGACCACTACCGTTGCAAGTCGTTGGTCGCGGGGGAGCTGGCCTGACTCCCGGCTTGCCTCGTACATAGCCTTAAGGTGGGGGGCGATTCTATCTGGCTTTAGTTTGTACAATTCGATAGGGAGGCCATTAGGACCCATAGCCTTTCCGGCTTGCAAGTGTCTAATGGCTCGCGCCACCTCTTCATTAGTTAGCTTGCCATCTAATGAATCGCAATCCTCCTTCATCAATACTGGGAGCTTTACGTCTGCCAGCAATGCCCTAGAGTCCTCAATCGAGCCCCCAGAGTGAGATGTGTATATTTGCCTGTAGTGCTTGGTAAATTCATCCGCTATCATCTGCGGATCCGTAATCAACTCTCCCGCCTCATCCATCAATTCTGCGACCAAGCGGTTCGCCTGGTCACGACAATCTAGCCATGCCAGTATTTTCCCTGCCCTATCCCCAAGTTCGTATATTCTGCTGAGCTTGTCACGGAACAGTGTTTTTGCGCTCTCGTCGGCTACACTTCTGTATTAATCTTGTTTGAGGTTAAGATTATGAAGCAAATCTGGGTTATTTGGTTCCCCGAGTCTAAGAAGTTCTCCTTCCAACTCCAGAATTTCCCCCTCCAACCTCTCTAATTCCGCGTGTTTATCCTTCTTGGTTCCAGCTATCTGGGAAATGGCCTGCCCTCGGACCACTGTCTTGCACGCCTCCCAAGGTGTAATTGGCGACCCCACGGAGCCCTCATTCTCCTGAAAGTATTGTTCTATCCCCTATGTCAGGTGTTGCCGTATGGCGGGGATGCGGAAATACCATGGGTTTATCGGGGACACTCTACCCACCTGGACCCCCACCACCCCCAGCTGTACCCACACCGGGGAGTGATCGGAAATGCCTCGTGCCATTTGCCTAACTTCCATCATGTGTCCCGCTTGATCGGCTGCCGTTAGGATATAATCAATGCGGGAGAAGCTATGGTGGACCCCCGAGAGAAATGTGAACTGGACGTCTGTAGGATGTCGGATTCGCCAGACATCCACCATGCCAAGTGCATCCAGGAAGGTGGACAGAACCCTTTGGGCCGGCCCCAAATCTCACGGCGGGCGTCGGTCAGTCTTGCCACATACCACCAAGTTAAAGTCTCCTCCTATCAGTAATTTCCCTTTGGGGAACTACATCAATATTTGTCCCAGGTCTCGCAGTGTTTCAGCCTGTTGGTCCCGGCGGGGCGTAGACTGACATCAGCATTAGCGGCCCACCTTCCCATCTCCCCGAGACTGCCGCGAATCTACCCTGCGCATCGGTCCAGGTGCGGTCTGTCGACATGGGAAAGGATTTGCGTACCATTATTCCAACGCCCCTTGAGCTAGACGTGAACCCCGAATGTACGACCAGTCTATAGCCCCACCTATCCAATGCCCTGCAGGTGTTTCCCATCCGGTGCATCTCCTGGAGGAGCACCACCTCTGGGGCGTGTCTTTTAATGAACTGCAGCACAACGCCCCTCTACAACTTGTCACCCAGGCCGTTGACATTCCAGGATATCAGCCTAAACATCTTTTCACTCATTGTTGCAATATCTGTCCACTTCAACCCCCCCCCCCACCACCGGAGTTATCACCCGTGTCCTCGTTTCCAGTATCAGTAAAAGAATTGACTTGATTGACCCTTGATTGAAGTGTTACAACTAAAACTACCCAACTACCCCCCTTCCTGCGTCCCCGCACTCTGGGCTTCAAACTGCCCATTTCCCCAAGTGTGCAGAGTGTCTGTCGCCCTTAACTATGCAACTAACTTAAGAAATATGGGGGGATGGTTACTCCCACCCAATGGTCCCTCTGCCGCCTCCCACTAACCCCACTGATCCTTGCATTAACGTTAGCATGCACAAAGAAAGTCACTTATTGCGTAGAGTAGCTTTGTTATTTTTCCGATGCTTCAGCTTGATACGGCAGCTGCAAGGAGGAGAAAGTCAGCCCATGGAGTAATTAGTCAATAGTCGTATGTGGGCTAGTTCAGTGTACGTGTAGGGTCATGGGCCTCCACTTTATCGAGCTTTATGGTCTCTTGCCGATCGCCAGCCTTCCAGCCACTCCTGTGCCGCCTCTGGGGATTCAAAAAACCATGATATGCCATCCGTTTCCACTCTTAATTTCGCGGGATACAACATTGCATATTTGAGACCTTTGTCTCGTACGATTTTCTTCACACCCAGAAAGGTCCTTCTTTGTCTTTGGACCGCAATGGTAAAGTCCGGGAAGAAAGACAGTTCGCTGTTCTCAAATTTAAGAGGGTGATTGGCTCAATCCGCTTGCAGTATGACATCCCGGTCTCTGAAATTGAGAAATTTCGCCAAAATTGGCCTGGGGGGGGGGGCCCTCCCGGTTTCGGTCTGCCTCCCGGTACCCTATGCGCCCTTTCGACTGTGAAGAATTTTGATAGAGTCTTGGACCGAAGATGATTGACTATTAGGTCTTCAACGAATAGGTCCACCGCCGGCCCTTCTGATTTTTCAGGGACGCCAATAATTCTGACGTTGTTGCGGCCTGCTCGGCCTTCATACTCATCCAACTGGGAGTCTGTCTTTTTCTGGGCGGCTTGAAGTTCCCTGATGTCCTTCTTCATCTGCCGGGTTTCAGTGCTAAGCTCCGTGGTGATCCCTTCGAAGGTTCTAACTTTCTAACTGTTTTTCTGAAGGTCGGTCCTGATCAGCGCCATTTCTATGGATATTGTATCAATTCTATGCTCCAGAGAGGTGCGCACTACCGCTGTGGCCGCCATGACGTCTGCAAGCGTCGGCTCTTCATTCGATTTGCTCTGCGCCATCTCCGTCTCCCCTTTGCTTGCACCATCCCCTTCTGTTGCTTTTTGAATGACGTACTTGTCTAGTTTGGTCTGGAGTGTGCTTTTCTGTCGCTTTGGCCCAGACATGGTGCCCCGTTCCGGAAGTTTAATCTAACAATAGCACCCTTGAAGTGGCCCGTCAGCATGCGTTGTCAGATTAGTGTCCAGCGGAAGAAGCCTCGGTCTATATTCTTGTTGGGGCCACTCATTGGCGATTGCACAGCCAGGTGTGTGACAGTGGCCTCCCAACACTACTGTAATTGCGCCTGCCGATTTGGAGCCCCACGTCTTCCGGGCTTCACCTCCTGAGCACTGACATGCTCCCTGCCTCCGCATGAAAGAGACTTCAATTATCAGCTCAGGGCTAGGCACCGGGTTAAGGATCCCTCAGGGCTTTCCGCCGTCTGAGCAATGTAGCCCAACACCTCCTCTTTGTCCTCCTGCACTATTCCTTTTGAAATCCCAGTCGCCGGGATCAAAAGCGGCACCTCCCCCTTCTTAGGCACTCACTTTCAGGGCCGATGCATTCTCTCGTCGCAGCGCAGTTCCAGCGCAGTTGCTTTCCACGCCCGGAGGCCGCACTCACCCCTCCGCAGTTATCGCAGGGCCCGGCAGTGTCGCGGCCGGTCCAATGGGCTGGGAGCTTTGTCGCACTGCCCCTTGCAGACTCTGTGTCTCCCGTTATTTCTCCACTGTACCACGCCTCCTGCGTTGGGGAAGCGGGGGGCACCCACCTTGCGGTCTAATTAATCACAGGAGCCATACTTGGTTTCTCAATGTCCGACGTCTTGCGAGGCCCCGCCAAAGTTAGGGTGTCTTGGCCGCTGCCCACGGAAGTCACCTCCGGCCACCTTCAACTTCAGTCCGGGGATTCTTGGGCCTGAACGGAGAGCGTCTCTTTTTCCCGAAATACTCAGATTTCGGCAATTTCCTTGGTATCGGCGGATGGAGGTTGCTGATGTCGTTCCTCGCTGCGAACTTGGGGTCAAAGTCGGTTAATTGAATGGATATTTAGGCGGTTTTGGGCCACTGGCTTCAGGATCCTCACCGAGATGCAGCCATTGCGCTCGGTGGCCAAGCCACGACCCGAGTCCGCCCTTCTTGGCGTAACAGAATGTCTCAGACAGCATGTTGACTCGGGAGGTACTGCCGCGCTCATTCTGCTTGATCTGTGCGCGGATTTCGATACAGTGTTGTATGCTATCCTGACCGGCAGACTTCAGTCCTTGGGCCTCGAAGGTTCGGCCTTGAGATGGCTTGCCTCCTTTCTGAGTGACGTCACCTTTCAGGTCTCATCGGCTAATGCAAAATCCAAGCCTCTGGTGTTCCACAGGGTTCTATTTTGAGCCCCGTGCTTTTTAACATCTATGTCCAATCACTAGCAGACTAAATAGAGAAATGTGGGCTTACCCTTTTCTCATACGCCGATGACGCATAGATCATCTTCTCTTTATCATCGGCTCAATGCCATGACTCATCTTTGCTGAACCTTGGTCTGAGGAACCTTTCCTTATGGGTGAATAAGAATGCGATTAGGCTCAACAGTGATAAAACTGAGGTTTTGGTCCTGGGTAACAACGCCGCCTTTTGGAGCCCTAGACATTGGCCGGATTCCTTAGGGCCTCTGCCCACCCCCTCCACTAAGGTTAAAATTCGGGGTCTCATCTTAGATGATAAACTTTTATTGAAACCACAGGTGACTAAAGTCACTGCCATCTGCTTCTCAGTCCTTAAATGGCTGAAAACGATTCTTTGGTTAATTCCTTAGTGGCTCAAAGGATTGTTATTCAGGCACTGGTCATATCCAGATTGGACTGGGTGTGGATAAGACCTTGACTCACAGTTTGCAAATGGTTGAAAATGCTGCTGCTCGGCTGCTCTTTCGCTTATCTCAGAATGCCTGTCTCCCTTCTGCTTCGGGAACTGAACTGGCTCAAGGTCTCTAAACGAATTGAGTTTAAGGCATTGTGCTATATGTTCAAGGCCAAACATGGCTTAGCACCTTGATACATTGAGGAACTGGTTACTCCCTGTTCCCCTACTCGTCTCTTGAGATCTTTGAGACATGCACTATTTTCCATACCTAGGTTTCGTTTAACCCGTATGAAGTGCCATTCCTTTGCCTATCTAGGTCCTAAACTGTGGAACTCTTTACCTGCCTCTCTTAGGAACTGTAATTACTTACTTGCTTTTCACAAGAACTTGATGACTTTGCTAGTCTAGCTGCCGGTCCATGGACAACCTAACTGCTTTTATCCTACGCCGGGAAACCCCTTGGGGTAGCTGTGCGCACTGCAAATTGCAAATCTTTCAAAAATAAAATAAATGTGGGTGTCATGTGAATGCAGGGTGACCGGGGTCCTCGTGGAAGTGCAGCGTAAGAGGAGGGTGAACAGCATGAATGCAGGATGAATGGTGTGAGTGCATGGTGAGCGGTGTAAGTACAGTGTGATCGCTGTGTGTGCAGGGTAAGTGGTGAGAGTGACAAATGAGTGGAGTGTCATGGGCTTGCAGGGTGAGTGGTGTGCTCGTGTGTCTGAAGGTTAGGAGCTAGGTGAACATTATGAGTGCAGGGTGAACTGCGTGAGTGCATGGTGAGTGGTGTAAGTGGTGTAAGTACAGTGTGATCTCTGTGAGTGCAGGGTGAGTGATGGGACTGCAGGGCAAGCGGTGAGAGTGACAAGTGAGCGGAGTCCCATGTAAGTGCAGGGTGAGTGGTGTGATCGTGTTAGTGCAGGGAAAGACGAATGTGAATGGTGTGGGTTCATGGTGAGCAGTGTAAGTGCTTTATGATCGCTGTGAGTGCAGCCTGAGTTTGAAAGTGAAGGGTGAGCGGTGAGAAAGATGGGTGAGTTGTCTGAATGCAGGATGAACTCCTATGCACACTGAGGAACTCAGCACTGTTGGTGAGTGGGGTTGCAGATATAATTTAAAATATTGCTATTATGACATCAATCAGGGTTGGAGGGTGGAGGAAATAAAGGATTTGCGGATCCTGCAACAAACTTTCAGCCTCTTGATATGCCTTTACAGGGTTGCCACCTTTCCAAGAGAAAAATACAAGGCCCGGACGTGATTGTATGTATTCATTTGTAAGATGACTTTTCTGCCTTTGTTTAATCATTAGTCAGGGATCGTTAACGCGGCTCTAGACACATTTAATAAAGGTGCTTTCTGTTCATATTGGCTGGTTGAAGTATGTACAAATATGGGCTAAAATAAACAGCGTAAGGTGATTTTGCTTATTTTTGAAACGGGTAGAAAATTGGCCAGGTGGCAACCCTAAATGCCTAACATTCCTTTATTTTCTGAAATACATTCTCCCACTGTGGCGGCAAAAGTACTTAACAAATTTATGGAATAGGCAAGGTGGGCACGCAGGGGGTCTGGGAAACGGTGTAAAAAAACCAAAGAAACAAGAAAGTGTTGTTAACAAGTAATCGGTCTTTGAAAGACCTGCAAAATTCGGCGCCATCCACTGCCCAGCCAGCCCACAGCAGCTCAAACTCTGACTGTGTGTGTCCTGAAACCTGCATCTGTCCGGGCTGAGACACACGACGGGGGGCTGAAGCCCTTTCTGCCGTAGGGGCGTTGCGCCTGGAACACCATATCATCTGCATATAATGCAATGTGGTGCATAATACCCCAATGTAAAATGCCATTATAATGTACCCATTCTTATGCCCTGCACACCAATGGCTCCACCCCCAGGATGAATAGCAGCGGGTACAGCCCTGGCGTGTATCCCGCCCTAACACATAAGAGCCCGAGACCACACTGCCTTTTCGAACCCTCGCAGTGGGTGCTGCATATAGGTAGTCCCAGCCCAGGCTGTTGAACGCCTTTACAATATCAATGGTCAGGACCCGCTTATCAAGAGCTGCAGTCGCAAGTAATAGTGTCGCCACTCGTCTGATGTTGAATGCTGTACACCTCCTGGGAACAAAGCCCATTTGGTCGTTTTCAACAAGACCCAGAATATGGAGCAAGAGCTGCATTGTCAGCACTCTGCTCAACACCTTATAATATACATTGAGGATGAAGAGGGATCTGTACGATGCCGGTTCCCGCGCAAGGCACCCCTGTTTATCAGTGCTTCCTTGGTCATGGGGGGCAACACTTGGGCATCCTGAGCTGATTCATACACTTTAACCAGCCGAAGGGCCAGCTGAGTTATTTAAGCAACATAAAAGTCAACCGGTAATCCATCCAAACCCGACATTTTATCCCCTGCCATAGCCCAAACTGCGGCAGTAACCTCTTCAGTCAATATACCCACACCCAGCCCTTCCGCAGCAGTCGACTCTAATACTGGCAAGAACAGCATGCCCAGGAATAAATCCAAGGCAGATGGCACCAGCCAGGGGCTGCCCACATACAATGTTATGTAGTTGTTGGGATGGGTGAATACAATCTCAATCAATGTCATGATATGTGCAGGCCAGACAACGACAATATCAGTAAATGCAATGTGAACGTATGCCATAGGTTGTGCCCACACAATGCCCTCATTAAAACCAGTCGAAACGATATCAATGTATAAGATGACCATAGTAAATGTAATGTTGATAATGTCAATAAAACTGATACCAATGGCTGCCATATTATTTTAAGGAGTTTCAATGAACTCACATCATTACTGTCGGATTCACCCAAGGTGACCTCTCCATCAACCCCGAGTCAGAGATACGTGGTTAGGCAGGTCCTGCGACCCATGCCCATGCTTATTGAGTAAGAAGTCACAGGTGGGGTCCCCCATAAACCAAAGACAAACACGCACCCAGGGTAATCCCTGATCGATTCCAGATAGATAGTTGCACCACAAACAAGTCTGAGATAATTGGCCTCAATAAAACCCATTTGGCCAAAGGCTTGCGTTCCCCAGAAATACCACAAGCTAGATACCACATATAGATAGGTACACTCAACTAATCAGGACACGACATGCACATCACAGGTAGTGATTACACGCACCTCACACTGGACATCTGTACACAGGCACACTGGCCCACATTAAGCTCTCCCTGAGGTAGAGAGCCACCTGTGTCCTTATCAGATGTGCACATGTGATTGATTTATGACTAAGATTCTCTTTTGGAACGTAGGGAACATTTATTGTACCTCATGAACTGTATAAATTGATGGCAAAACTTTGTACAGTGAGAGATTTTGAGCAGATTCATTCTGTCCAGGCTCTCCTGGCCGCAGTGGTTATTTAAACCAACTTGTTCCTGTTTTGCCAAACACCTCTTGTCTTTTCATTTATTTAAGGTAAATTCATATCGGAGCAACATAGTACACGTGGATAGGTCGTTTATATGTACCGGGTCGTACACTGGGGTGCCCCCCTCCCCTGATATCTCTGCAATAGGAGAGCCACGCTTGGTGGGATTCGCCAGCCAAGCGTGTAATGCGTCGGATTTGCCCCACTCAGAGCAAGCTCTGATCATGTACTCCTTGTAATAAAGGCACCACAGCCACTCCACCAAGGCTGCCAAGTTCTCCCTCTTGTGCAACAGTGAACCATGTACTGATGGGTCGTTTTGACGGCGACGTTCCAGGATGCGCAAATGCCCCTCTTGCACCTTAACCTCCTCACACAATGTTCTGCACACCCCTCCCATCCAAGAAATACAGCTTCTCCGGAAAACAACCTTAAAAGCCTCCCATTCAGTCAAGGTCGGCGTTGTGAAACCCTTATTATCCACAAAGTAGCACCTAATATCCTCCCCCATCCTCTGACTGAACACCTGGTTTTCTAGGTTCTCACATCGGTGGTGCCAGCTGGGTATGCAAGTGCATGCTGGCTCCCAGGCCATTATATCCATGAGCAGGTTATGATCAGACAGTGTTTGATCAGGATAGGGCCAGTAATGTATGGGGCCAAAACTCTTGACAATTCATCCAAGAACTTCAGCTGTTCAGTGTTGGGGGCATAAATATTAACGAATGCGAAGAGTTTCCCCACCCAGCCACATAGTGCCCTTCCTTGTCCACTTTCCCCTCCAGCACCTGAAACTGTACTCCTGGACGGACCCATATCAGCACCCCTTGTGCAAAAGCTGAATATATAGTATACGTTAATTGTCTTCTTTGGTGTTTTTGTAGTGCGCGTCCATCCGTGGCAGTGAGGTGCGTCTTAAGGAGGAAAGCAATATGGGCCCCCCATCTCTTAAGATAGGCTTGGGTTTTGTATCATTTGGTCATACTTAACATTCCAGGAGCTCACCGTACAGTCAGATAACACTCCAGCCATCCCATCCTATGAGCTCAGGGGGCCGGCCCCGAAATGAGGCCTCCCACAGCCACCCCTTTCCACCTCCATTCATGCCCAGAAGCATCCACAGACACAAGCAACCAAACCCCACCACCCCAGGACAGCCAGAAAACAGTCCCACCATCCAAAACCTCTAACAAACCAGAACAACAACGACCCCCAGAAAGCTAAAGAACTTTGTGCTAAATCCCACAGTGGAAAGTTGCGGGGTTGTGGCAGTCACCATGGAACAGCAGCCCCGGGCCTGCGCATACCATACCAGCATATGAGCATATGTCACACCACACCCATCCAGTAATCAGTTAGGAACCAGGACATTCAAATAATTGCAGGCTATGAAAAATATGGCACAGCAAAACAAAGCAGAGCAAATCGAGATAAAGCAACCCACCACACACTACAGTTATTACACAGCATTGTCCATCGGATACATGATGCTATCAACCCAGGTCATCGGCCTCACAGTGCATGATGTTCTGCAGCTCCGGTTCAGAGGACGGATGTAGTTTAGAGTTGGAAGGCATATCAGAATCAGATGCATGTGAGCCTGCCCCATTATCCACGGAGCTAAGTTCAGAGCCAGTCCCACCAAGATTTGCCACCGCCCGTAAGCGACCTTCCAAAGCTGGTTCCCAAGAGGGGCTGCCAGGGGACACAGGCCCGGGGTGGGCATTCTATGACTGCTGTCGCCGGGGATGCCCAGATGTTCCGGGCACCTCCAAGTTCCTCGGGTGAGTCACGATCTACTCCCAGACAGCTCTCAGATCCGAAAAGAATTGTGTTCCATTCTCTTCCTGAACTTTTAATTTGGACGGGAAAAGCATGGCATAGATCCCCCCAAGCTGTCAAAGCTGAGCCTTAGCAGCCACAAAGGAGGAGCGTTGCCTCTGGACCATCAGCATGAAGACCGGAAAATACTTCGCTCTGTGATTGTTCATAAATATGTCCCCGCTATCTCTTGTCATTTTGAGGATGTGGTCTCAATCCCGGTAGTGCAGCAACCGGGCCACCGCGATTCGCTCTGAAGCGCACAGTGGTGGGGGCTTTGATGCCACTCTATGTGCTCTGTTCACCACCAAGAAGGGGGAGAGTCCCTCAGATGCTACCTCCGAACAGGGACCAACTTTCAAAGAAGGAGACCACGTCCCGTCCCTCCTATTACTCCGGGAGCCATACATGGCATATGTTGTTCCAATGCGCCCTCCCATTCATGGCCTCAGCTCTGTGATCTAATATTCGAATGCATTCCAGTGCCTCAGACATTTGTGTAGTAAGGTACCCCCCACCTCCGGTTGCAGATCAACTACAGCACGCTCCATGGTTGGCAAGCGCTTAGACAGTTTGCGGTGATCATCCATAAGAATACCTAAGTCCAGCACCACAGTGTCAATTTGTGTTCCAGGGCCTCCCTGGAGTTATTAATGGTTGCCAAAATGGAGTTCAGGGTAGTGGAGAAGTCAGAAGTGACGCCAACCGGGCCAGTGTTAGTGGCAGCAGGCGCAAGGAGGTTCAGTGTAGGTACCAGCGGCTGGGAGCGGACTCGCTTAGGTGGAATCACATGATGAGCCTTTTGATGTATGTCTGACTATAAAGGACATTGTTCCCCTCCCAGACCAGGATGCCGGTATCCTCTAAAATCTAGAGTTAATATACCTTTCAACACCCAGGTAGGACTCACTGCGGCATTCTTTGTTTGTCAGTATATGTGTCTCAGCGATTAGTCCGCCTGAGAAAGTTAGGGATCTCCAGCCCTGAAGAATGCCCCAGACCTGTTAAGGCTATACACTAGGGCAGAAACATGTTGGCTTAGAGAGACAGGTTGAGCCATTGTCCTCAGACATACCATCTCAATTCGGTTTTTAGGTATCCCTGAGGTCCCCACTATTAAAAGGGATATACTTGGGAACTTGAAGGTATTTTTAATAAATCTGGATCCTGCCTTTGTCCAGTAGTTTTTATCTAAGAATTCCCTGCTGTCAGGATCCGTCAGGAGGTCGAGTCCGCCCTGGTGGTATTGTCCTACCAGGGTGGGGAGAGGTTGCAGAGGATGAAGCATGAGATAAATATGTGTGTGAGGCTTCCTCTTCCATAAGAATGGTCTTCCCTCATAATCTGACAGTAATTCTATGATGTTCATACTCTGGACTTTGACTTGTACTCCCAAAATTGAGAAACGTCGATTTTCTCTCCTTGTGAAGCGACCGTACCCTTGCTGTGACTGAGTGTTTAACTCGGGAGAATGTACGGTGGCCTCACCTCCCCCTCTTCCCTTATGTGTTAAAAGTCAGTGGAGGTCGGCCATCACCCGCGGATCTTTTGAGTTTAGACATGCGACCCATAGTCTTGGTGTCCCATAAGAAAGAACAAGGAGCCACCCTGTAGAACAATGGCCAATCGAACAATGGGCCCCTCAGTGGGAGGAGGGAACAACCCCACAGCAGTCACTCAAGGAGTAGGCATGGGCAGCAGTATTTAACATACATTTGTCTACAAGATATAGTTCTTCACTCTATGTGCTATTCAATTGTGAAACAATATTGACAAAACTGTTCATGAGTGCTCCTTCATCGAGGTTAAACTTTAATCAAGGATCCCTCTGCACTTACTGGAAAATGGCCATGCTTAATTAGTGCTGGTGTTTGCAGGTGCTGTTCACCAGGACTCATTTTTCAGGACCGAGAATTGTTCTTCCCATCAGATTGTGGAAGTTTTTTTTGGATGCATAATTTTGAGTAACAATGTTGAATGTCAATAATTTATATGATGGATTCTAGACACAAATGCTGAATTAATAACATTGTAGTTTTAACGACTTTAATATGACTTATAGAAGTATGTGTGTTATTATTATTTAGTTGTGCCACATTTTAACAAAGTCACCATATTAGATAATATGGATGTTGTTCTGATGTTGTTCATCTCACTTCTGCTCATTCCCCTCTCATTCTGTCCCCTGTATATCTTCTCTCTCCACAAACTCTGCAGAGCACAGAATATGACCGAACTGGTTATTCTCCTTAGAGTGCATATATTGTGAATGGACTTTTTTCTTTGTGTTCCCAATGTAACAAGTATGCAAGGACTCTTCCACTGTATTTCCAATGTGGGCCTGGCAGATTTACCTGATGTATGGGTTGTTTTTTAAATAATGTTTCATATTGTGGTGTGTATCCAAGGACAGCAACAGAGCAAAAGCTGCCTGATGCTTTCTTAAATGTGGGTTAGTGTTATGTACTTGTTTCTTACCTGTCATGTTTTGATTTGACTAAAATGTGTTATCTCTATCCATAAATAACAAGGAGGGGCTAGGAGCGCGTCTAAGGTCCGACATACATGCTCCCTAAGTATACATGTATCAATAAACACTATTTTCACTCATAACAAGGGCACCTTCTTAATAAAGACCTTACATGTTTCTCACAGTCATTTTTAAACCACTTAATCATTAATCTACACACACTGCACCTCCACATATTCTTCATCCCGGCCTTTAAAATCTTTAAAAGATCTCCGGAAAAGAGCCCACCTGAGGGGCCCTTTGGGCATTGCAGCGCCGGCCCAATGAGGAGCTGCCCAATGATGAAGCAAGACACCCATCTGGGTGTGTAAGGGCTCTTGCTTCTGATCAATCAGATCCCTCTGATCTGTTTGACCAGTTTCGGCCTGTTTTCTGGCTTTCTCTTTCCCCTCTATAGGAACTGCATACCTTTTTGTGGATACATGTATACTTAGGGAGCATGTATGCTGGACCTTAGACGCGCTCCTAGTCCCTCCTTGTTGTTTTTGACTTATGTATGGTGGCTCAGCTGTGGGACATTTCCTATATATTTCCTGAGGCTGAAAATCAGCACCCTGACCTGTGTCTGATTAACTACTCACGCAGGTCCACACCTTTCCTTTTTCCTTCTCTTTGAGGATTACCTTCAATCCCTCTGGCAGGTCTTACCTGTGCCTTCCATCACACAAACCCTTCACTACAGACTTCATTCAGGACCTCAGCTATGGTGACGATGTTGTGACTGAGATCCTTAGAACACCATCTCTACTGGGAGCCGATGGGAGCACACCTTACAGTAGTCGCAATGAGGGCTGAAATTCCATTACACTACTCAAGAAACAACATGTAGAAATTGTTTTTTATGGAACCATTATGACAGAGTACTTTAGAGCCAACATTTCACCTAATGGCTTGCTAGTGACTAACTCACCACGCATCTTCTTAGAGGATGCAATTTTTTAGGAGTGAGTGGTCTCAGATTACCTGGAAGTGTACCCGGGACTGGCTGAGTTTGATAATTAATACTGCCAAACACCTATCTGAGGCCTTAATTATCAAAATCTCCATTGGTGAAAATGCCCTAATTGCAGGCACCTAGATCTCAGCTTACAAATTCAGACTAGTAGAAATCAATACAGAGATCAACGAGCACAGGGACTTCTTAATGCAGCAAAAAATCATCAAGCTCCAAAAAGATATCAAGAAATTAGATAGGGAGAAGGTATACCCTTACACCAGAGAGGATTTTTCAGCCTCTGGTGGAGATATCTTCTCGGATGAGGGTATCATGACCCAGAGGAAGAAGAAATAAAATCTGTATTTGTAAAGAAGAACACCTCTTTCAGCAGCTCATCCAGTACAGAGAGTTGAGGGAGCAACGAGGGCTGATGCGGTCTTCCCGCCATCAATAGACGGGTATCCCATGAAACTATACCAGGGGCCTCAACCGATATGGCCTCCCCACTACCACATGTTCCCTCACGGGCCCCACACTCCCTTCCCTCAAACTTTTGCCCAGCCTTTTTTAGACAGAGGAAGAGGCAGAAGAAGAGGAGGCTACAAATGAGTTCAGTGGCAACAGCCTGAACCACAGATCAGATGCAAACATGGAGTCAGACGAAAATAAACTAGTTGTTAGCCTACCTCCCAAATAACTTACTGCAGAGGAGAGTAATGTTTTTAAAAAGGGCCTTGGTTTTGTTCCTACCCCAGGGAGGATCAGTTCCGTCTCAACTGTAAATGTCATAATTTCTTCAGAAAAATCAGGCTGCAGGCCTTTTTTTCAGGACAAACCTACCCTTGACTCTTCAGATACAGGGCTATGGAACCCTTCAAGATTCACTTCCCCTGCATGTATGACTCCAAATGAGATACTTACCTTTGAGCAGGCAGTACTCAAAAACATAGAGGAATCCATCCCTAAACCTACTTTTCACAATATGTCCAACCAGGAACTGGCCGCAGTTAAACCTTTTGCAAATGAACCTCTGATCACAGTTAAACCAGCGGACAAAGGAGGGGCAATTGTGATCATGTCCACAGCTGAGTACAACAAAGAGTGCCTACGTCAATTGGCAGACTGCAGAAACTACACTCCTATTGCCCAAGATCCCACTGAGAGGCTTTTGACCAATATCCACTCTATGGTAGCGGCAGCTGAAACCCAAGGCTTGATAACTAAAAAATTAGGCCGACTTCCCAGTCAACAAAAGGCGAACAAATGATGGACAGAATGAATGTTTGACATTGTTCAACATTCTGTCCATCAATTGTTCTTTTTGCATTTGTCACCCCGAGTGGGATGGGTATGCCCAGACGTGGGTCCCGTGCTGTCTATGCCACAGGAGTCTAGCTAGCCTGGCTGATGAGGGGTGAAACCCCAAAACCGTTTCCAGAATGTTTATTTCCGTTCCAGGGAGGGCCTGGCCTGGCAGTTCGGGCTGGACTGTTCCCATGGGGAGCAGGGTCAAGACTGATTTGCATATGGCTGGGTTTAAACTGGAATGGCATTGAGGGCAAACATCTATGGATTTAGGCCCAGATCTCTGTACTGGGGTGAATGTTTGACATTGTTCAACATTCTGTCCATCAATTGTTCTTTTTGCGTTAGTCACTCCGAGTGGGACGGGTATGCTCAGACGTGAGTCCCATGCTCTCCATGCCACTGGAGTCAAGCTAGCCTGGCTGAAGAGGGGAGGAAACCCTGAAACCGGTCCCAGGATGCTTGTTTCCAGTCCAGGGAGGACCTGGCCTTGCAGTTCAGACTGGACTGGTCGCAAAGGGAGCAGGGCCAAGACTGATATTCATATGGCTGGCTTTAAACTGGAATGGCATGGGGAGAAACAAATGATGGATTTAGGCCTAGATCTCTGTACTGGGATGAATGTTTGACATTGTCATCTGTCCATCAATTGTTCTTTTTCGCATTTGATACCCCGATTGGGACGGGTATGCCCAGACGTCGGTCCTGTGCTGTCTATGCCACTGGAGTCAAGCTAGCCTGGCTGATGAGGGGTGAAACCCCAAAACCTGTTCCAGAATGCTTGTTTCCTGTCCAGGGAGGACCTGGCCTGGCAGTTCGGGCTATACTGTTCCCATGGGGAGCAGGGTCAACACTGATTTGCATATGGCTGGGTTTAAACTGGAATGGCATGGGGAGCAAAAAACTATGGATTTTAGACCCAGATCTCTGTACTGGGGGGAATGTTTGACATTGTTCAATATTCTGTCCATCAATTGTTCTTTCTGCATTTGTCACCCCGAGTGGGACGGGTATGCCCAGACGTAGGTCCCATGCTCTCCATGCCACTGGAGTCAAGCTAGCCTGGTTGATGAGGGGTGAAACCCTGAAACAGGTCCCAGGAAGCTTGTTTCCGGTACAGGGAGGACCTGGCCTGGCAGTTCAGGCTGGACTGTTACTATGGGGAGCAGGGTCAAGACTGATATGCATATGGCTGGGTTTAAACTGGAATGGCATAGGGAGCAAAACAATTATGGATTTAGCCCAGATCGCTGTACTGGGGTGAATGTTTGACATTGTTCAACATTCTATCCATAAATTGTTCTTTTTGCATTTATCACCCAAGTGAGACGGGTATGCCCAGACGTGGGTCCCGTGCTCTCCATGACACTGGAGTCAAGCTAGCCTGGCTGATGAGGAGTGAAACCCTGAAACAGATCCCAGGATGAGTGCTTCCGGTCCAGGGAGGACCTGGCCTGGCAGTTTGGGCTGGACTGTTCCCATCAGGAGCAGGGTCAAGACTGATTTCTATATGGCTGCGTTTAAACTGGAATGGCACGGTTAGCAATAAAACAAGGGATTTAGGCCCAGATCTCTGTATTGAGGTGAAATTGTGACATTGTTCAACATTCTGCCTATCAATTGTTCTTTTTGAGTTCCTAGTCAACACACCCCCTAGGACACCGTACTATTACGTTCTCCCTAAAATACACAAGGGGGTCCCACCACCACCTGGCAGACCCATAGTATCAGACATTGGCTCCCTCCTGGAACCCCTCTCTAAATTCTGCGACCATATTCTCCAGCGTGTTGTGGCCAAGACTCCATATTTTCTAAAGGACACTAGGTATGTTTTGAATCTCATCAATGAGGCCAGCAACATCAGTAACATTAACCATTTAGTTACTCTAGATGTGGAGGCACTCTACACTAACATCTCACAAGACGCTACCCTTGAGGTTGTGGAGAACACATTACTCTCTGAAACCTGGTCCTCACCCACACCAGTTACTTTCATCATTGAATGTGCTACTATTGAACTAAAAGAGAACTTTTTCAAATCGGAGACCAGCTTTACCACCAAGTACAAGGTACGTCCATGGTAAGTACCTTTGTGCCCAGTCTAGTATGCCTCTATATGGCCAATTTTGAAAAGGAGCACATCCTCTGCAGTAATAATCCCTATAGTGACAATATACTTTTGTGGCGTCACTACATTAACGACATCCTAATGTATTGGCAGGGAGGTATGGAAAGGTTTCAGGACTTTTATACATGGATTAATTCCCTCAATCCATACTTGTGGTTCACAAAAAACATCTCTAGTAAAGAACTCCCCTTCCTTGTTCAAAACTATCACCAAGTTGACGAATCCGGATAGACCCCAAACACCTAGCAGTTCTGTTCTTTGTGAATCACTGGCTTCCTTTTTTAGAAACAAGGTGGAAGCCATCTTCTCCTCCTTTTCTCAACAGCAAAGAGGGGGTGTGGAGGTCTTAGTTAGGCCATTATCAAGTGCCCTAAAATCTGCACCTCTATTAGAGGGTTTCACACCATTCGAGACGCAAGATTTAGTCAATTTCTTAAAGGCATCTCGATCCGGATCTCCCATGGACCCTTGTCCAGTGTCGGTGATTAAAAGTGTCCCTGAGACCATTGCCTCTATCCTTACTCCTTTGTTCAATATCATCCTTAATTCTGGTCAGTTTCCCAAGTCCTGGAAATCAGCCTCAATACTTCCGCTTATAAAAAAACCTAAATTGGACCCTCTGGATCCTAACAGCTATAGACCTATCTCGCGCCTCCCATTACCGGCTAAAATGATCGAGAGGGCTAAGAACGTACAACTTAGCACATTTCTTCAGATCAATAATGTGCTAGATCCTACGCAATTCGGCTTTCGTGCTGAACACAGCACAGAGCTTGCCTTGATCAAAGCTGCGGAGGAGGTCCGAGAGGCGATGGACCAAGGTGGCGCCACAATTCTGATTATGCTGGATTTGTCTGCAGCCTTCGATACGGTCCATCATGAAGTTCTGATGGACTGGTTATCGGCTGCAGGGGTTCAGGGCAAAGCCTGGACCCTTTTGAAATCTTTCCTGGCTGACAGAACTCAGACGGTGGACTTGGGTAGGCATAGGTCAAAGCCGTTCTCCCTTCCTTGCGAGGTCCCACAGGGCTCTTCCCTTAGTCCCACGCTTTTTAATATCTATGTGGGCCCGCTGGCAGCACTGATTAGATCTTATGGGCTCCAGTTAACATCTTATGCGGACGACACACAAATTGTGTTGTCCCTACAGCAAGGCAAGGAACTGGAAACTGGCCTAAAATGCTGTGAATGCATGAAAGCTATTGCCGGCTGGATGTCCTCAAATTGCCTAAAACTAAACGCAGGCAAGACGGAGGTCATCATTTTTGGCAACAACCCTAATATCTGGACCCCTGATTGGTGGCCTGAAGAAATGGGAATGCCCCCGGCCCCTACTAGGAAAGCCAAGAACTTAGGGGTGATTATGGATAATAAACTTACATTTGGGGAACAGGTTAGCAGAGTTGTTTCAACAAGCTTTTATCTCCTCAGAGTTTTGAGGAAAATAAAATTATTTTTACCTGAGGATAGTTTTAGGACGGCAGTCACAGCGCTCATTTTGTCTCGGCTGGACTATTGTAATAGTCTGTATCTGAATATTCACAAGAAACATCTAAACAGACTACAGCTGGTGCAAAATGCGGCAGCCAGGTTGGTAACTGGCACACCTAGGTTTGTCTCTGTTAGGAAGAAACTTAGGCAGCTCCACTGGCTCCCAGTGAAACAGCGTGCACAATTCAAAGTACTTTGCACGGTTTTTAAATCTCTGACAGGCAGGGGCCCTGAATATCTGAGGAAACGCCTTCAATGGTATGTTCCCGGGAGAACATTGCGATCCGCGGAGGCAAAGCAAGTGGCCGTCCCACGAGTTAAAAAAGCCAATTGGGGTGGCAGAAGTTTCATCGCCTGTGCTGCTAAAACCTGGAACAACCTACCATTACATCTCAGGAACGATACCGAGCTCCTCTCCTTCAGGAGGGAGCTGAAAACTTGGCTGTTTTCCGAATAGCCATTTAAAAAAAAAAAATTTTGGTAACCAGTGAGACACGGCTCAGCGCCAGGACACCTTTGGGTAGAAGTGCGCTTTAGAAGCTTATTAACATAACATAACATAACATAACATAACATAACATTACTATTTACAACAGCAGACTCTCCCCCACTACCTATAAAAAACAACTGACTGTATTAGTCTCCTACTATATGACAGTCACCATCCCAAAGCCTTGAGGGACAATCTTCCCTATGGCCAGTTTTTGCAACTTCATTGCAACTGCAGTAACATTACTGAGTTTGATTTACAGGCCTTGGAACTCATTGAGAATCTGAGAAAACGGAACTGCCCGTCACACACTGTTCACCTAGCATGGAAGAGGGCTAGAAATAATCACCAGGCAGCACTTTTGGAACCACGGCCTAGGACACAGGATAACAAGATTGCCTGTGTCACTACTTTTACACCCATCGCCAATCAGGTGCAGAAGATCATACACAGACAGTGGTCTATCCTACAAATGGGCTTGTTGGATATCCCCACACCACGGTTTACATTCAACCGGACCTTTGAGCCATGCTAGTTCACACAAGGCCACGGAGGTCCCCCAGAATCAAACAGCACACCCTCTAGAACCTCCACCCGTCACCGACCACTACCCTGGTCGTTCCTGTGAGGTCAATCATCTAACAGGGAATGTCAAGGAAATTGTGCTAGACTCTACTCATATCTGGACACTGAAAAATCACACTAACTACAGCACCAAAAATTGTGTTTACATGTTTACATGCCCGGGTGCTATGAGATTCATTGGCATGACAACCAGACAAGTTAAGGTCATGATCACCGTACATCGGAGTAGTATCTGATGTAAAAAGACTACCACCAAGATGGGCAATCATTTTCTAGACAAAAACCACACCTCAGATGACGTTCACTGGACTATCTTAGAAACACGTCACAACATGAACAAACAAGCCCAGTTTCGGAGGGAACAACCCTGGGTTTTTCGCCTGGCCACACGTCACTGGTCTAAATAATGAGATCTGACCCCTTTTTTATAGAAGAGTCAGAGCCTCATGAAAATGAACGCAAAAGATGACTGCCTCAATCTTGCATATTCATAACTCAATGTAATGAAGAATGAGAGTTCTAATATGGCTGCCCTGTAGGGTAGAGAATCACCGAGAGTACACACTTGTCCAGATTTGACTAAACATACAAATTATAAAACTGGTGTCTCGATAATAGATACTCTGCTTCTGATAAATGACCCCGTTTTTGTACACATATATATATATATATATATATATATATATATACATACACACAGAGAGCAAGTCTCTGAATACAAGGAATTGCGTTTTCAGAATCTAAAAAGAAAGTACTACCAGCGCGGAAACTCCAATATGGCCGCCTTAGCTCTCATACACTGGGTATACGCTGCAGCAGACTATCTGTTTCCGGGTGGAATGACCGGATCCAGTGACGGCAACGTGACGATGGGAAAACAGTGTAAACAGCAGACGGAGCTAGAGCACAGCATCGTCGGAGGACCCAAGTGGGGTTTAGAGGACGAACGCCGGTCTTTGAAGAAGTAAGCGGGGCTAAGAGAGGGGGGTGCCGGGTTGCATCACTCATTTAGCAGGTTTTTGGACACCTAGGAGAGGAGAGAATTCACTTCTCGGTGCCAGTAACTCTACAAGTACCAGCGGAAAAGAAGGGAGGTCCGGGGTGGGAACGCCAAATTTAAATCTGACTAGAAAGTGCATACATGTACTAAGAATGGATACACTGAGCTTGTTTAAGTACAGTAGCGGCTCCTGGAGGGAGTGCTGCGGGGCGGGGGAGGGGCAAGGTGGGGGGTAGTAAACTCCGGAATACGGGCGAACGGAGTTGAGTAACTAAATAAATAAATAAAACGAATTACATTGCGCTCTGCATCGCCGATTTGGCGTTGCAGCGCGCGCAATGTAATTCATTTTATTTATTTATTTAGTTACTCAACTCCGTTCGCCCGTATTCCGGAGTTTACTACCCCCCACCCTGCCCCTCCCCGCCCCACTGCCCCGCAGCACTCCCTCCAGGAGCCGCTACTGTTTAAGTATAGGCCTCACGCATGCTTTTGTCTTAAGGGCAATTTGAGTGAGTAACAGAGTTCGGAACCTAGGAAGGTTACCAAATAGTAAAATCAACCAAGTTGGAAGTACGAGCTTACCTTGTGTTTCTTCATGTAGAGTGTGACTATAAGGCAGCGTTCCCACGACGGTCTCGGGTTCAGAGAATGACTTGTAAACTCGGGTAAGACGTGTTACATGACCCACTCTATTATCTGGGTTCTCTTTTCCTCTTTGCTTTGTACAATGGGTTTAAGAGGGTAAGAGTTCCTTTGTAAAGGATTTGGTAACTGAAGTGTCCACACAATCTCACGGGTGTCTGTGTATTTTTAATAGCATGAATATGCTTTTAATTTTTATGGATCAACCACACGAGACGAGAAACAGAGCACAATATAGAGGTGTACCAGAGAGGGTCAATGGGAACAGTATGAAGATGGTTTTTAGAAGGAGAGCGAAACAGGATTTTGTATGTTTTGACTCCCTCACAGAAAATCAATATCCTACTGGAAAAGTAGAAGGTGCACCATAGATAAAAAAATAATAATAATTACCGTAAGAAATCCTTTGTGCCGCAAAGACCACATTCTGGGTCAAGACCAGAAAACCCAAGGGATCTACACCCTGAAGAAGGCCTCGATGACCCATGGGGGCTAGATTGGAAGGCCGAAACATGTTGGTACTTGCAGTGGGGATTTAGGGGCAGTCACCCCTCCTGTATATCCGCAGATCGCTTTATTTTTAATCCTGCCAAGGGGAACCAAGAATAAAGGTATCACAAATGTATCTCCTTAGACAGTTTTATTCTATTATTTCTCTGCACTGAAGATCCCTTCTTAAGGGAATATTCTTCCCTATCACTATATTTCCTTTTCTTTCTTTTACTATCTCCCTCACCACTATATATAAAAAAAACAGAGCTCCGTCCAGTGTGTTGGTCTGCGCCTGGACATCTGCAGCGTCCCTATGATGAAGCATGCCACTGCATAGTGGGTGAGGGTAGTATTAAGAAATTTTTCGATTTTCCTTCTCTCTCTGTTTCTCGCTTAGCAATGATCTCTAGATAGAACAGTGGACAGGAACTTTGCAATTCATACTGGGTTAAGACCCCTCGCCCTGTTTTTATTAGTCCTTCTCTTTTTTGTGAGTGTAAGACATTGGAAGGGGAGTTAGAGAAGGCTCATTCCCTGGTCTCTTTTTTGTGATTTTTGACACACGTCACTGGAATCAATGATGACATTCCGTGGAGTGAACTGGACAACTGACTTACACCACAAATCAGAATGGTCCACTAATACCTGTGAAGACCCTGTTCACGTTGCTTGATGAACAACCTGTTTTAATACCCATGGTACTTTCTGAGGCATGACAACTATGCCGATATCCTGTCCCAGTGCTCTGCCCTTCACTTTGATCTCCATGCACTGACCACCTCCCAGTGGGGGCATTAGACTGCTGACACATTGAACTTCTATAAGTTTGCATTCCCATGACCAATCATGACGCAGGCACTGTCATTTCCTCTATATCTAATATTGCTTCACTTACATGTTTGTACAACAGAATGCATTAACACCCCATATCGCTCTTATGGTGCACTGTGAGATGGCCGCACATTGTGGCCACTATTTTTCTCTGTCATTGTCACATACGCCATTATGATTGTGTCCATGTACCATGGACTTTTACACACACACAGGGCATAACGAGATGACCACACATTTAGCCCCCCCACACATGCCACTGATGCGATGTGCAACCTCCCTGCTGCTTGGACTCATTTGCCCCTTAACAAAAAAAACCACTGTGCTCCACTCTAAGATGGGGGACAGCTAGGGCTGCTTTACTCATGGTCTAGTTGATGAGCGGAAGCCTCACCCTTTTCCTGTTACTGCCATATTTGTCATTGTATGCATGTGTGCTCCTTGTACTTTATTGCCCACACTGGGCTTTGCTAGATGGCCACTTAAGTGGGCCTCCCGCAAACGCCACCAATTCGGTAGGCATGCTCCCTTCTGTTTGGCCTCTTTAGCCCATTGCCAGAAAAACTGATGGTGCTCCACTCTAAGATGGTGGAGAGCTAGGGCTGCTGTTTCTATGGGTCTAGTTGGTGGGTGGAAGTCGCGCCCCTTCCCTAACATGGCTCCCTGCTAATCCACGTGTCCCTGACAAGTGCCCCCTCCCTCACCTGCCCGCACTCGCAATGCCATACTTAAACTTGTCCTCGGGCGGCCATACCTACCTCCAGGGTTGCTGAGCGGAGTGGGTCGTCGGAGTTTTACAGCACAGGGCGTCGTGAGAATAGGGTCTGATTAGCAACTTAATCTCCAACTTATGGAGTTCATTGTTTCTAATACGATGACTTGTAGCTGTCTTCCATTAGTCTCATTTCACAGTGAACGCGGTCCTCTGCCAACACCTAAGGGTCAGATATCTTACTCCAAGAGGGTAAGAACGTTCACCATAGCCGCATGTTACTGCATTTTTATCTTTACTTGACAATTAGATATTGATCCTTTTGCCATGTAAATTTACACTTGGAACCTTGGGTTTGTGTATGTTTTGTCACGTGTGTACCACTTACCTGTTTGGTTGTTTTTACATGTTTGCACACTCACTGATAGCAATAATTTGCATATGGCATGATTATGGATACTGTTGCCAAATGCCTTTAAAAATCACTGTTGGGTGCCATTACTCGTTCACCCATTTTAGTGATAACTTTTACCTACTGTCTCTCTCTCTCTCTTTACAGGTTGGATTGCATTCATTTACCGCTACAAGGTATACCCTATACCATATGGGTGAAGTACTGAACTAACCCTACACCATCAACCCCAATCAGCTGTACATTAGGTTAATTTATGGTCCTGATGAATTGCCAAGGTCAATGGTGCCTAATTAAAGGCAAGTCACATGTTGACCCCTTTTTTCACCACATTTTGAGCTATAAAGGATCATTCTCTCCAGCACAGCCAAACACTGTTTTTACTCATGACAAGAGCACCTTCTTAATAAAGGTCTTATAGGTTTCTCATTTTTAAACCACTTAATCACCAATCTACACATACTGCACCTCCACACACACTTCATCACGGCTTTTAAAATCTTTAAAAGATCCCCAGCAAAGAGCCCCCCTGAGTGGCCCGTTGGGCATTGCAGTGCCAGCCCCAAGAGGAGCGGTCCAATGATGAAGCATGACACCCATCTGAGTGTGTGAGAGCTCTTGTTTCTGATCGATCAGATCCCTCTGATCTGTCTGGCCAGTCTCTTTCAACCTGTCTTCTGGCTTCCTCTTTCCCGTCTATTGGAGCCGGATACCTTTTTGTGGATACTTATCTCTAATCATGCCACTGTGAAACTACAGACTTTGCTTATTAATTATGCTGAAATTGTGTACAAAACTCCTGGTGTGGGGGTAAGCCAGATGACTTTCCTTTTCTGTCCAATTTATTACATAAATTTCAGAGCCTTTCCCTTTTCTACTAGAGATGCTGTCTGTTTCTCATATGATCATTTGGGACCTAGATTAATTCTGATTTCTGACTATGTACTCTGTATTTGACCCTTCGTGGCATTTAACATTTATTTCTGTACCGCCTGATTTTCAGATCTTGTATTAAAACTCTTTAAGTTTTCCCTGATCTAGAACTCAGTTATTGAGTAGTCCCAGTTGCTTATTTTTGAAACTCTGCTAAACTAATGTTGAGTCTGATGTTGAAGAGGGTGTTCTTTATCAATAGAGCAACCCTTGGAGTGGAACCGCCATTGTAAATTTGAGGTGATCCAAATTTTGAAGTGTCTTGAATTTTGGAGTTTGGTGTTCTGTTCCCACAAATTTGGTAGTGAGGATGATTGTGTAAGAGCACCTTGTCTTCTACGGGGACCCCAAGAGCTAGTTTTAGCTTCCCAAATGTTTTCCTGTCCTTAATGTTCAGTCCGCTGTTCCCCAGAGGTTTTGGAGATTTGCCAAAATATCCAGTGCTGGAGACACCCGAGAAGTGACTTCCAGTGTATTCTTTTTTTTAAAACAGATTTTATTGGTGTTCATGTAGCAAATAATGTAGACGTGACATTTGTCATATGCCTGGTACCTACAACATGGAAAGAGAATAGTCATGATGACACGTAATCAACAAATATTCAATTCCCCCCATGAGTCAGTACGATGCTACATAAATAGTATTTTACAACATAGTCAATGAAGTGCTCCAGCACTCTGGGTAGGGAGACACAAGGTATCTTTCAATTAGACACCATTCCCTAGCAGGTATCGCAGGATGCCCAGTACAGGCCAAGGTGAGTAATATAGCATATGATGGAAATATTTATGGCGACCCCGGAGGAGACACTGCGGGTGTATCTGGCTCAGGGTTAGATAAGCTATCCACAATGGTTCCCCAGGCCCGGGCAATATCAATCTTTCCTATGCCGTGTCTGGATTCTCTTAAAAGTATCCTCCCCTTGCAGCTCGCCTATTTTATCATTTCTTTTCTCCACATGCCTAACCGGGGACCCTCCTCCTGGATGCCTTCCAATGTCTTGCAATCTTGCGCTTGGCAATAATAAATGGAACATACTTGTGACTTTCGTTTTAGACGTGTGGGGGGACCACCCCGATACACAGTGTCCCAGGGTGTGAGGGATCTCCCTCCCTATGACCTGCTCAATCGTATGTAAGACTTCTTCTGAAAACGTGCTCAGTGTGAGACATGACCAGAACATGTGGGGGACGTGTGCAGGGCATCCACATAGAATCTTAGTCGGAGGGCCATGAGACCCAATGGAAAGAGAAGGTGCTTCTGGCGATGCGGGCCGAGTGGTCACCAGTGTGGGTACCTCACACGGCACTCGCTCAGTGTCTTCTGTCATCCTGGCCTTTGCTCCCTCCGCCCGCAGCAGGGCACCGTCATGTAGTACTGCGGTCAAGAAGATTGAGATAGGGGATTTATGGTGAGGAACCTCCCCTCAGCAGACTGCATTGCAGTGGATGTAGCGCTCTCTCCCCGCTGGGCACTCTCATCTCTCATACGGCCATAGCTGGCATCAGACGGTAAGGCCTCTATTGGGCCAGGACCTCTATTTGCACCGGTGGCGAAGGCCGCCGCATGGCATCACTCCCTTCAGTGGGGCATCCAGGTTGCAGGGCAGGCTCTATCATGCTCATTGCCCACCTCTTCAGCGCGTCTCGCAGTATTCCGCATGGCTTGTGAGCTGCGCATGTCTCCCCGCAGTGGTGCTCCACTCTCGGTCATGCGGGCTCCTTCTCAGCTCCAGGCCAGTTCACTAAGGCTCCACCAGGCCTAGGGCAGTTCACTTCTGGCAGCGGTGCAGCCAGGGTGCACCGCCACAGAGTCGCCCTCAAGCGGGGCTCCGCATCGCCCATGCCCCTATTCACCGCTGAGCCAAGCGGTCATCGCCATTCTGTGCTCCGGCCTTGCTGACAGAGGACGTCCACCTGATTGCAGTGGCATCGCTCCTTGATTGTATCCCGCTATCACTGCTGTGGCTCCCTCAGTAGCAAAACAGTATAGAGGGGTATTTAGAGTTCTCGGGCAAGCTTCATCTTGTCAGGATGTCGCTCAGCCAAGCGGAGCTCCGAGCAACCCTGCTCACTCCATCGGCATCAGGCCATGCCCCGGCTTGCATTGTGTTCCTGGATGATTTGGAGTTTAAGTATGAATAGGGTGAATTGATTTATGTGTACAATTGAAGCTTGAGTTTGAGAAATGGATTCTGTGAGGTGTTTGGATATGCAATATGATTGTGGGTTCCATTGGTGGATTTATCACTGTTCTGTTGGTGTATTATTCATATTTGTAAACACATTTGAATTTTCATTGTTTGGTTTGGTTATTGTATTAGTCAAAATCCAAGATCACAAGATATTTTGGTTTTACTTGTCTGTATAAGATAATGTGTAGTGCGAGGTGCCACATACACACATACAGGGATTCTAATCTAACGAGTTTTCCTTTTCAGGTTGTGTGCTTAATTTGGGTTGGTGTAACGTGCTTTTGAGGGCCCACGAGTAAGCGCACTGACTAGGGTGGACTGCCACTGGACAGGCATCTACCTGGGAATCATTATGGTTTAAAGGGGGCTTTCTATTTCCGTTTTCAACTTAGAATTCTTATTTTTGAAGTTTCATGGTTTGTAATTGAGTTGTCTTACTTGACTTACTGGTTTTTCTTTCCTATCTAGGGTAAACATGCAAGGTTTTATTTAGTTTATTGGTTAAAAAAGTTTTGTGATTTTTATATCCCTGTTCACAATGAAGTCACGCTGTGATTGGTTAGTCAGCCAGGAAACTGCTCTGGCATTGATGATACATCACCATGCATTGATTTGTAGGTTGCTGACAAAGTCGCGTTGTAATAGGTTGACCTTTGAGAGAGCCGCACTGTGATTGGTTGTTGTTTGCTAATTTGTTTGCTGTAGTGTTGAGTTGGTTTTGAGATTATATTAAGTGAAAATAATGGGAGACGTATTGAAAACGCCTAAAGTTCCTGTAGTACCCTCTGTAGAAGGTCAGAAATTAACTGTTGAGGGAACGTCATCATACGTGATGATGATAAACATTGGGTTTTGCACATGTATACCTGGATTTCAGAATGGCATGATTGTAGTGCTCATGGGGCTTAGCACTAATATTTCTAAGACCTTTACTATGAGTTGTGGCCGTGGGGTTCAAAGAATGAAAACTATGTTCATGGACAGTCAAAAATTAACTCAGACAAAAAGTTTTTCTTACCTAGGTATTTTATTCAACCAAGGGGATTCGTGGGTGCAAGCAATTCTCACAAAAAAATTGTTATTTATCAAGACCACATCTGCAGTGGTGTTATTTTCAAGAAGGCTAGGCAGGAAACCCCCGTGTGAGCTTACCCAAATTTATAAGGCCAAGTGCACCGCTAGTGCAATGTATGGGGCGGGAGTATGGGGCTTTGCTAATACCCTCCCCATACAAACTGCAGAAAATTCTTATTTAAGATATCTACTATCGGTGCCACCAAGTACTCCTTCCTTCGCCTGTCATGAAGAACTAGGTCTTCCTTATATTTCAGACCTTATTAAATTAGAACCAGTCCTTTTATGGCACAGGATATGGTCAAAGGATCAGCCTAAGTTAAACAGGGAAATCATACAGGATTGCCTTAAGTTGGAAGGGGCCCTAAAGATCCCCTGGATAAAGTACATCTGTGACTTCATGAAGGATATTGGGCACCCAGAATACTTTACAGACCCTACTGTCTTACAGACGATTCCCAGAAAGGCCTTAAATAGGGAATGCCTTGAATCGTTGGGTATAATAACATTGTCAGGAGAAATGATAAAACCCACTGTAAGGCAACATCAGCTAGTTGTAACTGCTATAAACATGGAACCTTACCTCACATTTGTACCGGGTAGTTTTGAAAGGCGGTTATTAACCTGGTTTAGACTGAATATTATTCACAGACTTGTGACCATTCCACAAGTCAATGACTGGTCACGGGAGCTGCCTTTCTGTCCGTGTGACAATCTTTCTACCCAGTCCACAATCCATCTGGTACTATTTTGTAAATTTTATGATGTATTGAGGAAAGCATGGATTATACCTCTTTTAAAATTATATGGACTGCGACAATGCCGCCCAGCATTAATTAGACTTCAGATGTTAGAAAACGAACAAACTGCCTGGTGCCTAGTTATGTTTTTTAAGAAGGCACTCCTCCAAAGGAAGTCATATTTAACAAGTGAAGCCTAATATAAAGAGCCTTTCGACGTTTTTAAAATTTAATGGCTGCTGTCTTTTTAACATCTGATATTATAACGTTTTATATCATTATTGTTTTTAAAATTGTTTAACATTGTGATAAAATGTCTTATTGTTTTTCTCTTTTTGTTTGTGCTTTTATGACTGTTAAAAAATCAGTCGAATAAAGCTTTCCTTGATTGATTGATTGATTGATTATATTAAGTGAAAATAATGGGAGACGTATTGAAAACGCCTAAAGTTACTGTAGTACCCTCTATAAGTACCCTCTGTAGAAGGTCAGGAATTAACTGTTGAGAGAACGCCATCATACGTGATGATGATAGACATTGGGTTTTGCGCATGTATACCTGGATTTCAGAATGGCATGATAGTAGTGCTCATGGGACAAGAGAAATATTTGTCTTGGCCTATATGTATTTAAAATCTTCGTGTATACCACAGCAAAATGTATTTATAACACAAAGGTGCTGGGAAAGATCCTTATTGTTTTGCCTTAGGGCAGGTACAGTCATCTATTTAATTTCTTTCCCACTAGGATTTTCCAAAGAAGTCTCAGCTCGTCCCTGCCTGTGCAATGATAAGTCCTCTCAGTCCCTGCTGCATTTTTGCCTATTTTGTGAATTTTATGTGCACTGCACTAAAGAATTTTTTATTTCACTGATAAAGAAGCGCACCAATTGGCAGTGTAGAGTAGCTTTCAAATATTTCCAACAGATGTCAGATGTTGATTGCTGTTACCACATGGAGTCTTTATTTTTAGTTAGCTGTCTGTGCTTTTTGATTGATACTCCAGGTGATATAGAGGCAACATTTTGTTTAAGGCTGTATTCATTTTTTACTTATGTTTTACATGTTATAAATGTAATAAGGTTTTTACAGTTGGTCTTCTTATATCTTATTTTATGCTATAGAAATTGATTGTAACTATTTAACTGTACTTTTATGGGTATTTTTAGCTTCCAAATAAAGATATACTGACTGAGTATACTGCTTCTGATAAAGACTTACAGTTTTCTTTAGAAGGCACTTTGGATACTAAAAAGCTAGATTTCCTCAGAGAGAGAGACCATGAGTGTAATGAAGCCAATGCCCAGATCTACACAGTTTGAGGGCCTTACTAAATGGGATTGTATGGCAAGAGAGAAAGAAAATGAAAAAACAGATCAAGGGCTCATTTGGACAGTGAATAAAGAGTAAATGGGATCAGCAAAAGGCATGCTGGAGGGAGGATGTTATTGAATATGTAAAAATCTATCCTGCTATAGTTAAAAAAACAAATGATAAAAAAAATGAGCGAAACAGATAAATGATTCTGATGAGGAGGATAATTTTATAAATGAACTTTTGAATTCTATACCTCTTCCCTACATAGCAAGTGCAACAGGAACTAGTAATAGTATAAGACCTGATACTGGTGTTGGGGTAGATGGTACAGTTGTTCAAGTTCCTACAGGAGTGGAACCGAATGCACCGATTGAGACAGTGATGACAGCAGGTCCTAGTACGAGTAGAGATACATCACCTGATGTCCAGGTTCAAGTTGACACACCTGTAAGGACGGTGGTAGTTGAAGAGGCTCCTAAAGAAATTAGTATAGGCATTCAAAAAATTGGTTTTGGTGAAATGTTACAGGAAAATATTTATTTAAACAGGCTGTTTACTTACACTGTTGATTAAATGACATATTTGATTAAAGAAGCAGCCAGAAGTGCGAAAGAAGCACATGATAATTTGGGGGAGTTAGCTGATGAATGTGAGGCTGACATCAGCAAAATAAAAATATGAAACAAAATTACAAAATGGATTTGACTTATGGTGAAATTAGAGAGATGGATTTAATAACTTTAAGAGCCCATATAAAAGATTTAATTGAAAGAAACAGAGAATGGAGTCATTTGAAGAAATATTGAGAGATATGGAAAAGAGAGATGGCAAGTAAAAAGAAAGCAAAGGGGTTGGAAGGCAGGGCAAAAGGTGCAATGAGTGATTCTGAAGTAGGTACAGGTTTGGAGTTTCCTTTGAGGGAAGTTCATAGAGGAAATCTGCTACATGTGCCGTGGTGGCGAGCTGATTTGTATGCCTTTACTAATAATTTTCCAAAACTGTGAGAAGAACTAGGAAAGTGGTATGAGGAAGTTCACTGGTTGACAAACATTTCTCAGATTTTATGGACTGTTTGTGGTTTCTAGTGATTTGTGGCAGAGAGTAAGGCTGTGGTTGGATGGCCAACACAGGAATCTGCTAGAAGGCCTCCTAATAATGTTCCTGCAGAGGATACAGCTGATAAATACCAAAAGGTTATTGATAATTTGAAAAAACAAATTCCAGAAAAGGATATAAATTGGCTAAAGATTTTGAGAATTTCACAAGAGCTGAGTCAATGCATGCCTTTTATGAGAGGCGCCTGCAGATTTTCAAGAAACATAGTTGAGTCGATGACCCCGAGAAAGATGGTGTCAGTGGATTTGTATCTGCTTTTCTGATGGGTTTGAGATCTGAGATAACTAAGTAGTCAAATTTAGCAGAGTGAATTGTGTTGGCAGACAAAGAGCATAGAAGAAATCTTGAAGCTAGAGAAATATAGTAGTGATTATTTTGACGCAAAGCAGAATAAGATTAGAAGAAGTTGATGACTGCCCAGACAAAACAATTTTAGAAAATTTTGTTCATCCTGGTATGAATGGGATGAATCAGATGCAGGGTGTGCTGATGAGAAATGGAATAATGCAGAATCAAGGTATTGCAATAGGTTTAATGAAAAATGATGGAATGAAAGTGAAATGAATGTGAATGTTGAATTGATGAAAAAGAACACGAATTGTTACTTCTGTTTAACGACCAGGCACTGGAAGAGAGAGTGTCATCAGAATCCAAATAGGTTTCAAAGGGAGGTTTTTCTGCAAATGCAGAGAAATGTGATGGTCCTGAATATACAAAATTCTGAGCAGGGTATAGAGAGTCAGAAATCATTTCAAGTGTAGATGCCTGCAGCTCTAGTTATGCAGTAAATGATAAGAAACAGCATGCCCTATAGTGGAGGGTGTCTGCAGAATCCATTGATTCTGAATGATGAGTTGGCAGGGAGCAGTTCACAATGACAGTGCCGGAAGGGGGAGGATGATTGCATGCTTGGAGCAGTCCTAGACCAAAGTGGCAAACATATCGACCGAGAAATGTGTGGCCAATCCGTTTCATTTTTAATAGATACAGAGGCTACCCATTCTACATTTCGTTCTGTTGAAGTCCCAAACATATCTCTCTCGGGGAAAAGAAGTCCAAGTTGTAGGAATTAGTAATAAACAAATTGTTAATCAGGCTTTTCAGCAGATGTCCCAGTTAAAATTGGTCAGATGGAAACCAAACACCAGGCCATTTTGTGTATTCAAGTACTGTGAGCTTGTTTGGAAGTGACTTGCTTTGCAAAATGAATTGTGTGATTTACTGCACACCGGATGGTGTTGCAATTGAAATAAAGGATGAGGATTCACTATTAAAAAAAACACAGAAAAGAAGACACAATTATGATTTTGTTTGCTTATTGTTTTAAAGAAAATATGAAGAAAATATTATTGTTTTAAAGAATATTTCTGTTGCCTTTTTAAGCTTTTGAGTTCCTAGATAGAATTTTCTGTCTCCATTAGAAGACAGAATATAGCAAATGCTGTAAAATTGTAGGTATGACAGTGCTAATAACAATACTAGTAGTTTTAGTTGGACTGTTGATTTGCATACAATCTCCTATGGGACGTTTCCATGACCGAGGAATTCACTAGTCTCATCACATTTTCATGTGCTGTTCCAAAAGAAATCTTTGTTGATAATGTGGTTTATTTCAAATCTTCATTAGTTACAAATCCCAAGAAAATAGTTCACACAAAGCCAACACATGTTTTGAAGAATGTTCTCTTTCTCAAGGCCAAAGTATTCTAATAGTTATTTCCTTTTTTTATCAGAAACTCTGTCCAAATTTAATACAAAGATTTCAGAGATTTTCCCTTTTCTATTAGAGATGCTGCCTGTTTCTCATATGATTCTGATGTTCGTTTGGGACTTAGAATAATTCTGATTTCTGAATAGGTATTCTGCATTTGAGCCTTTATGGCATTAACATTTATTTCTGTACTGCCTGATTTAGAAATTTTGGAATAAATCCCTTTACATTTTCCCTGATCTAGAACTAGAGTTATTGAAAAGCCCCAGTTACTTATTTTTGCTACTCTGCTAAACTGACGTTGGGTCTGATATTGAGGAGGGTGCTCTTATCACAAGATCAACCACTGAATGGAACTACCAGAGGTAAATTTTCAGGTGATCTAAATTTTGGGGTGTCCTGAATTTTGGGGTTTATGGTTGTGCTTGTACAAGACTTTGACCCAGAGCGAGAGAAAGGCAAAATAGGGAGAAAGAAGAAGGAAGGCAGAAAATGGAGAAGGAATGATGAAGTGAAAGATGTGAAAATAGTGACAAAAGGAGAAAGCAGCAAAGAAAAAGAACCTTCAAAAAGTCAGATAAAGTGACAAGAAATGTACGATGGTGGAGATAAGAGACATGAGGTGGGATCAAGGCTAGGCAGCCTTCGTATGCAGAGGAACAGTTTTGGGCCCTTAAATGTCCTGTCCAGCACATACCTACTTTGCCCTCCTTTGCAGATTGATGGTCAGTGCTATGAACTCTGAGTGGGCTTAGATTTACTATTCCTGCTCCAAACTAATCAACATTGTTGAATATTTTGTACTTGGTTGGGTGCTGGGGTGGGGGGAGAATAACTGTTAGACTTGGTATCTTTGGTGTGGTTTCCCCTGACTTTTTGCCTCTATCTCCTGTATTTTTGATGCTGTGCTGGATTTCGTTTTTGCTGGCTTAGATGCTTTGGCCCCATTGCCACTGCTGATCAGTGTCAAAGTGCAAGTGCTCCCTGTGTAAATTGTTATTACAATTGGTTCTGCCTGATAGGCATATTTAATTTACTGGTAAGCCCCTAGTAAAGTGCACTGAGTGTGCCAGGGCCTGAAAATCAAATGCTACTAGTGGGCCTGCAGCACTGATTGTGCCACCCACATAAGTAGCCCTGAAAAGGTATCTCCGACCTACCACTGCAGTGTCTGTGCGCAGTTTTTAACTGCCATGTCGACCTGGCAAGTGCACCCACTTTTCAGGCCCTAACCTTCCCTTTTCTTACATGTAAGGCACCCCTATGGTAGGCCCAAGGTACCCCCCTGGGCAGGGTGCAGTGTATGTGAAAGGTAGGACATGTACTGGTGTGTGTGACATGTCCTGATAGTGAAATACTGCCAAATTCATTTTTCACTATTGAAAGGCTATCTGTCCCATAGGATAGAATGGGAGGTACTTTGTAACATCTTACAAGTATAACTTCCCATTGGGACTAGATTGAGAAATAAAGTTTAGGCTCTCTGAACTCAGACTTTAATAACACATCTTTTAGTAAAGATGTTTTTTTAATTGTGTGTTTGAAAATGCCACTTTTAGAAAGTAAAACCAAAGGGGATGATGGACGGAGTGTTGAACATTGCAAGCACTCACCCCCAGTCAACTGATCTGGGTTTAATCCATCATCATTCTTTAGCTCACTCCGCCACCCCAGTTCAGACATGGCCATATGCAAATCAGTCTGACCCTGTGCCTCATGGGAACAGTCCAGCACCGAACTGCCAAGCCATGTCTTCCCTGGACCGGAAACAAGCATCCTGGGACCGGTTTCGGGCTCACAGCCCTCATCAGCCAGGCTATCTTGAATCCAGTGGCAAAGTGAGCAAGGGACCCACGTCTGGGCATACCCTGCCAACTTAGGGCTAACAAAGCAAAACCAAAGGGGATGATGGACGGAGTGTTGAACATTGCAAGCACTCACCCCCAGTCAACTGATCTGGGTTTAATCCATCATCATTCTTTAGCTCACTCCGCCACCCCAGTTCAGACATGGCCATATGCAAATCAGTCTGACCCTGTGCCTCATGGGAACAGTCCAGCCCGAACTGCCAAGCCATGTCTTCCCTGGACCGGAAACAAGCATCCTGGGACCGGTTTCGGGCTCACAGCCCTCATCAGCCAGGCTATCTTGAATCCAGTGGCAAAGTGAGCAAGGGACCCACGTCTGGGCATACCCTGCCAACTTAGGGCTAACAAAGCAAAACCAAAGGGGATGATGGACGGAGTGTTGAACATTGCAAGCACTCACCCCCAGTCAACTGATCTGGGTTTAATCCATCATCATTCTTTAGCTCACTCCGCCACCCCAGTTCAGACATGGCCATATGCAAATCAGTCTGACCCTGTGCCTCATGGGAACAGTCCAGCCCGAACTGCCAAGCCATGTCTTCCCTGGACCGGAAACAAGCATCCTGGGACCGGTTTCGGGCTCACAGCCCTCATCAGCCAGGCTATCTTGAATCCAGTGGCAAAGTGAGCAAGGGACCCACGTCTGGGCATACCCTGCCAACTTAGGGCTAACAAAGCAAAACCAAAGGGGATGATGGACGGAGTGTTGAACATTGCAAGCACTCACCCCCAGTCAACTGATCTGGGTTTAATCCATCATCATTCTTTAGCTCACTCCGCCACCCCAGTTCAGACATGGCCATATGCAAATCAGTCTGACCCTGTGCCTCATGGGAACAGTCCAGCCCGAACTGCCAAGCCATGTCTTCCCTGGACCGGAAACAAGCATCCTGGGACCGGTTTCGGGCTCACAGCCCTCATCAGCCAGGCTATCTTGAATCCAGTGGCAAAGTGAGCAAGGGACCCACGTCTGGGCATACCCTGCCAACTTAGGGCTAACAAAGCAAAACCAAAGGGGATGATGGACGGAGTGTTGAACATTGCAAGCACTCACCCCCAGTCAACTGATCTGGGTTTAATCCATCATCATTCTTTAGCTCACTCCGCCACCCCAGTTCAGACATGGCCATATGCAAATCAGTCTGACCCTGTGCCTCATGGGAATAGTCCAGCCCGAACTGCCAAGCCAGGTCTTCCATGGACCGGAAACAAGCATCCTGGGACCGGTTTCGGGCTCACAGCCCTCATCAGCCAGGCTAGCTTGAATCCAGTGGCAAAGTGAGCAAGGGACCCAGGTCTGGGCATACCCTGCCAACTTAGGGCGAACAAAGCAAACACAAGGAGATGATGGATGTAGGCATTTTCTTGTTTAACAATTCTGTGTGCCTCTGCCTGTTTGTGGATTGACTGTCTGGTTTTGGAGTGACAGGGGATGGGGATGTGCATTCACTGAAGACAGGCAATGGGAGGGGGTTTGAGGTGTGCCTGGCCCTTCTTGGATGATTCAGAGCTGAGCTGAATAGACCATGGCTGAATTTAGAGTAGTGAGAGGAGTTCTCCTTGCACCTGAACAGGGCCTGTCTCCCTTGCACAATGCTGTCTCCACCCCCTGTGGTCATACTGCACCAGTGAGGACAGAACTGGTTTGGACTGGGCTCAGAGACCCTTGCACAAAGAGAACAAAGACAAAATGGGGTATAAGTAGTAGACCTTAAACCCCAAAACTTTAGATTACTTCTGGACTCAAGAGGAACCTTTGCCAAGGAGAAGAGCTGAAGAGCTCTGAGGAGGAGTACTGCCCCTGTGCTGTGTGCTGTGTGGGGTTTGCCTACAGTTGCTGTTTCTGCCAAGAAAAGGACAAAGACTGGAACTTTGCTGTGAACCTGCTTGAAGAAGATCTCCAAGGGGGTTCACTGATAGAATATTGATGTCACAAACATCGATGTTCTAAATATCGAGAAAAAAATATTGACTGCAAAAATATCGACTCCCATACCTTAGAAGGTAAGCACAAAAATATCGACTCCAAAATATCAAGGTAAAAACTATAGATGTAAAAAATATCGATTTAAAAATATATATTAAATATATTAAATACTAATATTATTTTTAACAAAATAAATTAAATTTAATATACATTTTAACTAAATATAACAAGTAAACTTAATTAAAAAAATATAAACACACAAACATAATAATTTATACTTATACATATATTTACTTAAAAATAATGTATTAACTATTATCTTTATTTAATTTTTAAACTTTAAAATTATATAAAAATTAAATATATATATATATCAATAATTTAAAATAAAAATAAAACATTCTATAATAAATTAAAACATTAAACTATTAAAAAAATCTAAACTAACATTTCCCAATACAATAAGTGCAACAGTAGGGAAAGTGTTAGATAGCGGAATAATTAAATTTACTATTCCAACTCCAGTGAGTGCAACAGTTGGGAAAGTGTTGGATAGCGGAGGGGTAAAAATTACTATTCCCACTTCAGTGATAGCAACAGTACGGAAAATGTTGGATAGCGGAGGGGAAAAAATTACTATTCCCACTGAAAGAGTGCAACAGTAGGGAAAGTGTTGGATAGCGGAGGGGTAAAAATTACTATTTGCACTCCAAAGAGTGCAACAGTAGGGAAAGTGTTTTATGGCTGAGGGGTAAACATTACTATTCCCACTCCAAAAAGTGCAACAGTAGGGAAAGTGTTGGATAGCGGAGGGGTAAAAATTACTATTCCCACTCCAGTGAGTGCAAAAGTAGGGTAAGTGTTGGATAGAGGAGGAATTAAATTTAGTTTTCCAACTCCAGTGAGTGCAACAGTAGGGAAAATGTTGGATAGCGGAGGGGTAAAATTACTATTACCACTCCAGTGAGTTCAAAAGTAGGGAAAGTGTTGGATAGCGGAGGGGCAAAAATTACTATTCCCACTCCAGTGAGTGCAATAGTAGGGAAAGTATTGGATAGCGAAGGGGTAAAAATTACTATTCCCACTCCAGTGATAGCAACAGTACGGAAAGTGTTGGATAGCGGAGGGAAAAAATTACTATTCCCACTCCAAAGAGTGCAAAAGTAGAAAAAGTGCTGGATAGCGGAGGGGTAAAAATTACTATTCCCACTCCTAAGAGTGCAACAGTAGAGAAAGTGTTGGATAGCGGAGGGGTAAAAATTACTATTCCCACTCCAGTGGGTGCAAAAGTAGGGTAAGTGTTGGATAGCGGAGGAATTAAATTTACTATTCCAACTCCAGTGAGTGCAACAGTAGGGAAAGTGTTGGATAGCGGAGGGGCAAAAATTACTATTCCCACTTCAGTGATAGCAACAGTAGGGAAAGTATTGGATAGCGGAGGGGTAGAAATTACTATTCCCACCTCAAAGAGTGCAACAGTAGGGAAAGTGTTAGATAGCCGAGGCGCAAAAATTACTATTCCCAATCCAAAAAGTGCAACAGTAGAGAAAGTGTTGAATAGCGGAGGGATAAAAATGACTATTCCCACTCCAGTGAGTGCAAAAGTAGGGTAAGTGTTGGATAGCGGAGGGATTAGATTTACTGTTCCAACTCCAGTGAGTGCAACAGTAGGGAAAATGTTGGCTAGCGAAGGGGTAAAAATTACTATTCCCACTCCAAAGAGTGCAACAGTAGGGAAAGTGTTGGATAGCGGAGGGGCAAAAATGACTATTCCCACTCCAGTGAGTGCAATAGTAGGGAAAGTATTGGATAGCGGAGGGGTAAAAATTACTATTCCCACTCCAGTGAGTGCAATAGTAGGGAAAGTGTTGGATAGCGGAGGGTAAAAATTACTAATAATACTTAAATAGTTAAAAAATATATATATATATATTACAAAATTTAAAAAATCATAAAAATAAAAGAAATATTGAAAAAATATAAATTTAAATATATTAAACATATAAAAAGAACACATATTATAATATTAATTACATATCACAAAAACTACAAATAATATATAAAATAAATTAATAAATACATTTATAAACAATAATTATTTAAAAGTAGCAAATATTAACAAAAAAATGATTTAAAACATAAATGTATTTATTTTATTTCATATCCTATAACACCACACCAATAACAAAACACTCCAACATTTTTAATTACATTTATTTCCATAATTAACATAATTAATAATCAATTTAAAAACATCTTATTAATTAAAAAATAAAAATAAACATTAATTGAGTACACAAGCTTTAACGCTCTAATATCTACAACACACATCTAAATTAAACTATAAAATAATAAAACACAATTATATATTATTTTTTAAAGAAAAACTATTACTTTTTTACAACTAATAATTAAAAACACAAAATTGTATTTAATACCTACCCTTTACCCCTTTAAAAGTAAAAACTAAATAAAAAAAATAAACATTTATCCAAAATAAATATCAAATAATTAACATTAATTAACCCCTTCGCTATAGGCCTTTCCCCCCACCCCTGTGCTAAGCCTTTTTTTGGCTATTTGGGGTAGTTCGCGCTTAGGCCCCTGTAACTTTTTGACCACATAAGGTATCCACGCCAAATTTGCGTCCTTTTTTTCCAACATCATGGGGATTCTGAAGGTACCCAGGGTTTGTGGATTCCCCTGGAGGGGACCCAGAAATAAGCCAAAATACAGTTAAAGTTTTTTTTTTTGGGAAAAAGGGGAAAAAAGGGCTCCAGATGAAAGCGTCTGGTTTTTTCCCTGCAAATGGTATCAAAAAAGGGGTTGTGGTGCTGAAATCACCATCTTCCCAGCTTTCAGGGACAAGCAGACTTTTGTCAGAAAACCAAAATGTTTTACACAGTTTTGGCATTTTTCTGGGACATAGCCTATTTCTGCTATTTTGTGTGCTTTCAACCTCCTTCCAGTTAATGGTAGAAATGGGTATGAAAGCAATAATGGATCCTGGAAAGCTATACATTTTAGAAAAGTAGACAAAATTCTGAATTCAGCAAGGGGTCATTTTTGTAGATCCTTCAAGGTTTCTTCATAGAAACTAACAGTTAAATATAGAAAAAATTGAAAATTAGTTGAAAAAAACAGCCATTTGTGTCAACGTTTTCACCTGTAACTTCTTCTAATTATGACAGCTGTTTGAAAGCAAAATACCGTTACATTTTCTGGACGTTTCTGGTTGTGGGGATATATAGGACTTGTAGGTTCACCAAGAACCCGACGAACCCAGAGCCAAAAACTGAGCAGCGTCTTGCAATGGTTTTTTTTTATGTACCGGGTATATAGCAATTATTTTGGGGAAATGTATCATTGAAAAATCGGTATGAAACACACCTATGTATTTCTGAAATGGGAACAAAATGTAGAGTTTATAAACAGTAGATATTTGCACATTTCCGAAATTGGGAGTACCCATACTAGCATGAGAATTATAGGTCATTTTTCAAAATGACTTCTTTTTTACACATTGTCTTTCATTTGGAAGGCAGAAATGCATCGAAAGTCAATAGGTAATAACAGTTGCTCTACAATTCTGTGTTACCCTAAGTCTCCCAATAAAAATGGTACCTCACTTGTGTGGGTAGGCCTTGTGCCCACGACAGGAAACGGCTCAAAACACAACATGGACACACCACATTTTCACAATGAAAAATGACCCTTTTTTTGCAAAGTGCCTAGCTGTAGTTTTTGAACCCTAGCTCTGCCTGCACCTAGGAAAACCTAGCAAACCAATACATTTTTGAAAACTAGACACCCAGGGGAATCCAGGCTGGGGTGACTTGTCTGGCTCTCACCAGGTTCTGTTACCCGGAATTCCTTGCAAACCTAAAAAATTGTCCCAAAAAACACATTTTCCTCACATTTCTGTGGTGGAAAGTTCTGGAATCTGCGTGGATTCACAAAATTCCACCCACCACGCGTTCCCCAAAGTCTTACGAGAAAAATGGTACATCACTTGTGTGGGTAGGCCTAGTGCCCGCGACAGGAAACGGCCCAAAACGCAAGGTGGACACACCACATTTTCACAGTGAAAAATGACCCTTTTTTTGCAAAGTGCCTAGATGTAGTTTTTGAACCCTAGCTCTGCCGGCACCTAGGGAAACCTAGCAAACCTATACATTTTTGAAAACTAGACACCCGGGGGATGCTAGGGAGGTATGGCTTGCGTGGATCCACCAACGTTTTCTTACCCAGAATCCCTTGCAAACCTCAAATTTAGCTGAAAAAATCACTTTTTCACACATTTTTGTGTGGGAAAGTTGTGGCATCACCGGGCTGACACAAATTTCCTACCACCCAGAATTCCCCCGGGTCTCCCAATAAAAATGGTGCCTCACTCGTATGGGAGGCCCAAGTACCCGCGACAGGCAAGGGCCCAAAACGTATTGAGGCGACATCAAAATTGCCTATCACAAAACAACCTGGTTTTGCAAGGGGGGTCACCTGGGTTTTTTGCCCGTGCTCGGTGGCCAGCAAGGGAAACCTATGAAACCCACACATTTCTGAAAACTAGACACCCGGGGGATTCCAGGGAGGTATGGCTTGCATGGATCCCCCAACGTTTTATTACCCAGAATCCCATTCAAACCTCAAATTTAGCTGAAAAAATCACTTTTTCCACACATTTTTGTGTGGGAAAGTTGTGGCATCACCGGGCTGAGACAAATTTCCTACCACCCAGTGTTCCCCCAGGTCTCCCGATAAAAATGGTTCCTCACTCGTGTGGGAGGCCCAAGTACCCGCGACAGGCAAGGGCCCAAAACTTATTGAGGCGACATCAAAATTGCCTATCACTAAACGACCTGGTTTTGCAAGGGGGGGTCACCTGGGTTTTGGCCCCGTGCTCGGCAGCCAGCTAGGGAAACCTACCAAACCCACACATTTCTGAAAACTAGACACCCGGAGGATTCCAGGGAGGTATGGCTTGCGTGGATCCCCCAACGTTTTCTTACCCAGAATCCCCTGCAAACCTCAAATTTAGCTGAAAAATCACTTTTTCCACACATTTTTGTGTGGGAAAGTTGTGGCATCACCGGGCTGACTCAAATTTCCTACCACCCAGTGTTCCCCCAGGTCTTCCGATAAAAATGGTGCCTCACTCGTGTGGGAGGCCCAAGTACCCGCGACAGGCAAGGGCCCAAAACGTATTGAGGCGACATCAAAATTGCCTATCACAAAGCAACCTGGTTTTGCAAGGGGTGTCACCTGGGTTTTTGGCCCCGTGCTTGGCGGCCAGCTAGGGAAACCTACCAAATCCACACATTTCTGAAAACTAGACACCCGGAGGATTCCAGGGAGGTATGGCTTGCGTGGATCCCCCAATGTTTTCTTACCCAGAATCCCCTGCAAACCTCAGTGCCTCACTCGTGTGGGAGGCCCAAGTACCCGCGACAGGCAAGGACCCAAAACATATTGAGGCGACATCAAAATTGCCTATCACAAAACAACCTGGTTTTGCAAGGGGGTCACCTGGGTTTTGGCCCCGTGCTCGGCGGCCAGCTAGGGAAACCTACCAAACCCACACATTTCTGAAAACTATACACCGGGGATTCCAGGAGGTATGGCTTGCGTGGATCCCCCAACATTTTTCTTCCAGAACTCCCTGCAAACCACAAATTTAGCTGAAAACATCACTTTTTCCATACATTTTTGTGTGGGAAAGTTGTGGCATCACTGGGCTGACACAAATTTCCTACCACCCAGTGTTCTCCAGGTCTCCCGATAGAAATGGTGCCTCACTCGTGTGGAGGCCCAAGTACCGCGACAGGCAAGGGCCCAAAACGTATTGAGGCGACATCAAAATTGCCTATCACAAAATGTTTTGGGCCCTTGCCTGTTGCGGGTACTTGGGCCTCCCACACGAGTGAGGCACCATTTTCATCGGGAGACCTGGGGGAACGCTGGGTGATAGGACATTTGTGTCAGCCCGGTGATGCCACAACTGTCCCACACAAAAATGTGTGGAAAAAGTGATTTTTTCATCAAAATTTGAGGTTTGCAGGGGATTCTGGGTAAGAAAATGTTGGGGGATCCACGTAAGCCATACCTCCCTGGAATTCCCTGGGTGTCTAGTTTTCAGAAATGTGTGGGTTTGGTAGGTTTCCTTGGGTGCTAGCTGCGCTAGGACCCAAAATCCAGAAGTAGGCACATTCCGCAAAAAAGTCTGTGCCTAGTGGGCTTTCTGCCGCCCTGGGGAGGGGGGAAATCGGGGGCTATTGCCCGGATATGCCCCCAAGAGGGGCAGAAATACTGGCTATTTTGTTTGGGTGGGTGGGGACATTGGGATGCCCATTCTGGGCAGCCCCCACCCCTACATATAAAAAAAGCCAGCATGATCGCTGCCACCTCGTGGGCTCTCTGCCCCCCCCGGGGGGGCAGATCAGAGGCTACTGCCCCTATCTGCCTCCTGAGGGGGGGGCAGAAATACTGTGGCATTTTTTGTGGGGGTCAGGGCATTGGCATGCCCATTCTGGGCAGCCCCCGCCCCGAACTTTGGAAAAATAAAAATCCCTGGTGCCTAGTGGGCTTTCTGCCCCCCCGGGGGGGGCAGATAAGGGGCTATTGCCCCATCTGCCGTCCATGAGAGGCAGAAAGACTGTAGCATTTTTTCTTTTGGGTGGGGGAATTTGAATGCCCATTCTGGGCAGCCCCCACCCCTAAGTATATATAAAAAAAAAATCCCTGGGGCCTAGTGGGCTTTCTGTTTCCCCCGGGGGGCAGATCAGGGGATATTGCCCCCATCTGCCTCCTGGGGAGGGCAGAAAGTCCTATTCTTACTTTGGGGGGAGGGTGGGGGCTTTGGCATGCCCATTCTGGGCAGCCCCCACCCCTGGTGCATAAAAAAAAAATCCCTGGCATCTAGGGTGCTTTCTACCCCCCCGGGGGCAGATTGGGGGCTTCTGCCCTCATCTGCCCCCCAGGGGGGGCAGAAAGGCTGTAGAATTTTTTTATTTTGGGTGGGGGTATTTGCATGCCCATTCTGGGCAGCCCCCACCCCTACGTATATATATATAAAAAAATCCCTGGGGCCTAGTGGGCTTTCTGCCCCCCCGGGGGGCATATCAGGGGCTATTGCCCCCATCTGTCTCCTGGGGGGGCAGAAAGTCTTATTCTTACTTTGGGGGGGTAGGGTGGGGGCGTTGGCATGCCCATTCTGGGCAGCCCCCACCCCTGGCGCATAAAAAATAAATTTGGCATCTAGGGTGCTTTCTGCCCCCCCGGGGGGCCAGATGGGGGCAGAAAAACTGGAATTTTGTGGGGGGGGGGGAGGGGTGGGGGCATTGGCATGCCCATCTTTGGCAGCCCCCACCCCTAAATTAATCATAAAAAAACCCTGGTGTCTAGTGGGCTTCCTGCCCCCCGGGGGGGCAGATTGGGGGTCACCGCCCCCATCTGCACCCTGGGGGGGCAGAAAGACTGTTATTGTTCAGGGGGGCTGGGGGCTTTGGCGTGCCCATATTGGGCAGCCCCCACCCCTAATTTACATAATAAAATAAAACCCTAGTTTCTAGTGGGCTTTCTGCCCCCCGGGGGGGCAGAAAGACTGGAATTTCGTGGGGGAGGGGTGGGGGCATTGACATGCACATATTGTGCAGCCCCCACCCCTAAAATAAATGTAAAAAAAAAATCTCTGGCGTCTAGTGGGCTTTCTGCTCCCCGGGGGGGCAGATTGGGGGCTACTGCCCCAATATGCCCCCCAGGGGGGGCAGAAAGACTGAATTTAGCCCCAAAAATATGGGGGGAGCAAAGACCCTTGCCCAAGGCGCCGCTCCCCTCCCTGGTGCCTAGTGGGTGGATCCTGCTTGGGATCGCCCCCTGGGGCAATCCCCAAGCAGGGATCCACTAGGGAGGGGTACCATTGGAAAGGGGAGATTCTCCCCTTTCCAACGATACCTCTCCCAAGTGTTTCGGTGCTCGGGGGGCTGAGATAGCCCCACGAGCACTGAAACACTAAAACTGAAACTAAGTTTCAGTTTCGTTTTCAATCTAATGACGACAGCGCGCCATGCGCGCGATCGTCATTAGATTGAAAACCAGTGACGGGCCTCTGGAGGTTGGGGAAGCTCTTCCCCACCTCCTGAGGCCCAAAACAAAAATGGAAATCCCTCCGCTGTTTGCAGCAGAGGGATTTCGTGCCCCTGTCCTCATGACGGAAGGGTTCCGTCATGAGCACAGGAGCACCGGTGCTCATGACGGAACCATTCCGTCATGAGCACCGAAGGGGTTAACAACTATATATTAATTAATCAAACACAAGTTACTTCCCACCCTTTACTCCTATAAACACCACAACACACACATAAAATTAATTACACAATTACCATAATTAATTACCAATTAATTAACAACTAATTATTAATTCATCAATTCAAATAATTTACTTCCCACCCTTTACACCCTTTAATCTATAAAAACTACCACACACAAATATAATTAACTACACAATTACCAAAATTAATTAGAAATTAATTAATTAAAGTTAATTAACAACCAATTATTAATTCATAAATTAAAAATACATTTCTTCCTACCATTTACACCTATAAACATCACAACACACATCTAAAATTAATTACACAATTACCATAATTAATTACCAATTAATTAATTAAAATTAATTAACAGCCAATTATTAATTAATTGATAATAAATTAATTTACACATTTAACACTATAACATCTCAATTAAACAAATATTAATAAATAAAAATTAATCAATAAATTAAATATAATATAAACCCACAACCCGCTACGGAACTAAACAATGCAAAAAAAATAATAATAATAATAATATAATTAAATTACTTCCCACCCTATTGCCCTATAAACCCACAACCTGCTACTGAACTAAAAACGCAAAATTAAAAAAAATAATAATAATAAATTTAATATAATTAATTACTTCCCACCCTATTCCCCTATAAATCCACATCCCGCTACGGTACTAAAAGCGTCCATCAAGGTTTTTGCATGCTCTGAAAATAAAGGGAAACATTTCGTGTGGAATCTACTATTCGTATTGTCATTTGTATAGGCTAGTGTGTCAACGGATAGGAAGTACCTTGCAAAATAATGTCTGGCTTTGTGGTCCCTGCGCCTTCTCCCCTCTGCTACTGTGCTTCCCTCGATTTGCTGTTGGGCAGGTAGGCCAGGGTCATCATCCTCTGAGTCTAATTCAGACACCTCTATGGGTAAGCCACTCCTGCAGGCAATGTTGTGGAGTATGGCATGGGTTATCACAATTTTTCATGCAGTCTCAGGCACATACTGCAAGGCTCCGCAACTCTTGTGAAGGCACCTGAAGCGTGATTTGAGCAGACCAAATGAGCGCTCAATCACGGACCTGGTGTGCCTACGTGCCATGTTGTAACACCTTTCATGTGGGTTGTTGGGAGACAGGTACGGTGCGAGGATCCATTGCCACAGGGCATACGCAATGTCACCTGGTGAGACACAAATAAGGCTGAGACAACATGCAGAGAGTAATGAATGTGCTGATACATTTTACTGTGGACATGACATTTCAGTACTTAGTAGGTATCGTTCATCAAATTCCCCTCTTTCTAGTCAGTGGTATATGCCATCGTGCCTAAAGATGTAGGAGTCATGGGTGCTCCTTGGATTTTTGGCCACAATGTCCGTGATGATGTTGTATGCAATGCAGGCAACTTGAATGTTGAGGGAATGTGTGTTTTTTCGGTTTCAGAATATGTATTCTAGGCGAGATGGTGGACATATGGGCACATGGGTCCCATTTATACACCTGATGACCTGTGAAAATCTTGCTATCCGGTAGAATTGCATTTTTGTATTTTGTTGCTCCACATCATCCCAGGGCAGGTAGATGTATTGGTGTATGGTGTGGAGCAGGGTATCTAAGAAATTGTGAAAGAAACGTGAAAGCGCACTCTGAGACACCCCTCCGGAAACTGCAATGACATCTTGGTAACTACCACTGGCCAACAGGGGGAGGGAGCACAACACCTGGACATGGGTGGGGATAGCATTGCTGCACGGGGTTCTGCTTTCTAGTTGTGGCTTTAAGGTGGCTATTAGCTCTAGAATCACATCACTACTCAGCCTGTACTGCTCATATATCTCTTACTCTGTCTTCTCAAACATGGTTAGCCTGACTCTGAAAATCTTCTCCTGTGCCACAATCCACATCCTCCTCACTATCACATACAGAGCAGCCATTGTTCAAAGATTTCTGATGCATTCCTGGCCTGTTTTTATAGGTTGGGCCCTGTTACCACCTGTTTTGCATTCATGGTAAATTGCATTTGCAAATGGGCAATTTTACGAATACTCGCAAATTGCGGCTCGTTTGTACATGAAGGTTAGCGACTCACAAACTGTAACTCACTGTTTGGAACACGCAAATTCCGCACGCAGATTTTTGCAAGTCTGTAATCTGTTGCATTGCAAATTTCTGATTTGAATTGGCTGTCGTACAACGCGTATGACCCATTTTGCATGCGCAAACTGATTTGCGACTCGCAAAACGGTTGTACATCTGGCCCCTAATCCTGAGACTAAATAGAGCGACTCCCGATTTACAATATGAAGGCTCAAAAGTGTCTTTCCTAATTTTACTCAGGCAGTACAGGAGGCCTGACACTCATTTACAGAAGTCAAGAAACTTCTTAGATCTAAAACCGTTAAATACTCAACATTGTTCCCAGACAAGATACGCTTGGAATATAATGGAAAAGCCTGCTTTTTTACACATTTGGAAGCAGCACTTGAGTTTATTGAGCAATACATTAAAGTTATATCGTCGGAATCAGCAAGCCTGGCAACCACCAGAAGTGGCAGTTTGCGTGGTGCCTTTGCTGTCATTGACAATGATTAACTTGACTTCCCGGCTTCTCTCTGGCCCGCATTCCATCTCAATGCAAGATGACTACTATGATTTTATTCTCTCTTTGTCTGTTTTACTAATGTATGCACTTTGAAAAATATGCAAATTGAAATGTTTGTTAACATTTTTCAAACATACTAACTGCATGCTCATGTATCACTGCGTTTTTGGCGACCTATCATTGTAGGGTGTCTACTCCATGACTACGCAGTTGGCATAAGGTAGAATGATTCACATTAAACAACAGTTATGGGTGCTGTGCCTGAGGATATGCCATGCTCTCTGGTGCACCCCCATGCGTGGAGTGTGCACGTGTTCTAGGTTTGCCATATGCTCGGTAACTTCTATGATGTCTACTAGTGTAGGGGTAGTCGCTGACGACTGGGGTCGGCAGGAGGGAAGGGTTTCTTTATTATTGCTGTTGTTGTTTTCCTTTTGTTCTTTCCCAGCCATTCCAACAGATACGAATAAGCTATACCACAACTTTGCTAGTCATCTTGGAGACTAGCGATGAGGTCAGATACATATGTTTCATTTGTCAACTCATTTGATGAAACTTCTTACTTGGAACATCTGTGGCATGAACAACCCCCGTAAGGCCCACCAGGTGCTCACATACCTTGACCATACAATGAAATGAAAAATATATTTATATAGTGCATTTAATACCCAAGGGTGTCTAGGCGTGGACACAAGGAGACAACCGCATAAGCCAACCCAAGAGATCAGAGATTAAAAAGCCAAGTTTATATTGCTTTTCCAAAAGCCAGCAATTGGGTTTCCTTTTTTAGTTTTAGCAGGAGAGAGTTCCAGAGTCTGGTGGTTCCCACCAGAAAACTTCTGCCACCCCATCCAGCTTTTTTAAATTTAGGGACGACAAGATTGTGAGCTGAGGTAGACTTCAGCGTCCAAGGTGGAAAGTACCATTGAAAATTACGTTTAAGAAAGATCGGACCCGTACCATGTACAGCTTTGAAAGCAATGCAAAGAGCCTTAAAGTCAATGCGTTTCTTCACTGGAAGCCAGTGAAGTTGTCTGAGCACAAAAGCAGCAGACTTGTGCTTGGGAATACCCAACAACAAGTGAGCGGCAGCATTTTGCACAATCTGAATTTTAGTGAGACATTTTTTCCTGATATTAACAAAATGACCATTACAATAGTCAGCCCTAGACACCACCAGGGCTGTGGTGACCAGTTTTTGAAGATTGTGAGGGATGAACGGAAGAACTTTTCTGATAAGTTTTAAAGTGTAAAATGAGACTGAGGTAATAGTGTTGACATGACCCTCGAAAGTGAGCTTGGAGTCGAAAGTTACTCCCAAATTCTCTACCTTACTTACTGGAGTAGGGAGAGAGCCGAACTCCTGTGGCCAATAGGAAGGTGACCAGAACGACACATTGTTCCAAAAAGAAGGACCTCAGTTTTATTGGAATTAAGCTTCAAACAATTAGAAGCAATCCAATGCCTGACTTGAAGTAGACAGTTGTGGAACCGTGTTGCCGTATCGGAAGGGTTGTGTGCCACAGATACTATAATTTGGGTATCATCAGCATAGGAAATCGCTGAGAAAACCAGAGACCGAATCATTTGTGCCAGAGGGGCAACATAGATATTAAAAAGAGTCGGGCTCAGAGATGAGCCCTGGGGAACACCACAGAGGAGTGTGAAAGTGGGTGACTTGAAGTCGGCTAGGGCAACAAATTGGTTCACGATCAGTCAAGAAAGGTTCAAGCAATGTCAACGCTCTCCCCTTAATGCCTATTGCGTCTAGACGATCTAGCAGTCATTTATGATTGACAGTATCAAACGCTGCCGGAAAGATCCAACAGCATCAACTGTCTGCCTGACGTGTTCAGATGCTGTGATCAGAGCCAGTTCTGTGCTGTGATGTTTTCTAAACCCATACACTGGTTAGGGTCAAGATGTCCGAGCTTCTCAACAAAATCGGAAATTTCTATATTCATAGCTTTCTCCACCATTTTCGCAGGTAGAGGGAGTCTGGAAATGGGGCGATAGCTGTTAAGGTCCGTGTTGTCCAAATTAGGTTGTAAGTGGAAGAATTGACGCTAACTTCCACTTGATGGGAAAGATGCCCGAAGCAAACATTTGATTGAAAATAGGTAAAAGATGGCAAAGGTTTCCGGCAATAGGTGAAAAATCTTAGGAGGACAAGGATCAAGGGTAGGACCAGATTTGGTGAGAAGAAGCACATTTTTAACTTGATCAATGGTTAAGTGCAAGAAAGATGATAAAGTAGGGGTACTGAGGGATTCAGTTGTAGTCTCTTGGATGTCATCGAAGGTGTCAGCTGTAGCCTGAGGACACTGAGAGGGAAATGGTCCCAATGAGGGGTACTTGCGAAATTGCCATAGACTGTCTTAATCGTATCCTGGAAGAAAGTGGCCAAAGAGTTGCAGAACCCTTGGCTCACATTAGTGTTTATGACCTCTGGGGGTTTGGCTAGCTTTCTCACTGTAGCGAACAGTTCCTCGGAAGATTTTTTTTTTTTCAAACATATGTTTATTGAATTGTTGCCAATTAGATCACATTATATCAATCACATTCCGCTCAGCGCAGTGAGCACCAACATTTCGATAGCACTCAAATGGTGAAACAATATACATTATCCAGAATGTGCCCAGCCCCGCTTCTAAAAGAAACGCTAATGAGAGATACAGTGGCTGTTACTGCGGGGATGCGGGCGGACTACTGTGACAGCAGCCTTATGGAGCACCAGAGTGAGGCACCTCAGCATTTGTATGAAAGGACATCTAGTCAAACGTTCTGTCTGAGGGAATCTAGTGTGGCAATATTTGAAGAATAGAAAAACTAAATCTCCGAACCTAAAAACCCCAAACCCCCCCCCCCCCCAAACTATGATGGCAGCAAGAACCTAAACTAAAATAGCAGCTGAAGGTAGTGGTAGTGTAATCAATATTGAAAGAGGTGTAATGCGCGGGTTGAAGTGGGACAGACAGCTGACGGGAGCCCCCGGGAAAGTAAAGCTACCAATGGTCCCCACTTGAATTCAAAATTCTTATAGTTGTCCTGAAAGATATCAGCCATTCTTTCCATGCTAAGAAGCCGCCATAGCCGTGAGTGCCATAGGGAGATCGCCGGGGCCTCCCTCTGTTTCCAGGCGGCCACTAAAGTCACCTTAGCCGCTCCTATACACAGCCACATGATGGCCTTTTTTGATGCTTCGATAGACGTAGTATAAAAATTAGATTTTCCCTTAAGAATTAGCTCTTTATAGGTCATCAAGGACTGTTTGTATACTTCCTTATCACTTGAGCCATAATGGAGTCTCCATTTCCTCTCCAGTTGGCGAAAGGTTTGTTTTTGAGACTTGAGGGTGTCTGAGAACCACAATTCTGAGGGTTTAGATTTTCAGTTCAGATGGTTTTTTCTGGTACCAAATGGTCTATTGATCTATGTAGCCATTTATTAAAAGCGATAGCAGCTTCATTTACGTCATTACTAAATAACGGAGGATTCTGAGTCAGGGATCTGTCCAAGGTTTCTGCAGTAATAGTGTTCCAAGGGCAAAACCATTTGTTGGTTGCTACCTGGACACCATTTGGTGGTGACATATGGGGGTTAAGAGTAAACAAGACTGCCTTATGGTCAGACCAGACCAGCGGAAGGGAGGGTAGGATTTGCAGGGAGTCATTATTCGAGAATACCCCATCCAAAAGATGGCCTGCCTAATGTGTATCACCAATAACATGTTGAGTAAGCCCAATGCTTTCCATAACATCTATAAGATGGACAGCATCGCCAAGGACTCTGTTACGAACTCGATGTCGATCGCTTGAGTATCCATGAAATCAGAGAACTCCAGCCAGTGCTTGATCAGGGAATGCCCATTAATTAGGGACGCAACAACACTGAGGGATGGGTTAGATGCAAATCCAGACTCAAGAGACCCATGAGGCCCTGAGGTGGCTCCACAAAGGAGCAGGTGGTGGCCAAAAAGGCACAAGTAGTGGCACAGGCAGTGGCGGGGTCAGACCAGAGCAGTCCGGTGCAGATGGACACTGTGGAACCTGACACTGAAGAGGAGGAGGGTCGCCCGCGGCCTTGACCCCGAGTCGGAGGACACCATTATCTAGCACCCTGATAGTCTGTCCCAAATAAGCGGGAGAGTCGCACTCCAGAGAGGACAACTACCCACCTCGCATTGGTGGGGGTAAAAGGGAGTCCCTCCCGCTGTGCCAGAGTGGGCAATGGCAGGGTTCATCAGAAGCTGAGTGGATCTCATTTGCTGCCATGCATTCCACACCCCACCTTGCACAATCTGCTGCCCACCAAAGAGAAGACAGGAGAGACTTAATGGACATAGAATTGCATCCTTGCTTATTAATTTTAACTGGCTGGAAGCTGTTTGCTATGCAGCTTGGGGAAGGGGATTTGGGTATGATCAATTTATGTTTGTGGTTCTGTGTTATACATGCATTTCTGTTTTCTCTTGCCTTCTTCCTACTGCATGCATTATATTAGCATGATGGATCATACACAAGGTAGCGTGGCATCTGCGACCTTCCTACTTAGCCTTACCCATATTCAATAGCTGACCCCGCCATCATTCCCCAACTGCCACGGGCCATTTTACCAGAATCGTATCTTACCTGCTTAGTGGCGAAACTGTTGACACATGGCCATTGGACATGCTTTGAAACAGCTGATGTATAACCTCCTGACTTGGAACGTGTGCGGCATAGCCACCCCTTCAACGAGGCACAAAATCTACACTTACCTACGCCATTGCCATGCACATATAGCCTATAATTCAAGAGACACATATGGAAGCCACAGAGCTAGCGAAATTGCTCAGGCGATGGAGGGGGCCGTGGTTGGCACTACTTTCTCTGCTTACACCAAGGTGGTTTTAATTTGGGTATTGCCTGACACCCCTTTAGTGATCCACTAGATGCGAGTTGACCTGGAAGGAAGGTATGTGATTGTGGAGGGACAGTTGGACGGGGGAACCACTATCCCTAGTGACGGTATACGCTCCTAACTGTAATCAACTGGCTTTACTAGACTCACTTACACCCGCCCTGCTACACAGACCCGACGTACCATGCCAATGGGGTGGTGATTTTAACTGTATCTTTGACACTGAAAAAGATATATCCTCCCCTCCACATCAGGGTACCCAGGGTCCCAGAGTGACAGCACACTCACGAAGGAGGGCTGCGGCCTGGAGGCTCTGTGATGCCTGGATTCTTTTTTCATACCCTTGACGGTAAATACTGGATACCGAATTCTTGGGGTTAATGTGGTCGGACCACACACCCCTGAAGTTGGAACTGGAATGGGGTAGACCCAGACTACCCATGCCCACCTGGAAACTAGACTTTAGTGCGCTATCGAACCCGCAATTCTGGGACACACTGAGTCAAGCCATACAGGACTATTTAGATTTGAACAGCGGTACGGCTAACAATATCCTACTGGAGTGAGAGGCTTTTAAAGAGTTCGCATGGGGAATATGCCTGTAAGAGGCTGGTGTGGATGTATATGCGAGGAGACTGGGTTTGCTTAGCAATGATGTCTTTTATTTCAATCGTAATGTATAGAAACCAAATGATATGGATATTTCTTCTCCAGGGGATGATGGTGATTAATGTTCTTGTCTTTCTCTTTCACATGTCTTCTGTGAAAGGGGAGGGACCCGGAGTCTTGGAGAATGAAAACAGTGGTAGGTATTCAGGGTAGGGATAATGACGATCTGTCACCACACCCGAGTGTGCTCAAACTGGACAAAGGATGTGCAAAGAAGTTAAGGAAGAAAGGAAAATAAAAAAAGAAATAGGAGGAAGGACGGATAACCTCTTCGCCTCCTCCCAAGTAATATGCTTCTCCAATTTACATAATTGGGATTGCCTTAATTATCCAATTTTTGGAGTACGGCACCAATGGTTTTGCTCTTCCTGTAGATATGACCTTTCTCTGGTTCACAGTCTTAGCAATGGAAAGCTTAATCCAGGTCAAATACCTGGGTCCGGTCTCATGAGATTCACTCTCTCACTATTATTAAAAACACACCTGCTGACTTATGGGATTTGTAGTACAAAAGGGAAAACCACACGATGTGAAATACCATGAATAAACAAACCCCTCATTCCCTGTGCAACCCTCCACCCTCTACCCATAACTGTCCCTGAACTCTGGTGCCCCCGAGACTGGCCCGATATGCTGCAACTCTTCTGAGTTGCGGCGGCTCTCCAGCATCATCCGGGGCAGACCACCAGTCCTCGCACCAGGTCTCAGGACTCTCCTCCTCCTTCTTGCACTCCTGGGTGGATCGGTTCTCAGATCCTCTGTCATGGGTTTTCTCCTTGAGGACAGTGTACTCCCACCATGTCCTGCTCTGCTGGTCTCCTCCTTTGCTCCAATGCGTCCGAGCTGGAGCTTCTCCTCACGAGTCCCGGCCTGCTCTCTCTGTGTCCTGTGTCTTCTTCCGTCCTGCTTGACTCCTCTTCTGGTCCTGCTTGACCCTCTTCTGGTCCTGTAGCCTCCTTTTCGTCCCATAGGCCTCCTGCCGATTGGTCCCTCTGTGCTGCAGCACCGCCTCCCTGTTTAAAGAAATATCTCTCCTTTAGTGTTCTTGCTGGTGCCAGTCTCGAAGTGTTAACCATTTCCTCTTTGTTTTGACAGGGTTTCTGATATCGACGGGGTACATGGTGAGCATGGCGTGGCTACCTGCAGGTAAGGATGGGGCTTATATGGCCTGACATCTCACAATGCCTTTAAACCACATAAGGAGCCAAGATAGAAATTTCCCGTAAATTAATACAGACAGAGAATGCAATGAAAGACAAAGAGTCCAGTGGGTGGTTGGGATTCGCAGACCCTACAAGACCTCCATAGAGAGCACAGAGAGCTGACGTCGCAACTAAGTTTTATCCACCACAGTGCTCAAACCGTGCAACACCACTCAAAGGGCAACAAATCTGGGCGTCTCTTGGTCTGGCTCCTTACAACTGAAAAAGACAGGTCACCAATTGGGGCCATAATGACCCCGGGAGGCACATTGGTAACCTCACAAGATGCAATAAACTCAATATTCAAGGACTACTACCGTGAATTATACACACCACTGATGAACCCAGGCCTATAGGCCATATTTGAGATCCACACCAGTCTCTAGGCTCAACCCAACACAGCGATCAATGCTAGAGGAACCCCCAACTGTAGAGGAAATAAAATTAGCAAATGGCGGGAAACAAAACTCTGATCATGAATGGCTTCCCTGCTGAATATTGCAAAACCTTTAAATCTTTGTTAGTGCTAAAATTGTTGGAGGTCTAACAGACTGCTGACAGGTTGGGGACTCTCGTGAACACTATGCGCAAGGCGCTAATAATGATTCTTCCTAAAGCAGGCAGGTATAAATTGGATGTACGGTCCTATCGACAACTGGCCATGCTGAACTTAGAATGTGATAGACTAGGCTAGGTGCAGGCTAATTGGTTCCTGCCGGTAATTAACACCCTGATACACCATGACTAAAATAGTTTCACACCCCCTAACCTCAGGCACCTGTTCAGCCTTATATCCAGCATCTGGGACTCTGAACCGTGACACATGGCCCTCTCCTTAGATATAGAAAAGGCCTTTGATACGCTGGGGAGGCCGTACCTAATGAAGGTGATGAAGGAAATGGGAGTGGGCCAGACATACGGCCAATGGATCCGATTGCTTTATGTGAACCCGGTGGCACAGGTCCGTACGGGCCAGGTGATATAGGAAGCCTTCTCCATTAACAGGGGCAGGAGGCATGGCTGTTCCCTATCTCCTCTCATTTTTGCTTTATCCATGGAACCCCTGGCCTGTCTCCTGTATACTAAAGCTCAGGATTGGGGAATATGAATGGGAGACCATGGGCAGATTGTTTCACTCTATGTGGATGACGCAATGATATACCTCCGAGAAGGCGCCACAGTGCTCGTGGAAGTGATAAATATTCGTGATGGCTCTGGGGATATGTCCTTGCTGCAAATCAACAGGACAAAGTCCTGTCTATACTCAATCCAACCTCTGACGGAAGGGGAGCATTGACAGCTTCCACCCACTGTGATGGAATTTAAACCGCGTATGTTCAAATACTTGGGCGTGAATGTCTACCACACCGAAGCAGACCTAATTGATGGGAATCTAGGTAAGCTCTTCACAACCACGCGTCAATCACTGAAATTTTGCGTGGCTCTTCTGCTATCCCCAATGGAGAGAATAGCCACTTCCAAAATGCTGATTCTCCCTTGATTGCTGTATTTCTTTTCGGCGCTCCCCATCAGACTCCCCATAAAGGTGTTCACTAATTTTCATGGACTTCTTACCAAATTAGTATGGGTAACTGGCAGAAAGCGGGTGGGACTTCGTATAATTTGCAGTGCCCCATTGAAGAATGTGGCCTAGGTGCCCCCAACTAGGACCTTTATAATGCTGAGGTACGGAGACAGTGGATAGCTCGCTGGCTGGACCCAGACCCAGACTGGGAGAGAGTGGAGATCTTCGTTGACACACAATCCCCGAGTTGCTGCACTGGCTGAATCTGCCAGAAACCAAGGCTCCCAGCCCCCATATACTGGTGGATATGCCAAGATACCTTTGGGCCAGATATGTAGCCTCTCAATGGGGTAAATATACGTATGCTCCGGAGCTCCCCATATGGGCAACTCCACCTCTCTGATCCATCCTCGACATATGTGTTATTAGGACATGAACAGCGGCAGAAGTTACTTCACTACATGACTTATACTAACATGGCACACTCCAGACATGCCAAGAACTGCACAAAGACTTTTGAATTGGGCTTGGGCAGTTCCTTATGTACAATGCAATGATGGATGTGCTATGGCTTACTTGGGTGCAACTCGACTTCAAACCCCCCACATCACCGGTCCTCAAGCTGTTACTTACACATAGAAGGGCTAAGAGAATGGTGATGTGGGCAAGGGCAGAGTCCACAGCTCTGGTCACTTAAAAGGTGATCTCTGGAAATGAATAGGGGACACTGCAATGGGATATGTTACTGCAGGCAATCAAAGCCAAATCAGACCCTGATCGCTAGCGTCTTCTGGGTTCCTAAAGCTGAGATCTGCTACATGGAACAAGCGCTAAACTTACACAAGTGAACCATTGGCATAGGGAACACGCACAACTACCCGTTGATGTACTGAGGGTGGCAGATAGGGATGTCACAGAAGTACACAATTAGCGCAACAAGCGTCTAAGCAGGAATGTGGCACTATACCGTGGGATCCTCTGACATTTACACATATCCACAGCAGAAGGGATACACGAAGCGGATAACAGGGGCAATTGCACGCCCACAGAGACCGTTGTATAGATGGGGAAGGTCTTCCTCCTTTCCTCTTGTCTCCACTCTACTGTTAACCAATATTACCCACCAATGTAATATACTTCTGTTAACAACTACTCTTCCAGTTGGGATGACATGGTGTTGGTATGTCTTTAAATCATTGTACCAGGGGTGACCCCCCTCATCGCTTATGATGTAGTCATATGTAATCATGGCACTGTATAAGTTGAATTGTGTGTGTGCTTGGGCCCTGGCTTTTTGGCCTTGATTTTGTGTTTAGAAAACAAATAAAAAAATATAAAAAAATATGAGCCTCCCTACTGGTAAGCCTCCGGGTAGGGACGGCCTCCCAGTACATTTTTACAAAGATTATATATAGACTTACTGGCACTGCCACTCTTGGCTATGTATAATGCTGCAATTTCTAAGGGTTGTCTGCACCCCTCCACCATGGAGGTTGTTATTACAGTCTTGCTGAAGCCAAATAGAGACCCAGTGTATGCTCCTTCTATATCTATACCTATATCTTTGCTAAATACAGATAATAAAATCCTGGCAAAACTACTGGTGCAGCACCATCAACCACTTATGCCATTCCTGGTCTTACCAGAGCAAGCCAGTTTCATCCCCCAAAGATCCACTGCCTTCAACCCTAGAATGCCGATGGCAATCCTCCTCAGAGTGGAACCGATGCTGCCACAGGTAGCAGTGATCCTTGATACTAAAAAAATGTTCAGTTCACTTCAATGGTCATTTATTATGGCAGTTCTCCAACGAACGGGCCTGGGCAACTACTTCTTTCCACTGATTACTGTTTTGTATACGTCACCCTTGGCCAGAGTTATAGTGAACAAATTGTACTGTGGATCCTTTTGTATTGGCAGACGGACTCATCAAGGTTGTCCCTTATCTCCATTAATCTTTGCTTTGGCAATTGAGCCATTTGCATGCATTGTCAGAAAGTTGCACACCCACCATGGTTTGCGCCTCGGAAGTGGATCTCTGATCATTTTGCTTTATGTTGATGATGTGATACTATACGTCCAATGGTCCGAGGAAAACCTCTCCCCCATCATCTGTGACATTGTGTGATTTGGAGGATATTCAGGGTTACAAATGTATTGGTCCAAGTCTGAAGTTTTCCCACTAACATACTTCTCTTCTCCGCCCACAATAGACTATTCATTGAAAGGGAAGTCCTGATGGCATTAAATACTTGAGAGTGTGGGACACCAGTGACCATGATGATCTTATAAAGGATAATTTGGGTACGGGGTTAGAACGATTAACAATATGTGTCACTGGATGGATCCGCCTACCTCTCTCTATGATCAGGCAGATTTCCTTAATCAAAATAATAGTGTTACCAAAATGTCTGTATTTTCTGGTATACCAGTACCCCTTTTGGCACACTTCTTTAGACAGCTAAGACAAGTTGTTCTCTGTCTCATATGGAGGAGGCCAGCCAAGAGTCCGCTGGGAGGTGCTCATGTGACATTTAAAGGTGGGTGACCACACGTGCCAGATTTTTACAAATATTACTTAGTTGCACAAGCGTGCTATTTGAAGTACTGAATGCCATCCCAACCAGCGGCGATACATGTCTTAGTTGAACCTACTATGGCCTGCACCCAGTCAATTTTGGGGAAAGTTATCACTCAACCACACACTTTGAGTAATGATGTGGACACAATCGCATCGACCTGTTGTGCATGATGGGATTTAGTAAAACATTGTTGGCTCTTGACATGCCATACTCTCCATTACAGCCCCTTGCAGATAATCTATTGCTCCCACCTACTGAACTGCTGCAGCGTAACACCTCTAGTAATGCTGAGCTACCATAGATTGCATTTGGCAGGCAGAGTAGGGTTTTCCACGTTCCCTAGTACACCGCCTGAAATGTCACGTCTCACCCCATGCATTGTTAGAGCTGACACAGGCCACGCTATATCCTTTTTATATTTCACATACCTGTCCTGTATAGTCAGCATTCTCCCAGAGTCCAAACGCAGATGGGAGGACTCTTTGGGCCATCAAATCCCCAACAAGATCTGGGCATACTGTTACTAACAAGTGAAGGAGACTCCATTCAATAATAAGCATAAATTGATACAATTTAAATGCTTGCACCAATACTATTACACTCCTGAACGACTGTCTAAATTCATTGGCGATGGCCAACATTTGTGTAAATGATGTGGATTAGCAAATGCAACCTTCTGATACATGTATTTGAATTGCCCGAAAGTTCTACTGTATTGGCAAGGTGTGTTTGTAATTCTTAGCAATATGCTTGAGACCCCGCTTAATTTGATTTGATTTTTGTAAAGCGCAAACAAATACCCGGAGGTGTCTCAGCACTAAGAGTTAAAGAAACAAAGAGAACAGAGTTAGGAATTAGTGAAAAGCCAAGTTTTTAAAAGCTTGCGGAAACTCCAGAGAGAGGGGACTGTTGGGAACGTACCATCTGAGCTTTTCTCTTAAGAAGGCTGGACCTTGTCCCTGAAGCGCTTTATAGGTGATGCAGAGTGCTTTGCAGATAATCCTTCGATTAACAGGGAGCCAATGAAGCCTCACCAAATCCTGTGAGGCCGACTGGAACCTCGGGATTTTCATCAGCAATCTTGCTACTGTATTTTGTAAAAGTTTTCAGAAGAGAATTGGGTAGATTGACATAAAGACCATTATAAAAGTGCACCCTGGGAATTACAAGGCAAAGGACCACTGTTTTCATTAAATTAGGCGGAAGAAATGGTGCAATTTTCCTAGTCGTGCATAGCACAAAGAAGGATGTAGAAATTACTTTGTTAACTTGTTCTTTGTATGTAAGTTTATCGTCTACCAGGATTCCCAGATTTTTCACCCTTTCCGCAGGACCCGGAAGAGTACTCAATACATCTGGCCACCAGGAAGGATTCCAAAAGGAAGTTTTATTCCCAAAAAGGATGACCTCCGTTTTAGCAGAGTTCAGCTTAAGGCAGTTCACATCCATTCAGGCATTGACCTCTCGCATGCACACCCGGAATGACTCATTCATGTCAGGACCATTTCTGGAAAGGGACATGACAATTTGAGTGTCGTCCGCATATGAAACAATTGAGAGACCAAATTATTTCACCAGTGCTGCCAGCGGTGTCACATAAATATTAAAGAGAGTTGGACTCACCGATGAGCCCTGGGGTACTTCACACGACAAGGAGAATGGTTTAGAGGTGAAATCACCCATGGCTACCATTTGGGTTCGTTCTGTCAGGAAGGATCTTGATTCCTATCCTCAAGTGTCTGTGCTTGATGATATATATGCCTTACCTACTATGACCTGATGTCTGGCATCCATGGTTCTGGTCCTAGCCAAGAGACCTGTGGCTGTGGTCAGGATTCAGAGGAGGCCATCCACAATATCATCAATGGCTTCAGAATGTTACTTACTGGCACTACGTGACAGAACTGTATATGGAGGTGATACATCCCGCTGCTCATCCTAAGGACATTTGGGACCCTGTACATTCCTTCCTATTGAGAATAGCTGAAACCTCCTCTCTTACAATGTCTGTATGCTTGCATGAATAGGAATCCTATTATGCTGGTCACTTAAATCACTATATTGTTGATGTTTGTTAACCTATGATATGTTGACTTCCCCACTGGCACTCTGTATTCATGCTTGATTGTGCTTGATGTAATATGATGCTGTGAAACATTTTCCTTCTTTTTCTTCCACGTTCTTATGATGAAAATTTAATTAAAAAAATGATATAATAGTATCCTCAATATCATGAATACACTATAAAGTACCATCAATATTCTGCCACTGATATTAAGGATCCACACTGGAATCGTCCATCTCCCTTACCCATCTATCTAATATGCAAAGCTTCCCATTTGGAGCCATGAAGCAGTGATGCCCGCTTCTGCCACAATACAGCATATGCAATAATTTGGATAACAAATATATTGCCATATGTATACGATTTTCAGCATGAATCAGGACATATCTGTCTATAATATATCATTCATCGCCATCTTTGCCACACAATTTATGAAATAATAGTGACAAAAATTGTGCAAGAGTGCTCATTTTCTGAGACTTTCTTTAATCAAAAGGAACTCTTGGCACCCACTGAGAAAAGTCATTGCTTAATTTGAGGCAGTGTTTGCAGGTGGTGGGCACCAACACTCATTTTTGTGACTGAGACTTCTTTTACATCATCAGGCTTTGACCCAGAGTGAGAGAGAGAAAGGCAAAAAAGAGAGAAAGAAGGAGGAAGACAACAACAGAAAAATTATTTCAAAAGTAAGGTGCTTGGGCAAAATATCGAGTTGTAAATATCGGAGACATAAATATTTGTAAAAAAAATATCTTGACATAAAAATATTGTGCTGCAAAAATATCATTGTCAAGAATATCGTTATATCGTTATTTTAGTAAGTAATATTGTTTTTAGGAAAAAAAATGTTTTAATATCCAATTATTCACAATTGGTGACTGAGGCAGCACAAAAACTACACACCTATCACTATCCCCCTATTATCATAGAAAAATGAGTAAATGCACAAATGAAAAGAGAGTGCATGAGTATAGGAGACCAGTCACCATATACTCCATGACAGGAAATCAATTCATGATTCCAAGATCCAATACAATATCATTAAGGCTTTGGCTACAATTGAATTTGAATTTTTAAAAAGAAGATTGAAAAATAAAGAATGGATTATGATTCACATTTTGGACTATTTCTTATATTTTCTATATAATGATGAATGCTGGACACTACTCATGATTTGATTTATGGTGTTTCCAGATTATTACTACAGATTTTGGCAACTCGTTGATCAGTTTGAGTGCTGAGTAATATTGTGTTGCTTTTAATATCGTTTTCGATAAATATAGTTGTAAAAATATCATTTTTTAATTACTTTATTTTTTTTAGTTCATATAATAATTTAATGTGTTACTATTGTTTGTGTAATTGTTATAATATTTTTAAATATAGTTTGCATTAAGTTGTTAATAGTAATTTATAGTGTTGTAGTGGGTTGTTGGATTTGTAAGGGGGTAGGGTGGGAGGTTAATTAAGCAAAAACAAATTATGAAGTAATTTGTAATTGATTATGTGCTTGATATTTATGAAAATGATACATACTAATTTATTGTAGTTTTATTTTAGGTGTGGGTTGCTAGGTTTGTAGGGTTATAAGGTGGGAAGTTAATTAAGTAATATTTAATAAACATTTATTATTTTATGAATAATTATTCAAATGCTTATTAATTTTATAAATAGTGTAATAATTATATATTTTTGTTATGTTTTAGCTGTGGACTGCTGGGTTTGTAGGGGTATAGGGTGGAGAATTAAGTAATAATTAACAATTAATTGTTCATTATTATTTAACTCTTTAACCCCTTCGTTGCGTCGGACAGCTGGGAGCCGCCCGACGCACCAGTGCTCATATGCGTCGGACGGCTCCCGGCAGTCCGTGCACATGGCACTGGAAATCCCTCTGGTGCGGGCACCAGAGGGATTTCCTTCCCCCCTTCACCCCCCCCCCAACCGCCTCGGGAGCTGGGGAAAGGCTTCCCCAGCTCCCGAGGCTGTATCTTTGGTTTCTCTGCAATGACGATCAGCGCAATTTTGAGGTTTATAGGAGATTCTGGGTAGGAAAACGTTGGGGGTTCCTCGCAAGCCATACCGCCCTGGAGCCCCCCCGGTGTCTAGTTTTCAGAAATGTGTGGGTTTGATAGGTTTCCCTAGATGGACACCGAGCCCAGGCCACAAACCCAGGTGACCCCCCCGCAAAACCAGGCCGTTTTGTGATAGGTCATTTTGATGTCCCCACAATACGTTTTGGGCTCTTCCCTGCCACGCGCACTTGGCCCACCCACATGAGTGTGGTACCATTTTTATCGGGAGACATTGGAGAATGCGGGGTGGGTGGAAGTTTGTGGATCCATGCAGATTCCAGAACTTTCCATCACAGACATATGAGGAAAATGTGTTATTTATAGAAAGTTTGAGTTTTGCAAGGGATTCTGGGTAACATAACCAGGTGAGAGCCACACAAGTCACCCCATCCTGGATTCCCGTGGGTGTCTAGTTTTCAAACATGTATAGGTTTACTAGGTTTCCCTAGGTGCCGGCACAGCTAGAGTTCAAAATCCACAGCTAGGCACTTTGCAAAAAAAGGGTCAGTTTTCACTGTAAAAATGTGGTGTGTCCACGTTGCGTTTTTCCCGCCTCCTGCTGCGGGCACTAGGCCTACCCACACAAGTGAGGTACCATTTTTATTGAGAGACTTTGGGGAATGCGAGGTTTGTGGAATTTTGGGGATTCACACAGATTCCAGGACTTTCCATCACAGAAATGTGACGAAAATGTGTTTCTTTTGACAAAGTTTGAGGTTTGTAAGGGAATCTGGGTATCAGAACCCGGTGAGAGCCACACAAGTCACCCCCTCCTGCATTCACCTGGGTGTCTAGCTTTAAAAAATATATAGGTTTGCTAGGTTTCCCTAGGTGCCGACAGAGCTAGGGTTCGAAATCTACAGCTGGGCACTTTGCAAAAAAGGGTCAGTTTTCACTGTAAAAATGTGGTGTGTCCACGTTGCGTTTTAGCCCGTTTCCTATCGCGGGCACTAGGCCAACCCACACAAGTGAGGTACCATTTTTCTTGGGAGACTTTGGAGAATGCGAGGTGGGTAGAAGTTTGGGGATCCACGCAGATTCCATAACTTTCCATCACAGAAATGTGAGGAAAATGGTTTTTTTTACAAAGTTTGAGGTTTGCAAGGGATTCTGGGTTACAGAACCTGGTGAGAGCCACACAAGTCACCCCCTCCTGGATTCTCCTGGGTATCTAGTTTTCAAAAAAGTATAGTTTTGCTGGGTTTCCCTATGCCCCGGCAGAGCTAGGGTTCAAAATCCACAGCTAGGCACTTTGCAAAAAAAAGGGTCAGTTTTCACTGTAAAAATGTGGTGTGTCCACATTGCGTTTTGGCCCGTTTCTTTTCGCGGGCACTAGACCAACCCACACAAGTGAGGTGCCATTTTTATCGGGAGACTTCGGGAAAGGCTGGGTGGGTAGAATTTTGTGGATCCATGCTGGTTCCAGAACTTGTGAAAAATGTGTTTCTTTTTGACAAAGTTGGAGGTTTGAAAGGGAATCTGGGTTACAGAAGCTGGCGAGAGCCACACAAGTCACCAACTCCTGGATTCCGCTGGGTGTCCAATTTTAAAAAATGTATAGGTTTGCTGGGTTTCCCTAGGTGCCTGCAGATCTAGAGTTCAACATCCACAGCTAGGCACTTTGCAAAAAAAAGGGTCAGTTTTCACTGTAAAGATGTGGTGTGTCCACATTGCGTTTTGGCCCGTTTCTTTTCGTGGGCACTAGACCAACCCACACAAGTGAGGTACCATTTTTATCGGGAGACTTCGGGAAAGGCGGGGTGGGTGGAATTTTGTGGATCCATGCTGGTTCCAGAACTTGTGAAAAATGTGTTTTTTTTTTACAAAGTTGGAGGTTTGAAAGGGAATCTGGGTTACAGAAGCTGGCGAGAGCCACGCAAGTCACCCACTCCTGGATTCCTCTGGGTGTCCAGTTTTAAAAAATGTTTAGGTTTGCTGGGTTTCCCTAGGTGCCTGCAGATCTAGAGTTCAAAATCCACAGCTAGGCACTTTGCAAAAAAATGGTCAGTTTTCACTGTAAACATGTGGTGTGTCCATGTTGCGTTTTGGTCCATTTCCTGTCGTGCGCACTTTGCGTACCCACACAGGTGGGGTACCATTTTTATCGGGAGGCTTTGGTGAATGCAGAGTGCATGGAATTTTGTGGATCCACGCAGATTTCAGAACTTTCCATCACAGAAACGTGAGGAAAATGTGTTTCTTTTGACAAATTTTGAGGTTTGCAAGGGTATCTGGGTATCAGAACCTGGTGAGAGCCACACAAGTTAACCCCTCCTGGATTCCCCTGGGTGTCTAGTTTTCAAAAATGTATAGGTTTGCTAGCTTTACCTAGGTGCCTGCAGATCTAGGGTTCAAAATCCACAGCTAGGCACTTTGCCAAAAAAGGGTCAGTTTTCACTGTAAAAATGTGGTGTGTCCATGTTGCGTTTTGGCCCGTTTCCTGTCATGGGCATTAGGCCTAACCACACAAGTGAGGTACCATTTCATATCAGGAGTTTTGGGGGAATGCTGGGTGGGTGGAATTTTGTGGATCCATGCAGATTCCAGAACTTTCCATCACAGAAATGTGAGGAAAATGTGTTTTTTTTTTACAAAGTTTGAGGTTTGCAAGGAATACTCGGTAACAGAACCTGGTGAGAGCCACACAAGTCACCCCATCCTGGATTCCCAGGGTGTGTTTAGTTTTAAAAAATGTACAGGTTTGGTAGGTGTCCACAGGTGCCGGCTGAGCTAGGGTCCAAAATCCACAGCTAGGCACATTGCAAAAAAGGGTCAGTTTTCACTGGAAAAATGTGATATGTTCATGTTGCGTTTCGGGCCCTATCCTGTCTCAGGAACTAGGCCTACCCACACAAGTGAGGTACCGTTTCTATCGGGAGACTTAGGGGAATACATAATTGTAGAGCAACTGTTATTACCTATTGGCTTTCTATGCATTTCTGCCTTCCAAATGTAAGACAATGTGTAAAAAAAGAAGCCACTTTGAAAAATGTCCTATAATTCACATGCTAGTATGGGTACCCATACTTTCGGAGATGTGTAAATAACTACTGCTTCTAAACTCTATATTTTGTTCCCATTTTGAAAATACATAGGTGTCCTTAATACCTATTTTTCACTCTTTATCTTTTACCAAATGAATTGCTAAAAACACGGTACACAATGAAAAACCATTGCAAGACGCACCTCAGTTATTGGCTCTGGGTTCCTCGGGTTCTTGGTAAATCTACAAGTCCTACATTTACCCACAACCAGAAGGGTCCAGCAACTGCAATGTTATATTGCTTTAAAATTCTGCCATACTTAGAAGAAGTTACAGGTGAAAACGTTGGCACAAATTGTTCAACTCATTTTCAATATTTCATATTTTTAACTGTTAGTTTCTATTAAAAAAACCTTGAAGGATGTACACAAATGACACCTTGCTGAATTCAGAATGTTGTCTACTTTTCAGAAATGTATAGCTTTCCGGGATCCATTATTGTTTTCACACCCATTTCTACCACTAACTGGAAGGAGGTTGAAAGTTCAAAAAGTAGCAAAAATAGGCTATGTCCCAGTAAAATGCCAAAACTGTGTAGAAAAGTTTGGTTTTCTGACAAAAGTCTGCCTGTCCCTGAAAGATGGGAAGATGGTGATTTCAGCACCACAAACCCTTTGTTGATACCATTTGCAAGGAAACAACCAGATGCTTTCTTCTGCAGCACTTTTTCCCAATTAAAAAAGAAATTGCTGTATTTTGGCTAATTTATTTGTAGGTCCCCTCCAGGGGAATCCACAAACCCTGGGTACCTTTAAAATCCCCATGATGTTGGAAGAAAGGACGTAAATTTGGCGTGGATATGTTATGTGGATAAAAGGTTACAGGGGCCTATGCGCGAACTACCCCAAATAGCCCAAAAAAGTCTTAGCACAGGGGGTGGGGGGAAAGGCCTAGCAGCAAAAGGGTTAATAGATTAAAAATATGTAAATTGTACTATACTTATTTATTTACATTTTAGGTGCAGGTTGCTAGGTTTGTAGGGGATAGGGTGGGATGTTAATTAAGTAATAATTAATTAACAATTCATTTGAAATGTCATCAGTGATGTCACTGACCATATTATGAGTATGTAATATGTGAGGTCATAAGCAGTGTATTGCGGGGGTGCAAGTTATAGTTAGCTCAGCTAACTATAACTGCTGAATTTCTCTGTTTTTGTACAAGTGAAATATCAGCCTAACTTTAATGTCCCAGTTACCTTTGGATTTTTCACTGAATTTCGAAGGTTTTTTTAAATTCTATTTCCTAACTATAACGCCCCTGTAAACTTTGATTTTTTCTGTGAATTTCTAAGGTTTTTTAAATGCTAAATCCTTACTATAACGTCCCTGTAACCTTTTGTTTTTTCAGTGAATTTCTAAGGTTTTTCAAATTCTATTTCCCAATTAAAACGGCCATGTAACCTATGATTTTTTTATTGAATTTGTAAGGTTTTTAAATTGTATTTTGTATCTAAAATGGCTCTATAAGGGGTATTTTTATAAGTTTGTATTTTCTTCAGTGGATTAATAAGCGTTGGTTTTTTTCTTTTCATTTTTTATATTCGGGACGATGTCGCATTCCCGTGAACACGTCGAGAAAATGGAAAACAAAAGCAGACATTTAATGACCACAACACATCTAAAAATAATATGTAAAAAAAATCCATTCTGAACATTGCCCTACACATATTTCTATATACATACTTCTTTCAAAGCATGTTTAAACTCATATTGTTCTTCTAAGTTTCTTTAAGAACCATCTTTTAGACCTATTTTTACTTTTTCGCGGTTTCCTCTGGATGTCGCGATGATGTCGTTAACCGCGATGATCGCGCTGTTTCCATAAAGTGAAAACACATATAGGCACACATATTACAGTATTTTACACACCAGGGGTTTATTACTGTACACTTCAAACTCATGTTTTTCTAGTGTATTTATAGAACAACCATTTCTAAAACCTATTTTCCGTTTTTGTGGTGACTCCGGAGACCGCAATGACGTCGGTAATCGTGATTCCCCCGGACACACCGCGAAAGCGTAAAACAAAAGCAGACATTCAATGGCCACCAACACATCCAAAATAAAATGAAAACAAAACACTCTGAACATTGTACTATTTTCTGTTTTCACGGTTATTTGGGATGTTGTGGTGACATTGTTAACCGCGACAATTGCGCCTTTTCCATAAAGTCTAAAATACATATATATACACACATACTACAGTATTTTACACACTAGGGGTTTCTACAGTATTCTCTAAACCAGTGGTCTTCAAACTTTAAAATGCAGCGCCCCCCAGTTGAAAGAAAAAATCATTGCACCCCCCTCAGAATTCTTCACAATTATTCTATTAAATTGTATCTATTAAAAGTGCCTACAGTGCGTGGCTGGGAGTGTTGGAAAATATTGGAGTCCTTCCCCTTTTGGCACATACTTCGAGCTAAGATATAAATGACAAAAGATATTAGTGATGGCCCATTACAGAGCATAATGCTTCTTTTGGACACAGCCTGGAGCCCCCCCTGGGATCACATGAGACCCCCCCTTGGGGGACCCACCCCCCAGTTTGAAGACCCCTGCTCTAAACTCATGTATTTCTAGAGAGGTTCTATAAAAAGCATCTCTAAAAACCCATTTTATCTTTTCGCGGTGACTCCGGAGACCACTATGACATCGGTAATCGCGATCCCCGGACACGTTCGAAAACGAAAAACAAAAGCAGGAATTCAATAGCCACCACCACATTCAAAAATTATTACTATAAATTCATTCTAACCATCACAGTAGATAACTCACTATCTAAATAACTCTATAATTTATCAGAATCTCAATATCTCTATTCCAATGCGTATTAATGATTCAGTGATATATATTTTTTTATTTCCACCAATATTCGCGGTGACGTTGATAGTCACGATGTCCCCACGACGGTACATGGAGGGCCGCGCTGGTGGTTGCAGCGTCGTTGCGAATATCGCATGTGATTAAAAAAGTCCATTTTGGACGCATAACTTGTGTCACTAACACCCACATTCGTCAACCATGGGGTCAGAGTATCTTCACCCTGACCCCTTATGTGGGCTTTCACACAAATTGTCAGCCTCTGGAAACATTCCCGATAGATAAAATAACAGCCACAGCTTTCTGTTCAGGTTGCGTCCAGCCAATCAGAGCATTCCCGTTGGCAGGTGCATTCACGATTCATCACAAAACATTCGTGAAATATCCGCGGCCAGAGATATCACTATAAATTTAAACTGAAATTTCTCAACAACCAACAAATGGATTTACACCAAATAAGCAAAAAGCACTTTCTTGAACCAACATCTACCTCTCTGCCAAATTTGGTGTAAGTCCGTTCAGGGGTTCAGGCTGTAGGTGTGGCTAAAGGTTCCAATGGGAATTAACATTACAAACACAACCTTATTTTGCACCCCAAATTCTTGGTCCCCACTGCACGGATCACCCCCAAACTTTCCATAACAATAGAACCCACCTTGAAACTTTTTGGGGAAAATTTCATGAAGATTGGTCAAACGACACCAAAGTTATAGCCAAGTCAAAAAATACTTTTCCTATGGAAACACGGTCCTAACTATAACTACCTACTGGCGACCGCCAGTAGGAGATATATATATGTATATATATATTATCTACTGGCGGTCACCAGTAGATAGTTATAGTTAGGACCTATTTTCCATAGGAAATCCGCAACATTCTATTTGAAATAACGTTGGCGCCAGTTGACGAATCTTTGCGAAAGTTTCCAACTTGTTGGGGCGCTCCGGTCCGCTCCGCTCCTATCCTGAAAGTCTCGGGGTGATTCGTCAAGCGAAGGCCGAGAAAAAAGGGGGGTCCCGAAACGCGTTTTCCCCATTCATTTTTCCATAGGAACATTTAGGGGCCGATTCCGATTCGGGCCGGAAATCTCTCCGACCGAGCCGGACCCGGAGAGATTTCCGACCGAATCGGACTCTGGCAGTCCGACCGAACGAGTACGATGCGCACGCATGCCATCGGACTCGAGTCGGTCGGACTCCCATTGAAGTCAATGGGAGCCGGTCGTACAACGCGTACGCGGGCTCCCATTGACTCAATGGGTGCGATGCGGACAAGTGCGCCCCCTACAGCGTGTACGCGGCGAAGCGATTCGCGCCGTACACGCACAGGTAGGGGGACCCATGGGTCCCCCTGTGTGCGACTTCGCGCGGCTACGCGTACAGGGGGTCCGACACGGACCCCAAAGTACGGCTCTGACAGCTCTTTCGAGCCGGAGTGCGCGGCTCGGTCGGACTGCTCGCGGCGCGCATCGTACTTACCCGGCCGGGGAACGTCTCCATTGCGCGGTGCGAGTCGTGTCCGTGCGAGTCGGTCGGTGCGGTTCGACCCGGGATCGAAGTCGGTCGGAGCGGTCGGGACGCCCGGACGAGTCGGTCGGCGAATACGCATCGTACTCGCTCGCCCGGACGCGCGTACGGATCGGTCGGGAAATAGGGTTCCGAATCGGATCCGGTTAAGCCGAATCCGATTCGGAGCCCTACCGGCCGAGATCGGAATCGGCCCCTTAGTCGCAGCTACAGCCCGAACTGCTGAACGGAATTACACCAAATTTGGCAAAGAGGTAGCCCTTGGTTCAGTGTCGTGCCTTTTGCTTAAATGGTGTAAATCCGTTCAGTAGTTTCTGAGAAAATCACAAATAAAATCACATATATATCTATGGCCGAGTAGGGTCCGCGTACCCTCCCGATCACGAGCTGCATGCTAATTGGCTGTCAACACTCCAAATCAAGTGTTGGCAGCCATTTTGTCCCTCGGTAGAACCGAGGGACAGAAACAAGTGCGCAAAGCGCAAAAAGGGGGCAGGGTAGAAACACCCTGACCCCCTAGGTCTGCTCAGGGGTCCCACAAGGACCCCTGGGCAGAAAAAGCAATTTTTTTTTTAAATCGGCGGGATGCGCTTAGGGTGCGCGGATCCCGCCGATTAAAAAAAAGAAACAAGTGCGCAAAACGCACAAAGGGGGCAGGGTAGAAACACCCTGACCCCCTAGGTCTCCTCAGGGGGTCCCACAAGGACCCCCTGGGCAGAAAAAAGCATTTTCTTTTTTTTAAAAAACCGGCGGGATGCCCTTAGGGTGCGCGCTTCGATGTTAATTTGCCCCCGGGTGGCCCAAGTCCCGGGGGCATGCGGGGGTGGGTTTAGATTTTATGGGGGGCCTCTAAGGCCCCCCCAAGCCCCGGGGACCGCCACCCCCTGGGGCTTTAAATACAAAATGGTGCGGGAGGGCACTCTGCCCTCCCGCAGCCCCGGGGACCGCCACCCCCCGGGGCTTCTTTTTTTTATTTTTAATAACATGTGTGGGGGGCCTCCAGCCCCCCCACACGCCCCTGGGACCACCACCTCCCCGGGGCTTTGCAGATGGTGGGAGGGGGGCCGCGCGGCCCCCCTCCTGGAGCCCTCCATGGCCCTGGGGACCACCACCCCCAGGGCCGGCTCCTGCAGTGACCCGGGGTGCCTACCCCGGGACACTGTAGTTTGCAATGACAGGACGGGAGCCTTGCGGCTCCCGTCCTGTCATTGCAAACTGCTTTGAATTTTGGGAGAGAGCAGGAAACCTGCTCTCTCTTCCAAAATTCAAAGCACATTGCTTTTCCACAAGGGGAGCTGCATGTTAGCAGCTCCCCATGTGGAAAAGCAATGCCGGCTCCCGCAGGAGGCGGGGCGCCGGCAGGGTCCGTGGGGGAGTTGGGGTCCCCCCACGGACCCCAGAGGATAGGGCGAGCCCCGGGGGATGGGGTCCCCGGGGCAAGTAGTGGCCCGGGAGGGGGGCCACGCGGCCCCCCTCCCCAAATGTTATTTAAACAAAAAAACAAAGGCCGGCCCCGGGGGATGGGGTCCCCGGGGCCATACAGTGGCCTGAGGAGGGAGCAACGCAGCCCCCTCCATAAGTTTTTTTTTTTTTAAAAGAAGGCCATGCCCCGGGCCGATTAAGGCCTGGGGAGGGGGGCCACGCGGCCCCCTTCCAATTTTTTTAAAAAAAACAAAATATTAGGGGGCAGGCCCCAGGGCCAAAAAATTAGAAAAAGAAGGGGGGCCACAGAGCCCCCCTTCTTAAAAAACAAATAAACAAAAATACCGGATCGCGCCGGAGGCCACGCCCCCTCCTTGGAGCACTCTGCAAACGCGCCCTCTGGCGCGTTTGCAGATGGGAACAATTCCCCTTGAATACTGGGGGTCCCTGGAGGCCAACTAGCCCACCAGGAACCTCCAGTATGCGCCAGGAGCTGCGTTGCAGAGAGGTGTACAGAGGCCACGCCCCTTTTACACCTCTCTGCAACGCAGCTCTGTGGCCCTTTTTGGAGGTACATGGTGGGCTAGTTGGACTCCAGGGACCCTCAGGATTCAAGGGGACTTAATCCCCCAACTTAAAACTCGCCACGGGGCGCGTTTGCACAGTGGTGAAGGGAGGGGGCGGGGCTTCAGGTGACATGTGTGCAAACAGGGCCCGTGGCACGTTTTAAGATGGGGAATTAAATCCCCTTCAATCCTGAGGGTCCCTGGGGGCCAACTAGCCCACCAGGTACGTCCAGAAAGCGCCACCGAGCTGCATTGCAGAGAGGTGCAAACAGGGCGTGGCCTCTGAACACCTCTCTGCAACGCAGCTCCTGGCGCATACTGGAGGTACAGGGTGGGCTACTTGGACCCCAGGGACCCTCATGATTCAAGGGGACTTAATCCCCCAACTTAAAACGCACCACGGGGCGCGTTTGCACAGATGTCAACTCAGGCCCCGCCCCCTCCCTTCACCATTGTGCAAATATTCCTCTAAAATCAGCCGAAAGACGAATTCCGATTTACTCACCTGTTATCAGGAGAGAACCCAGTGCTGCATCTTTTAGCCCAGCACTGACCTTGAAAAGTAATTCTAACTGTACTTACCAGTAACTTGAATTTCCTTCCATAGGCTAACATTGACTGGTTTCACTTGGAAATTCTTCTAAGTGTGGAGTTTTGGAACTTTATAATATTCCTCTAAAATCAGCCGAACGACGAATTCCGATTTACTCACCTGTTATCAGGAGAGAACCCAGTGCTGCATCTTTTAGCCCAGCACTGACCCTGAAAAGTAATTCTAACCGTATTTACCAGTAACTTGTATTTCCTTCCATAGGAATCCATTGTCTGGTTTTCAGCAGAAAAGTTTCAGTGTCGATTTTCACAAACTACAAATATTCCTTAAAAATCGCCTGTATGACTTAAACGCATTCTTTCAACTGTTTACAGGAGATGCACCAGTGCTGGATCCAGGATCCACCACTGAGTAAGAAAAAGTAACGATAACACTACTTACCTGCTAAGTGAATTTCCTCCCATAGGATAACATTGGTGATTCTATGTGAAAAAGTTTCTAAGTGTCAACTTTTAAAATACAATAATATTCCTTAAAAATCACTACTGTAACCAAAACGCTTTTACTCAACTGTTTACAGGAGATGTCCCAGGACTGAATCTAGGATCCAGTCCTGTGGTTAGAAAAGTAATCCATAAAGTAACAAATTGCGTTTAACTTGAAATTCACATTGAGCTCAATGTTGCATTGTGTTTGAAATTGTGTTGCCCATTGCAACAACTGTAACTACTGTACTTAAAAGTCTATTGCCTATTTTCAAAGTATTTAAACTAAAGTAATTCATTCTGAGAAAGTATATTTTGTAATGTAATGTATAATGTAATTACAATGTAATTTAAACAATAAAATATCTAAAAATAAATAGTTTAAAAAAATGTTGTAAATCAGTTTCAAAAAAATAAATATAACAATTAATACATTTAAAAATTGTCATTTACAAAACCTTTGAAATTCACTGAAAAAAACCATAGGTTTCAGACATGTTATAGTTAGGAATTAGCATTTAAAAAACCTTTGAAATTCACTGAAAAAACCATAGGTTTCAGGCACGTTATAGTTAGAAATTAGCATTTAAAAAACCTTACAAATTCACTGAAAAAACCATAGGTTTTAGGGACAGTTATAGTTAGTTGGACATTGCCCTCGTACAAAACCCGTGAAATTCCCCCGTTATAGTTAGTTCAGGTAACTATAACTCGCGCCCCCGCAATGCACTTCTGATGACGTCACATATTACATCACTCATGACATGGTCAGTGACATCACTGATGACATCACTGATGACATCTCAAATGACATCACTGATAACATCACTGATGACATCATCCATGTGATAATTTGATGCATCTTCTCACACCCTAATATAACTTTTGATACACCCACTGTAAATTACAGGCTGCCATTGTCAAAACCATAGACACTCCAACACCAATTACTATATACACACTCACTGATTCTTAGGTCTACACACACACATCTACTCACTCACCCGTACAGTCACTCATACTTATAGTCACTCAGTACAGGACTATTATATGCACTCATACACCTATATAAACACTCACACACCGCCACTCATCCATAGAGGTACTCACACACCTAGTCAGTCATGCAATAAATTAAGCACACACCCATTTACTCATCTATACAGTTATACACACACCAGCTCACTTACTCATACAAATACTAGCACATTCTTACGCTCTTATACAATCACTGATACAAGCACACACTCATCCATACAGTCACTCTCACAATCACACACTCTCGCATATAGCTATTTATATACTCCAACACACATATATACTGCCTTTCACATATGTAGTTACTCACACATGTACCACTGGGACATACATTCACTCACTAACACACTCTTACACACACTTACCCACAAATACAGTCTATCACAGATGCACTCTTGAAACCATCCACCCAGTGAATCACCCACTCACACATCTATGCACAGAGTCGCACACACCCCACCCACACAAACACTCAGGCACCCATACAGATACTCAGACAACCAATCAATAACTCATATAGACACTCATGTAGCTATTCACAAACCCATGCAGCCACTTACACAGCAACAGACAGACGGATACAGACATTCACCCAGTTTAGTCACTAACCCATGCATTCAGTAAGATACGTTTAATCAATCACTTACAGAGTTAGTCACGCACCTACTAAATCATCCATTCAGACACTTATACACCCACTCATTCTTCAATACGCCTTTCCCTATATATATTAAACATATTTAAACTTTACAGAAACACACAGTCACTGGATGATGTCATCAGTGATGTCATCAGTGATGTCATCAGTGATGTCACTGACCATGTCATGAGTGATGTAATATGTGACGTCATCAGAAGTGCATTGCGGGGGCGCGAGTTATAGTTACCTGAACTAACTATAACGGGGGAATTTCACAGGTTTTGTATGAGTGCAATGTCCAACTAACTATAACTGTCCCTAAAACCTATGGTTTTTTCAGTGAATATATATATATATATATATATATAGATAGATATATATATATAGATATATATATATATAGATATATATATATACCTAGTACATATATATATAGTCACTGAAAAAACCAAAGTCCCGCAATAGTTAGGCTCAGATTTCACTCGTACAAAACCAGTAAAATTCACCAGTTATAGTTACCTGAGCTAACTGTAACTTACGTCCCCGTAATGCACTCCTTATGACCTCACATATTACATCACTCATGACATGGTCAGTGACATCACTCATGACATCTCAAATGACATCACTGATGACATCACAGAGAAGTGACATCACTGCAGCCTGCATTGGACATTTCTGCCATGATGGACAGGCAGGTCAGGCAGTTCATACCCCTTTGGTAGTTTAACAAAGCAGTTTCTTAATTGGAAATTTATTCAGTTTTCCTCTGACAAACTCTACTACATTTGGGTTTTGTCTTTGGAGGAAGTCATTGAAGAACTGAGCGGGCAGTCCAAACAATGGAGTAATGATCAAAATTACTATATACAATGTGTAAAGCGGAAGATGGGTTTCCTGATGAGCAGGTATCGTTTGCCAAACAATTATCATTGGTACTTAATTTGTAAAAGATTGAGTGCCTGTACCCAAATTTCTGCTCAGAGGGCCGCGGCCGGTGCTGTTAAATGTCAGTGCGCTGTGTACCAAGGCAGCATAGTCTTGAATTCACTTCATGTCTCTTTAATCCACTATCAGGCACTCCATGCCTCTTTTTTTGCTCTTGCAGGATCCTGCTTTCTCAAATTGTGATTTTTTTTTGCCTTTCTCTACCTTTTCACGTCTTTCTTTTTCTTGTTCTTGCTCTCAGTAAATGTCTTATGAATAAAAATAAGTGCCGGTCCACAAAAATTAGTTCCAGTGGGCTTTACCGGCAACCACTAGCTCAAATTAAGCATTGACTATCATTGGACACATGATGGATGAGATTTTCCCTCAGTGAACTCAGCTACATTTGGACTTCGTCTCTGGAGAATATTGGTGCTGAACTGAACGGTCTGTTATAATGTGTCTTGTACAGGTATGTGAGAAGTGCCCAGGGTTACAAACTATGAGGACCCTATTGGCCTCCCACAGACCCTTGTTTTTCCTAATACTTAATTACCCCGGGTCTCAACACTAGGGTTCCCTTGTTCTTTGAAACATATACAGGGTTACAAACTAGGCTCATCATGGGATGAGGACCTGTTTTAAAAATCCTGACGTATTAGCTATGTTAGTTGCCTCGTAATAAATAATGTAGCTTTGCTTTAAAATCTAATAACTGGGGGCCTGATTCACAAAGGGAAATGTAAATTTTTGTGTAAGTTTACGATTGTTTACTATTTACAAAGGGATTTATGAGTAGTATTGTACTCATAAAGATACTACTCATAAATCCCTTTGTGAATAGTAAACAATCATAAACTTACTCAAAAGTGTAAGCTTACCTTTGTGAAGCATGCCCTAAATGTGCATCATGAGTGTGGGCTCGAAAAAGCGCATGGCCAGGGACATAATGACCCCTCTGCTTCCCCTTATCTTGGACTTGGTGCTGTAAGTCACCAATTTAATGGTAGATGTCAAATTCTCTTGAGTCAAAGTGCAATGCTGGGTTTTGTGTGGGGAAAATGTTCTGCCTAGGGATGTGTAATGTTATTTTCACTAATTGGGCCTGATTCACAAAAGTAAACTCACACATTTGTGTAAGTTTATGATTTTTTGTAATTCAAAGGAATTTTACGAGTAGGGGAGGCAAGATGCGGCCGCCACTGTGGCCGAGTGAACACCTGTAACTGACCGTCTCCTATACCCCCCGTATTCCCTTTGATTTGATGCGGGTTAAGACGCGGTTGAAGCGCTATGGATGCAGAATAATGGAGAGCAATTTTGAATAGTGAAAACCGCGCGAAGATCTCTGATGCTTTGGAGCATATTCACCTACCGGTGTTCGGCGTTGTTTGGTCCCCGGATTCCGCTTTTGCGCTTGCTGTGGTCCCTATCACAAGGAGCTCAGTGCGCTGTCTCAGGGAGCTGGCGTGGGGCTGTGGGAGCGGAGATGCCTCCTAAAGGTGCCCGAGGAGTCAAGCAGCGTGGTGGAGACGCCGCTGCAACTTCGTCGAAGCTGACAGAAAGCGCCCAAGAAAAACAACGACAGGGAGCGGTTACAGCAGACCCAGTAAGTAACCCACAGCCCGGGAATAATCGATCTACGGGGCCAGGAAAGAAAGTTACGCCTGCTATTTTTCTCACTGGCATGAAAGGCAAGAACTGCAACTCAGAGGGGACTGTGACTGTGACTGTGACGAAGGAGGCAGTTGTAGATGCACACCAGGACGAGGTGAGCAGGGGGGTGCAGAGCCCTATGACTGTAACGGGCAGGCAGCAGTAAAGAAACAGAGGCAAGGAGGACAGGGGGATGTTAACCCTGTTATCCATGCCCCAGAGGTCCATGATTGGCCAAGGGGGGAAAGTACTACTAATTTTATTTTGGAGGGGACAGAAAACGGCACAAATGTGGCAGGAATAGATGGTGGCAATCCAGAGACGGTTGAAAGAGCCTGTGATATGCAGCCTATGAGCAAACCGGTAGATCAGAGCAAATCCATGATCTGCCTGAAATGGACCTGGGTGAACCTTTTTTTTCACTGTCTGATCATTCTAACTCGTCTGGGGATGAATCTGTACAGCTGTCCGATGGTCCCTCCAGCTCCCCAGGTGGGCAATGGAGTGAGACTAGCAGTATACATCAAGATGAGACCCCGGGGAATTGTACTAGGATGCCTGGCTTAGACACAATACGGAAAAAAAAAACAACAGCAATACCCAGAGAGGAGGACGGGGCAGCGTCCCTAACTAGTCAGATACAACCCGTGTCATCAGAGGGGTTGCGACAAGATCAACATAACTCATTGGGCTGCACGGAAGAAATCTCTTTGGCTGTCATCTATGAGACAATAATGTCACACAGAGAGGAAACCCGGGCTGAGAGCCAGAAAACGCAGGGGGCGTGCCGAAAGTTACAAAATTCACTTCAACGGGTGGCCAAGTCTTGCTCTGAATTCGCTGAGCGGATAACAGAAGCTGAGAACAGGATCTCCACTCTTGAGGATCAAATGACCGCCCAGAAGGCAGTAACAGAGGACTTAACAGCACAGCGGAGTGACATGGCCTGGAAACTCGAAGACATGGAAAATAGACTCCGGCGAAATAACTTAAGAAATCTTGGAATCCCTGAAGGCATCCACGGAAATTTGTGGTAGGGCTTCTTACAGAAGCCTTTCTGGAGCTGACACAGTGGGCATGGGACAATGAGGTGCAACGGGCCCATCGGTTCCCTTTTCGGCAAAAGACTAATCATGAGGCCAGTAAACCTGCTCAACCTAGAGCAATTCTCATTGCTCTATCTAACTTTTTATCTAGGCAGGCTCTGTATGATCTGGCTAGGCCAGATAGGAAGAGAAGGGGGAATGGGTTTGATTTCTTTGTGCGCCCTGATTATTGTCACCAAACAGTGGAAAAGAGGTGGCAGCTTCGGCAGTTAATTTCCTCATCTCAGGTCAAAGGTGCCCAAGTATTTCTACTGAATCCTGCCAAACTTAAGGTCATATACAAGGATAGTACTAGGTTTTTCACATCTGTAACGAAGGCTAAAGAGTATCTCCAGAATATTATACCCTAAGTTTGAAATTACAATAGAAGGTATCTTTAATTATGTATTCATAGCATGTACTTATAGTATGTGAAAAAAACTTTAAAAGGATAAGTATTAGCATAAGTACAGGTCTTGGACTGTACTTTTCATCCTTTTTTTTTCTTCTTTTTTTCTGTAAATACTTGCTGAGTACTGATTTATTAGCATATCGGTGGGGGAATTGCGGGAGGGGGGAGGGGGCGGTCAGTATTGGGACAGGGTTCTCCATCACCCAAGACTTATGGGTCTTGTAGCCTCCATGGTTGGGTGGGCAGAAGAGACAAGGGGTTGGGGAAGGGTGGGGTAGCAGGGGGGCGGGTGGCTGCCGGAGGGGCACAGGGATTCAAAATTGGGGTAAAAAAGCCAATAAATGAGTTTATGCAAATGAGAAGAAGTGATTTGGTATGTTGGGAGAGAGGTGGTGTTTTTAAATATGAGGAAAGTCAATGCTGAGCACGTTTTCGATATGTTCATTTAATGTCCGGGGCCTCAATGAGAGGACTAAACGACAAAGGGTAGCGCAGGTAATTAAAAATATGTCTCCTGATGTGATATGTCTCCAGGAGACCCATATCCCTTGGGCTAAATATAAGGTACTTACAGAGCTAGGGTATGAGTTATTGGCTTGTACTTCGCAAGGGACTATAACCAGAGGGGTGGCCATCTTGGCTAAAAGAAGCAATTTAATGGTAGGGAAATATTTGGCGGATAAATATGGGCGCTGGGTAATTGTTGAATGTGTTGTAGCTAATAAAAAGCTTACAATATGTTCGATATATGGATCCAATCATGACGAAGCTCAGATACTAGATTACCTGAATACTTAATTAGCTTCTTGGGCATCTCCTCTGATACTATGTGGGGATCTTAATATTCAGTTGGAAGAAATTATTAAGGGCCCCTTTGAGAAAAATATATTGGTCGAATACCCAAGGTTTATAAGGCATTACAGCAAATCTTATATGAGCATGGGTTGGATGATGCCTGGCCTAGATTAAACCATTCAGATCCTGGTTACACTAATTTTTCTTGCCCATATCAGAAGCTAGCAAGAGTCGATTATTTTTTGGTTACTAAAACACTCTTATCGGAAGCACAAATACAGGTTTTTCCAAGAATTACTTCGGATCATAATCCATTATTATTAACGATTAAAATGCTAGGAGTGGTTCGAACCCGGGGGAACTTCTCTTTTGATCGAAAACTATTGTTAAACGATCAGTTTGTTAGTCATATACGACAATGGTTAAAAGAATTTCTTGTTATAAATCGGAACTCAACGAATAGTTGTATTATGTGGGACGCGTTAAAGGCCGCACTCAGAGGGGAAATTCTGAGTTTCGGACTGTACGCTCAAAAACAGCAGAGACAGCTTATTCAGGGATTGTACGATAACCTTAAACAAGCAGAATATGCGTTAATATACACTGTAAGGGAGAAGTTGGATAGTTCTCAGGCACAAACCGAGGTAGCACGATGTAAGGCCAAGATAAATGAGAAATGGGCTAAAGATAATGCTAGTAAATATCAAACATTTAGAAGGGAGTGCTATGAGTATGGGGAGATGACAGGAAAGTGCCTGGCTAAGAAAACCAGGAGCAGAGAGATAAAAGATGTTATTACTGCAATTAAAGATGCTAACGGAAAAACGGTAGAAACACCGGCAGAGATCTTAGAAGTTTTTCGAGCTTTTTATGAGGGATTATATACAGAAGAGTATACAAATCAAGATATATCTACAGAATTTTATAAGGACCCTCACAGGAAGATATTAAGTGTGGCTGACAGTGCACATTTAGAAGAACCTATAACCCTGGAAGAATTAGAAGAGGCGGTCAGATCACTAGCAACAGGGAAAGCTGCCGGGCCTGATAAGCTCCCGCTTGAATTCTATAAGAAATTTCTAACTGAGTTACAAATAGACATGCTTACGGTTCTACGAGAGGCTCAGAAAGGGCATGCCCCAGCGTCATGGGACGAAGCAAGTATAGCTATTTAAAAAAAAAAAGACAAGTCATCTTTGCTGCCGGGATCGTATCAACCCTTTTCGCTTTTAAACTGCGATGGGAAGATATATGCAAAAATATTGGCAACGCGACTCTCTCGAGTATTAACTCCCATAGTCTCTGTTTGACAGAATGGCTTTATTCCAGGAAGAGGCACAGTCAATCACGTCAGCCGGGTAGTCACCACGCAGGATGCCGCTAATGTACGGAAAGCTCTGTGTGGTGTGGTGCTACTCGATGCGGAGAAAGCGCTTGACCGTGTCTCTTGGGAGTTTTTATGGGCAACGATGCGATGGCAAGGTTTTGGATTTGATTTTATTCAAGCTCTACAGACTATGTACCGCTCACCCAAGGCAAAAATATGTGTGCTGGGGCTGGAGTCTAACTTTGTCACAATATCAAGAGGTACCCGACAAGGGTGTCCCTGTTCCCCTTTATTATTTGCCCTATATATTAATCCTTTATTGAATTTACTGGAACATAGGCTAAATAGTTTGTTGGCGAGACCCGGGCTGGAGGTTACTATACTAGCATACGCAGATGATATTGCGGTTATTTCACTGGATCCAATCAAAACCATGAAAGAGATTGAACAATTAGCGGCTGAATATGGGGAAAGATCTGGATTTAAATTAAATATAACAAAAACGCAAATAATCTGCACTGAGCAAGTATGTATTAACGACTCCAAGGTTACAGAGGAGGCCACATATTTGGGGATCCGGATTAATGCGTGTTTGGACAAAATGGTATTATCTAATTGGGAGCCATTAGTGCAGAAAATAAAAAAAGACTTGGATAGAATGGAAGGCCTATATTTATCAATAGTTGGGAGATGTAATGTTCTAAAAATGGATATCTTGCCCAAAGTGCTGTATTATTTTAGGTGTCTCCCCTTGGAATTTACGGTGAAGCAACTTAAAAAATTACAATCTATCTGTGGTAGCTTCCTGTGGGCGCAAGGTAAACCCCGGCGAGCAATGAGGTATATGACCCTGTCTCGATCCCGAGGGGGGTGGGCTGTTCCGAATTTTTTGTTTTATTATTGGGTGTGTATGTTACAACAAATGGGCATTCTGTTGGTTGGGGAAGGAGAGGGAAAGGTATAAGAGTTTCCGAATATTTTTCAGATGTTGCTGGGCTCAAAAACAGAGAGGAATCTTTTCTTAAATTTGGAGCCCAGCTATTATAAAAAACTCGATTCAAGGTGCTTCAAGCCGTCTACAAAGTATGGATACAGGTTCGAAAATATTTGAAGCTTGGTAAACTTAATTTTTTACACCCACCTCATCTTTAGCACTACCTCCCCTTATCTTCTCTGATAATGTTATGGCTAGATGGAGACGGAAAGGACTTATGACTTTGGGGATTTAATTGACTGCAGTGGTATCAAGACTTATTCCTCGCTAATATCGAAATATGATCTCCCCAAAACTGATTTTTTAAATATCTACAAATTCGCGATTATTTACAAAGAGAGTAGATGTATTGAATTTGGCTAAAAAAGTAACTTGTTGGAGACAATCAGGAAGCATGGGAGGATTGGCATCTTATACCAGAATCTTATGGAATTGCAAGGGGATGATCTTGAAATACAGAATCTCAAAAGGAATAATAGATTAAATCAGGCAGGGAATGTTCTACAACAGTCAATAGCACTGTCGGAAAAGCTCTTGGTTTCCTCTAGTCTTAAGGCGCAACATTATAAAACTATATTTAATTTGTATTATACTCCTGCCAAAATTGCACGGTGGGGGGTCAAAATGAAGGTAAATGTACGCGCTGTGGGACAGACCAAGCTGATAGCCTTCATATGATTTTTGAATGTCCAGACCTGAGACAATTTATAAATAAGATGGAGATTTTTTTGACAGAGGTGACAGGGGTGCGGATTGGGATTACATCTACTGGGATGATGGGAGTATTGGAAGAATCATTAGCCACACAGGGTATGTACGAATTTAGGTATTTTATATTCATAGCTGTGGCGGTGGCTAGATTATGTATAGCGTCATTATGGAGGGAGAAAGAGCCACCATCCTTTGAAATGTGGAGGGGCAGACTTTATTCCATATGTAACCTAGAATATAGTCTTGACGCTCTTAAGGGACCACAGAAACGTAGGTTAGGTATTAAGATATGGGGGGCGTTAGAAGAGTACCTGCAATAAGTCCTATCTTTCCTAACCCACATGTTAACATGCCCCGATTTATATTTGATTTCTTCCTCTGTTCTCCTTTTTTTTGAAAGATTATAATTACATGGAATGTTTGGTCTCTGACATGATTTATATTTTTGTGAAATATGTTAAAAGTATAGGGCGATGAAAAGTATGATTTGATCCCTCTCATTCTATCTTGTTTTTCTGTTTTAATGACCTTAATACAAATGTATGTTAATTTTATTGGATAATAAAAAAAAGAAAAAAAGGAATTTTACGAGTAGTATTTTTACGACTGCCTATCTTTTTATGTGCAGAGTCTCCACCACGAGTGCAGAGACTCCGCAGTCGTAAATATACTACTCATAACATTGCTTTGTGAATTGCAAAAAATCATAAATTTACACAAAAGTGTGAGCTTGCCTTTGGGAAGGAGGCCCATAAAGTTTTGTGAAGTTCTGATTTTTGCTCTTCGAAAGTTTTCAAAATTTTCCAGTGCACCTGTATCTTCACCAGTGCAAAGAATTTCTCCATATTTACAGATAAATCTCACCATGTAAGAAGATCATTTTCACTCTAATTAAGCCCAGCATAGCGGGAAAACACAGAATTTGTTTTACAAGCTTTCCATTTGCAAAGCATTTATATGCACAATGGCAAATGTTTGTTACATTTTCTCTGCAGGTGTGCCTTCCATAGAGCTTTTCTTTGCAAGATAATTTTGCACAGAAGAAGAATACTAAGGCCAGTGCCAATGGAATTATCCTGCAGGGGACAAGCAAATTATGCAGCTTGTAGACTAAATTAGAGCGTTTCTCTGCACAATGATATAGCACAGAAAATCAACACTAAAGTCAGGGACACTGGAATTATGCAACAGGGGAGGACCAAATTATGCAAGAAAAGAGAAATTATGTGACCTAATGTGGCACAATTTGTGGCAGTATTACTTCACTATTTTGACATTTTTACACCTTTACTCTGTATGGGTAAAGGGTTCACTTCATTAGTATCAGTTTAACACCTGAATACAGCAAATAGCAGGGCCTGCTACTGCATGGCAACATGGATGGGAGTGTTTTTAGTACTTTTTGATCTATTTGAGTTAGGGACAATTGTTTTTGTGAAAATCTGCAAAATATGCAGAAGATGATGGACTATGTGGTAAGGACAGCAAAATTATAATTATGCGGAAAGAGTCGTGGTCCTAGAATCACATAATGCTAGTGGCCCTGACTACGGGCCTTTATGATGAGTGGCCCATTAAATTGCAGCCCCAGCAAAAATTCCACTTTGCACAACAAGGGTCGAAATTAAAAGTTTGTTGATATTTACCATGTGCAATGCAGTCTGAGCCCCGGTGTTACATTTCAGCAGGTCTAGCAACTCCTTTGCTCAATAATCTTTCTTTTTGTGATCAGATGCAGGAATTATTTGATATCTAAGTCACACACTCTTTTTTCAGCTAATGGCCTATTACATTTAAAACAAAGCCATCAAGATCTAATAAGTTATGTTACCACATTTAAGCACTTGGTGGTTCAGACTGGTTGGTCAGAAGCAAAGAGGGTATCCTTATTCTATCAAGGTCTCCAATGTGCATTGAAAAATGTCTTGGCACCGGTGGTTAATCTTCGTACAAAGTGGGAGGAACTCGGAGAGTTAGTAGTACAGTTTGTTCATTGCTTGTCTGAACAACAGTCAGGAAAGGCTAAAGTTTTAAAAGTCCGGAATTTGGTAGAGGAGATTTCTGACCCAATGCAGTTAGGCAGCATATTAGACCTATATCTAAAGAAAAAAGAGAAAGAAGATGTGTAACTGGTTTGTGTGGAAGGTCAGGACATTTTGTAAGAGTACATTTAAGACTTTTTAAGAGGGAAATTTCAGTGACAAAGGGGTCGATTCCGATTCGGGCCGGAAAAAGCACCGACCGACTCGGATCCGTAAATAATACCGACCGACACGTACCTGTGGCGCCCGACACGACAAGTACGATGCAAGGCGTGAAAAATCCGACCGACACGTACCGAAACCAAGTCGACCGACCGAGCCGCACGGAAAACAGCAATCCGGCTGGAAAAACACGCGAATCCAACCGACCGACACGCACCCGGAACAAATCTGACCGAAACGTACACGCGAACTCCAAACCGCAAAGTACGATGCAAGGCGCGAAAACCACGAGCGAGTCGGACGGAGGCCAAGCCGCACGACCGACACGCATACAAAACCGAGCCGAAGCAACACAAAACACCGCGACCGACGCGTACGCAGCATAGAAAACTGCACAAACACAGCGTGAACGAAACGGAGAAGACCGTACGAGACAAATGCAGGGTCCGACTCGGTCACAAGAACGTTTCCAACATACACAGACAGTACAAAGGAAAAATCACACAAAAAAGGCCAAACAAGCAATTACCAAGCCAATAAATACTGGGGGGTGGGGACAGAGAACAAAGACACACCCACAACTCCACCTATATAAAGGACACAAATCACAACCATGAGCCTTTGCAAATGCCATTCCACTGCCAGCACCCAAGAGAAAGCAACCACACACCCACAGCTCATCCCTCACACAAGCCACACACCATCAGCACACCAACAAATACCTACCTCACATACACCCAGCAAAATACACACTCACACACCCTCACCTGCACACCAACACACACATCACTCACCATCACCACCCATCACCATGCCCCCAAGAAGAATCCCAAGTTCCTAGATAGTGAATTGGAAGTCATGGTAGACGAGATCCTCAGGGTAGAGCCACAGCTGTTTGGCACACTGGTCCAACAGACCCCCATCTCCCAGAAAACCAAGATGTGGGAGAGGATCATCAACAGGGTGAACGCACAATCACAATGTCGGCGCACAAAGAGCGACATCCAGAACAGGTGGTATGACGTGCGCAGGAGGGTACGGGACCTGCTCAAAAAGACTACATCAACAGCCAACTCACCGGCAGTGGCCCTCCTGCCAAGCCAATATACCTCAGGCCCTGGGAGGAGAAGGTGCGGGCCATCCTTCCGCCAGTGAGCGTATATGGACTAGAGGACATCCCAGAGCCTGATGAGTACACAACAAATGTACACAATATACTGCCACAAAACACACACACATCACTGTCAAGGGAGAGTCAAACCATGCACTCATAGCAATTACACAGCAACCAGAACAGAATCATCCCAAAATGTGTATGTCACTCAGATAAACACAACACATGCCATCAAAAAAGTCACATCCAACTGTGCCAACACATGTACAAACACAACTACAACTACAGCTAGGCAGTGGCACAAATAGAACTAACAAACACATCCAGACATGTAGCCACCACAACAACACCAACACACAGTGAAGACTACTCAAAGGAAGGAATTCTGTGTATGCTGGCCAAGTCAGTGTAGCCAATAGCATCATGGGAGTCGCAGTCACACATATTGCCCCCCACAACTGTCCCATCAACACCACCCTGAACCATGCTCACATCACAGGGAGTGGAGAAGGACTCACAAGATGGCTGACACTGGCTACTGCTGTGGGGAGCACAAGGCCCTGCTGCCAACTGTGCACCAACAAACAGCAGGACACCACTGACTGACATCCTGAGAGACAACTTACACTCCCTGCAATGCAAGCACGTTCCATGGTGGGATATCTGGCTAGCTGGGTGGGAAGGAGGACTTGCAGCACTGACCATAGTCACAAGCACCTCCCCTCACACACACCCCAACACAAACTCCACAGAACCCACCTGGTAGAATGCAATGCCCCCCATCCTAACACAAGATCCCACAAAGAACCACCACCCTGGGTTATGTTGTGTGAAGCACAGGGCCACTCTTGGGACTTTTAGCCAAACAACTGACAGGACAACACTCCCAGCCATCCTGTCAGCACAGCCAGCCCACCCCACAGGGAAGCAGAGTCAAAAGGAAGGAAGCATGGGCATGCTGGGAAGGGGGTGGAGGCAATAGCATGATGGGAGTCGTAGTCACTGATATTGGTCACCCCCACAACTGTCCCATCAACACCACCCTGAACCATGCTCACATCACAGGAAGTGGAGAAGGACTCACAAGATAGCTGACACTGGCTACTGCTGTGGGGAGCACAAGGCCCTGCTGGCAACTGTGCACCAACAAACAGCAGGACACCACTGACTGACATCCTGAGAGACAACTTCCACTCCCTGCAATGCAAGCACGTTCCATGGTGGGATATCTGGCTAGCTGGGTGGGAAGGAGGACTTGCAGCACTGACCATAGTCACAAGCACCTCCCCTCACACACACCCCAACACAAACTCCACAGAACCCACCTGGTAGAATGCAATGCCCCCATCCTAACACAAGATCCCACAAAGAACCACCACCCTGGGTTATGTTGTGTGAAGCACAGGGCCACTCTTGGGACTTCTAGCCAAACAACTGCCAGGACAACACTCCCAGCCATCCTGTCAGCACAGCCAGCCCACCCCACAGGGAAGCAGAGTCAAAAGGAAGGAAGCATGGGCATGCTGGGAAGGGGGAGGAGGCAATAGCATGATGGGAGTCGTAGTCACAGCTCTACATCCCCCACCACATGGCCCAGCAAGCTCACACTCACGCATGCACATCCCACAGAGAGTGGAAAGGCCCATCAAAGATGTCTGACACTGTTGCTGTGTCGTGGGGAGCACAAGGGCATGCTGGGTACTGCACACCAACCAACAGCAGGACACCACTGTCAGCCATCTTGCCATTGCTCTCACACCCACACACACTGAACTCCCCACAAAAGCAAGTAAGTATGGGAATGCTGGCAAGTGGGGTGGAGGCAATAGCATGATGGGAGTCGTAGTCACAGACATAGCTCACCCCCACAACTGTCCCATCAACACCACCCTGAACCATGCTCACATCACAGGGAGTGGAGAAGGACTCACAAGATGGCTGACACTGGCTACTGCTGTGGGGAGCACAAGGCCCTGCTGCCAACTGTGCACCAACAAACAGCAGGACACCACTGACTGACATCCTGAGAGACAACTTCCACTCCCTGCAACGCAAGCACGTTCCATGGTGGGATAACTGACTGGCTGGGTGGGTGGGAAGGAGGGCCGGCTGTCAACCAAACGCAACCAATGCAGACCATGTTCACACCCCAAAAAATACATAGAAATGCCCAAATAATGCAGGACAATGTGCCACACCAATATCAACCCCTGACTGTGACGACTTAGGACAATGCAATGTACAGGCCCGCACCCAGAGGCACAGTCACAACTGTCATGTGTGTCAACCATTGATGCCTGCAGAAACATAACATACATTGTTTGTGTCTCCCAAAAACAGGTGATGATGGGGACACAGCAGCAGACGCTGAGGAGTCCCAGTCCCAGGCTCAAGAGGATGCGGAGCTCACTGGCGTCGTACAGCCTCTGTCCTCCTCGGACGATGAAGACCAACCTGGCACATCCGGTGCAAGTCAACATGCAGCACCAGCAAGACCACCAGCTGCAGCACCAGCAGGACCACCAGCTGCACCCCCTGCACCCACCCCTCCAACGACTGTCACCACAAATACCATCCCTGCCGACATGGACAGAACAAGGAGCAACACCAGCACAGGGACCCTGGACCAACCTGGGGCCATGGACACCACCACCACCACCAACCCCCAAGGTGGACCAGGGTTATCTGTGCATGCCACTGCACACACTGCACATGTCAGCAGGGGTGGTGGGAGGGGTGGGAGACAGAGGTCGCTGCTTGCAGACGTTGCTGGTGTGCATGATGACCCACAACTGGTACGCATAGCTGATCCGTACCAGTCCAGCACCGGAGACCTCAGCCAGGTAGTGGGGCTCCTCAGAGACATGAAACAGCAGCAGGCTGCCCATCATGCCCGCTTGGACTCCCACATGTCCCACGTGGAGTCACACATGTCCCGCGTGGACTCACACATGTCCCGCGTGGACTCACACATGTCCCGCGTGGAGTCCAAGTGGGATGCACTGCATGAGATGACGGCGGTGCACAGGGACATTTTACAATGCCTCCGCCAGATGAACAGCAACCAGTCCACACCTCCCTGTGTGCCAACAACATCTGGTGCCGAACAAACTGCGACTGCCACAGGGAGGGAGGAGGACTCTGGCGGAGAGTCCCCTGCACCGCAGCAGCCTGTACTTGAGGGGCCCCCCAAGAAGAGGGGTCGTCCGAGGAGGGAAAAGTGAGAGGCCGATGGCCAAGCGCAACACCCAGGAAGCCTGAACCTGTTCTGGATGTTCGCCTTTGTGCACAGACTGTTCACCCTGTTGACGGCAACACTACTCCCACACATTGCATGGGGAGTACAAGTTGGACCAATGTGTCAGACAACTGTGGCCCCGATACTGGGGATCCTGTCTACCAGGACTTTCAATTCACCTAGGAACTTCGGATTGCAAGATTTATGTACAGCACTACCCATCCTATGCACTATTAACACAAATGTATCACAATAAAAACACAAATACACCATACTTGCCTCTGTCGTGATTCCAACGTGGGTGCTGTTATGGGGATGATGAACTGCAAAATTACACTGTGTATGCGAACTGCAACAGCAAGGACAACACAGGCATGTGAGTAAAGGCAACGTGACACATATGAGGGAGACACACCACCAGGGCTACACAACACATACACACCTAGGCCATCTGACTCATTGCCTACACTGATGTTGCCAGGGAAGACGGTGCAATGCACAGACACCACACCCATTCCCAGTTGTAGTCAAGTAGCCCACAGGTGCAGTAAGCAAATGGCAGTCAAATGTGTGACCACAGACAACGCACATCACAAAGTGAAGCACAGGTTTATTACACAGTTGCAACATGTCGTAACCACTACAGATGCAAGGTAATCCCACCTGGCAGCGGGCACACAGTCAACAACTGTAGACGGAAGGAAGTCCATGGGTGTGGCGCACATCACCTGTAGGGACACAACAGCTACCACCCTGGATGTGCAATCACGTCGTCGGTGGACACAGTTGACCAAACGAATCTGAAAGTACCTTGTGAAGGACAGAAATGACACACAGTCAAAAGCAATGGAGTACAGGACAGAACAGCAAAACTCATGCACAATACATGTTACAAGATACCCACCCAGAACCAAGTTAGCATGTCAACACTGTTGGGGAGTACAGCCCACCTGTTAGCACACATCGCAACACACATCCAGTCAAGTAGCCCATGGACACACTCCAACAGCACCAGAGCACCACCCACACATCATGCCAACTCACATCATTGACATGACACCTCAGGATACTCACATTCAGCTAAAGAAGTTGGTGATGAGCTGTGTGCGGACATCACCATCATCATCATCATCTCGTCACCGGCATCGTGGTCCAGGCCAGGATCCTCCACAGGTGGCGGATGTTGGTCATTGTCATCCTGGATGAGAGGCAACTCCTTCCGCACTGCCAGGTTGTGGAGCATGCAGCAGACGATGATAATCTTGCACACTTTCGCAGGGGCATATGGGAGGGACCCTCCGGTCTTGTCCAGGCAGCGGAAGCGGCTCTTCAGGAGACCAAAGGTCCGCTCAATCACTCTCCTGGTCCGACCATGTGCCTCATTGTAGCGCATCTGGGCTGGTGTCACAGGGTTCCTGAGGGGTGTCAGCAACCACGGCATGTTGGGGTATCCCGAGTCACCTACGGACAGACAAGTGCACATTAGCTGACTTGGAAAAGTGGGCGGAATACTACAGATCAGATCACACACAATGGCACAAAGTCAGTACACACCGACAAGCCAGGCACGCTGGTTCTGCATCTGTGCCATCATCCTGGGGATGCGACTACTCCTCATCACAAAGGCATCGTGTGCTGAACCAGGGAAACGGGCACACACGTGTGTGATGGTCATGTCTGCAAGACACACCACCAGTGCATTGACCGAGTGGTAGTGCTTGCGGTTCCTGTAGGCCTGCTCCTGGGCCTGTGGTGGTACCAAAGCCACATGTGTCCCATCAATGGAGCCAATGACATGCGGCATCCTCCCCAGGGCATAAAAGTCACTCTTCACGTCAGTGAGTCGTCGCAGTCTAGGGAAATAGATGTACCGGTTCAGGAATAGCAACATTGCCGCCAAAACATCGCGGAGCACACGGCTCAACATGGTCTGTGACATCCCACCAGCAGTCGCCACAGTATGTTGGAAGGTACCGGTGGCAAAGAAGTGTAGGGCTGCCATCACCTTCACCTTGGGGGTCAGTGCTGTAGGATACGGCCGGCCAGGCTGCAAATGTGGGGACAACTGCACTGCCAAATCCTCAATCAGCTGCCTGGTGAAGCGGTACCGTCGGATGCTGTCCCGTTCCACCATCGTTGCCAGGTCTGGGAATGGTCGATGGACAGCAGGAGCCCTGCAGTGCAGAGGAGAAGTAAGCAAGATTGTCAGTCACCCCACATATGCGGCATTGAACACACTCAAGATCCCAACATACATCATTATGAGGCACAACTACATGAAGTGTGCAGTTCCGGAAGGACATGTATGGTACATACATGGCCAACATCTGTCAACACGGTCCAACAGGTGGCATCAATTAGTCCCAGGTTGGCCCATTGGATATCATGAGGCCGTGTCACAGTTCCCATCTCCTGCTGCCGTGTCACAATAACCCCCACAGTGACATGTGAGGACAGATGTGCCCCAGGCACCACAGCTCAACGACAGGTACATTCCCAGGGACCCTGTATTGCCACATGGACACTGGCATTACATGGAGTATCATGTATACACCACAGCAAAACAACCATGACCCCCACAGGTAGTGGCCCCACTTGCCACGGCAGGACAGACATGGACGTCTGTGACACACACACGCACAACATCAAAGTCCATGCACACACAACCTGGATGTGGAGACTGTCTCCCATTGTGCACATGAAATCAGAGACATTGTAAACACTACATGCACAAATACTGTGGAGGACCATCACTATTGTGCCACTGGGACACCCTGGCTCAAACATACCGTCCCACATGGGACTCACGGGGTATGTGACATGACATACACATACACCACCGTGAAATGTGACCATGGCACATGCACAGATATGAACAGTTGCACATCACAGTGGTCATGTACACGTAACACCCAGGATCCTGTCCCCATGAACACGTGCACAGCCTGGGGGTGGCTGCCCACAGGTGACACCCACAGGACAACATGTACACCAACATACACACAATAGGAAATGCAGCCTTACATGCCTTATGATAAAGTTTGGACAGGCTGTCGTGATGTAGGTGTGCCCCTCACTCCCTGGGAGCTATCTGTGGCTGGCATATGTCCATCTGAGACAGGCATGCTGACATATGCCAGTCACATGTACAGTGATGCGTTGTACTGCAATGGACCGATCGGTGCCCCTGGCCGGCCCATTGCATTCAATGTGTGCGGGTACGCGTTGTACCCCTGTACGCGTTGTACCGCAATGGACCGATCGGTGCCTCCGGCCGGCCCATTGCATTCAATGTGTGCGGGTACGCGTTGTACCCCTGTACGCGTTGTACCGCAATGGACCAATCGGTGCGCACCCATTGACAATGGGCTTGCCTGGCAACGGACGCGTTTTCGAATTTCGAACGAGTCGGTTGCTGGAAAATCAGTTGGTCACCCACAACAATGTTGCAAAATCATGTATGTCATGAAGTTGAAGATTTGAAGGATGCTGTGGGCGTGTTTTGGTGCTGCTATTCCATGGATTGGCCAGATTCAGAAGATGCAAACGACTTGGACCTATCACTTTGGACACAAGGGACAGTATCTGCCTCTCCAGCACATATATATTGCTGGCTGTTCCCCTGAGAGCTCACTTGCCTGCACTACATGCTCCAGGATGACATCTGCCACTGCACTGCTGCTGTCTCTGCCCCTCTGGACCCTGCAATGGCACGTACTGTGGAGAGAGCCCCAGCCTTCAGCCTTGAAGAGAACCAGGCCCTGCTGGACAGCCTACTTCCACAGTACAGCAAGCTGTATGGGACACCAGGGAGCAGGTGAGTGTTCTGTGCACTGCCTTTCTGAATGTGCATTTTGTCTGACTAGCAAGGCTGGAAGTCTGCACGCCACTGGCTAGCAGGCTCACTGAGTAGTTGTCACCCCCATAGTGTGTAGTGACATGCACTGGACAGGTATGGTGCAGTGACAGTGCATTTGAACAAGGTTTTACTTCCCATGCAATGATACCATGTAGTGACGTCTGGCAAACTGTCCATGGGCAGCTTTGCACTGCCTGTGTACATCATGTGCCCCTGTGATTGAGACATGTATATACAACTGTGTCATGCACGGATATGTTGCATGTGTGGTAATGGCCTTTTCACTTTGTCATCCTGACAGGTTAATGCCCATCGGAAGCAGGAGATCTGGAAGGACATCGTCCGGGCCGTCCGGTCCGTGGGGGTCTACAAGCGCTGGATCCGCAACTGCCAGAAGAGGTGGCAGGACCTTCGGGGCTGGACCCGGAGGATTGCACGGGTCCAGCTGAAGCTGTCGCCTCCTCGCAGGAGGGGCGGAACACGGACCCTGACCCCCACATGCTCCAGATCCTGGCGGTGGTGTTTCCAGACCTGGATGGGCAGCTGAAGGCCAGACAGCAGCAAGGAGGGGTGAGTCAAAGACTGCACTGTGAACTCTGTATTACATGCTTTGTGCCCTCCTCTGGCCTGGTTCAACTGCCACAGTGCAGCAGTCATGTTGTCCAGGAGCCATGTCCCTCTATTGTGCACTGCCCACTGCTCATCTGATACCCAGGTGTGGCCCTTACATTCAGGGAATTGTGTCACTTGGGACTGTGTCCTTGCAGTTTGCTTCACTAAAGGTGGGGGACAGCATCTGTTTCCCTAACTCTGTTGTGGGCATCATGGGTGGGTCCATTGTTCACACTACGCCTGTGTTTGGACATGTGATCTGCGTGTTGCTTTGATATGCGGTCCACTTGCTGAGCTGAGCCACCACATGTGCCTGGGGTATGTGGCACACGCCCATGCAGCGGGTGGGAACAATGTTTGGGCCCCAGGAGTGTGCAGATTACGTGTGTCACACATACATAGCCAGCTATCCACTGTCCAGGGCACATCCCTCATTCATGTGGAGCAGGACAGTCATGCCTACTCCAGGCCATGCAATGCACTCTGTACTCCCACTCCCGTGTATCAGCTGACACATTGTGCACAGTGATTTGACCCCTCAGGTGTCTGCCTCTGTGTCAGTGTGCTGTGGATTAGTTGCCAGGACTGCTGGGGTGTTTCTTGGTAGGGGCTCAGCATGCCCCTGGAGATGTGACCATAGGAGACGATACTTGTGTGTCACATAGGTGTTTGATCAGCTGCCCGTGCAGACTGGGGTATGCGAATGTGAAGTTCAGGCAGCTGTTCCCCATTCACAGCAAATTGTGAGGGGCTCAGGTTCAGAGGGTAGTGTCACAGGTCTCCCATATGTCCAATAGGTATGACCTGGACAGATGAGGGTTAAGATGATGTGTTGTGTGGGGGATGTACATGTGCACTTGTGCAGCTCCAGGACTTGCATTCCCCATGACCTACTATTGTGACACAGTGCATAGTGTTGTTGTCTGGCTGCCAAGTCATACATCACTGAGACAGTGATGTATGACTTAGCAGTCATGCCTCTGCCATGGCATGTGTCAACTTATTGGTGGTCCTGCAGGGGAGTGACATGTGCTACATGCACACCATTGTGGCGATGGCTATCAGGACATGGGTGCATCATGGTGTCTGTCGCTGGTATGCATCACATGCATTTCCTATTTGACTCTGGGCATCCCTTTCATCCGGAAACCTGTACTGACTCAGTGGCAAGAGCTGTGATGTGGGCATGTCCACATGCCCCATGTGTCCTCTGCACTGTCCAACTACAGTGTACTTGGTGCATGTGTCCACAATGGGGTGTTGCAATCCAACAGACACCAGACAGATGGGTGCAAGGCCATGTGCGATGTGAGTGCCATGCTTGGCATCAGACTGACAATTGGCTTCTCCTGTTCAGTTAGGGCACTTTTAGCAATGTACAACTAATGATGCCAGGGCTTGCTCTGTAATGTGCTGTGCTCACAGTGGTGTGTGCGTTTGGTGCAGGTGACTGATGTCTGTCTGTTTCCCCATTGTTTGCAGATACATCCACGGCCACGGAAGGGGACAGCTCCACGGACCAGGAGGAGCCAGAGAGCCAGACTGGGTCAGCAGCCGAGGAGTGGTCGGAGGGACCCAGTGGCACGGAGGGCGAGGGGAGCCACACCGAGGAGTCCTCAGCACCATCCACCTCAGCTGAGGACCAGAGCAACTCGGAGGATGACTCCCTTGTGGAGGCGGGTGTCAGCAGCCACCACACCCCAGCTAGTGTTGCTGTCCCCGCCACCACCAGCACCACCACCGCCCTCCCATCGGCTCCCATTCCCCAGGTCCGTGGAGGCTCCCATGTTCGGGAGCGTGTCTCCTTTGGGCCAGGCACCGCACCCCCTGCCCCTGTGTCCCCTGCTGCCCTGAGTGAGGAGTCTGTGTACCTCCTTCGCCAGCTCCATGTAGGGCAGACAGCCATGCTGAGTGTCCTCCATGCGCACACCGCACTGTTGACTCAGCTGGTGTCGTTCATGGAGGGCATCTCATCGGGCATGTCTGACCTACAGAGGGGCAATAGGTCCATGGACTCCTCCCTGACGGCAGCAGTGTCCCTCCTCAGACAGTCCCTCACCCCTCCTGCCTCTGCTCCATCCACACTCCCCAGCACCTTACCCGTCCCAAGCACACACACACCGGCACAGGCACACACCAGCACACACACGTCCAGCACACAGACACACACGCCACAAACAAAATGCACACGCACGCACAGTCAGGGGACTGAAACCAGACTCACAGGGGATGGGGCCCTGGTACACACACACGCATCCACGGGCACTGCGCAGTCCTCAGTTGCCTCTCCCTCCAAAGCACCCTCCCTTGCCTCACCTGCAACCCCAAAGACCCAGCGCCTCTTCCTCAGTGACCTCGGCCTCTTCCCCTCCGATCCAGCTGCTCCAGCATCCAGGGTGAAGAGGAAGCCCCCCACACGGAGCAGAGTGCCCCTCGCCCCCGGACACCCTCCCCCAGGCGCAGACAGACTGAGGCCCCCACCCGCAAGTCCCCCCGGAGTGCTAAGAGCAAGACCCCGCCGCCGCCCTGCAGCTCAAGCACCAGGTCTCCTTCCTCCATCCCTCAGGCCCCCACTCCACAGGTGCCCCCACCACACCCTGCCCCAGGTTCCCCCACCCACAGATATACCATCCCCAAGAGGCTCCGGCCTTCTCCCCTGCCACTTGCTCTCCCGGCACCACACCCCCGCTGCGCTTGTCTGTGCCACTGATGTGGTGAGGGTGTCCTCCCCCTCTGTCCAGCCCACCTTGCCTGTTCCCCATTCTCCTCCCCTGGTGGTAGGCACTGCAGTGGAGTCCACTACCACCCTGTCTGACTTGGGCACTGCAGTGGCGGACCTGTCCACTCCATCTGCAGGGTCCACTGCAGTCGTGCCGGCACCCACAACATCTGAGCCATGCCCCCAGTTGTGCCGGCACACACCATGTCAGACACCTCCACTGCAGTTGTCAGTGGCTCTCCAGCACCCACCACCCCTTCCCTGCTTCCTCCTGGTGAGCCCTGATCCTGTCCCTGCGGTGCCTGGCCTACCCCCCGGTTGCCCCTCCTAGTGGATTGTCCCTGGTTTTGTGCAGGCATGTGTAGGGTGGCATCTGCCACTGTCACCCACTTGTGACTTTGTTGATGGACTGGCCATTGGCCTTTGTTTATGTTCTACCGGACTTCTACTTTTAATGCCACATATGCTGAATAAAGCAACTTTCTGTTCTCTAGTGCTTTTGCTTCTGATGTACATGATGTTGATGATGCTAACCATGCCCTTGCTGCAGTGATGGTGATATTTGGTCTCATGATAATGAAGTGTTACTGTGCAGGAACCCATGTGGTCCAGGGGGAATGTGTCCTATCCTGTGGTGTATCCATGTCATCCATAGCAGCATCTGAGGGTGTCATGTGTTCAGTATTTGGCAATGGGATTTCCTACTTAGATTGGCTATTTCACATCTGTGGCTTCCACCCCTGCACATCTGTTGTGCCTGCCATTGTTCAATTCGTCTACTTCCCTGACCGTGTGGCCATCTCCAGTGGACATGCAGGTTTGAGCATCAATGGGGAAGGACTCATCTGTGTTGTCAGTGCAACATTGCTATACAAGTGTGTTGGATCTGTGCTGATGATTCCGTTGGCACTTCCATGACCAGGCTGATGTGACGGGAGCCCTCATTTGGTGCTAATTGTTGATTGTGTGACCAAGTGCTCAGCTGACATGATGGGGCCCTACTGAGGCAACATATGGCACAGCTTTCCTCACACAGGAGTGGAGTCCCCTCATGGCAGTGTGTACTCCTGTGACATTGCCTGCGCCCAAGGTGTGTGTTGTATGTGCATGTCTGTGTGTTCACTTCCGTTTAGCTGTGCATGCTGTGATCCCTAGTGTTGTACCTGTTTGTGATGCTAGCTGAGTTGAGCTATGTTCCCCCAAAGTCTTCTCCCTGGGTTCTCTGTGATGTGGGTGCATGGCACATTACTGGTCATCAGGGTGTCACCCATAGGTGTGCTTGCTGTCAGGGCTGAGTTTGTGTGCAGACACAGATGGGTCACAGTCAGGTTTCCCCTTGGCACTTGTTGTTTGCCCCTGTCATGTGATTTCCAGTTTGTGTTATCTTTCAGTGATTGTGACACGTTGTGTGTGTGACTGCTGGCACTCCTCAGGGTCCGGGCTGCAATGTTGGTTGTTGTCTATGTGTGTTCTTTGTGGGTGACCTTGGCTTCTTCATTGGTGTGTGACTGTGGCTGGGATCCCATTGGTTGGTGTGGTATTGCCGTCATGTCCATGTACAGCGTAGTGTGCAGTGTGTCAGACATTCAGGAGTCTTGTTGAGTGTCCATGTGTGATGTGTTTCTGCACCTTGGTTCCCACCCACCACCCTGGAATAGTCATGGGTGCATGTGCAATGTCACCAGTGCATGTGTGCTTCACTGCTGCACATTGTTGGAGGTCGAGGGGTGTGGTGTTGAGTGTGTGCAGATGAGAGTTGTTGCCCGGCTAGGCCCCTGCCTCCATGTTGGCCTTGGCTTACTGGCCATGCTGTTTGATTTGTGCTTGTGTAGGTGTGATGGTAGTTAGTTGCTCAGTACACATGACTGTGGTTCACAGTGTGAACCACATTTAGCTTTGTCATCACAGTGGGATTGTAATGCAGCCCAGGGTCACCACATTGTGGGGGCCCTGGGGGTGGTGCTGTGGTGTGTCTGTGTCTTGCTGTGTCAGTTGCTGTCCCTACGTGCCTGTGTGACATGTGTGATTTGTGCTCCCTCTCATCTGACAATGCCTGCTTGCCCACATAGGGGATTTGGATCCATGAGTTACCTTTGTGTGGCACTGTATGCACATCTGTATGATTGGTATTCAGGTCTCCTCATGTGTTGTGTGGTTGCCTGGGGACACTGGCACCCCCCTCACCTGTTGTGTATGATGTGCAGTGTGGGTCTGCCTGTTTGTGTTTGTGCATCTGCACCACTGCATTGGCATATCTTGGGTGTGCCATTGGCTGTATGTAGTTTGGTGGGTTTCCCCTGCTGTCCCTGGGACTCCTAGGTCATCGGTCAGCACAATGATCATGGTTTGTGTGTCCCATTGCTGCCATGGTATGGTATCTGTTCACCTCACATCTGCAGTCTCCACAGGGTATCTGCATGTGTGTGCCCATTGGTGCAAATATGTGGGTCTGCATTCTGATGGTCACTTCTGTCATTGTGTCATTGATGATTGTTGACGGTGTCAGCCCCCATGGGTGTTGTTTGTCTGCACATGGCCAAAGGTATGTCTTATTTGCACTGCAGGATTTGGCTCCCCCAATTTCTGTTGCAATGGGACACATACACTACTTTGCCACTGATGTGTTTGTTGTTCTGTGACCAGGAATCATCCATGCAGTTTGGCAGTTGCACCTCTTTCTTTGTCAACACTTACCTTTTGGTCACTGTGATGATGGGGGTTTGGACCCCATTGCCACAATGTTCAAAATGTGCTTCAGCTATGGACCCCACACTTACATTTTGGTCACTGTGATGATGGGGTTTGGACCCCATTGCCACAATGTTCAAAATGTGCTTCAGCTATGGACCCCACACTTACCTTTTGGTCACTGTGATGATGGGGGTTTGGACCCCATTGCCACATTGTTCAAAGTGTGCTTCAGCTATGGACCCCACACTTACCTTTTGGTCACTGTGATGATGGGGGTTTGGACCCCATTGCCACATTGTTCAAAGTGTGCTTCAGCTATGGACCCCACACTTACATTTTGGTCACTGTGATGATGGGGGTTTGGACCCCATTGCCACATTGTTCAAAGTGTGCTTCAGCTATGGACCCCACACTTACATTTTGGTCACTGTGATGATGGGGGTTTGGACCCCATTGCCACATTGTTCAAAGTGTGCTTCAGCTATGGACCCCACACTTACATTTTGGTCACTGTGATGATGGGGGTTTGGACCCCATTGCCACATTGTTCAAAGTGTGCTTCAGCTATGGACCCCACACTTACATTTTGGTCACTGTGATGATGGGGGTTTGGACCCCATTGCCACAATGGTCATGGCCTGCTTGCATTGTGGGTGCCACACACATATATGTGTGGCACATGTGCTAGGGGGTCACATTGTATGTTCAAAGTCATGTTCGGTGTTGTAGGCATTTGACACAGTCTACACACGCTTGTCATGGTGTTGGGGGATGTCTTCTTCTTGCATTCCCTAGGTTCTGGTGTGCTGGTTGTGTCATGCATTGTCCATCCTATGAGTGGGGGTGGTAGTAGTGGTAGGCATCCAGCCCCCCTGGGTGAGGGTGGTAGTAGTGGTAGGCATCCAGCCCCCCTGGCTAAGGGTGGTGGTAGGCATCCAGCCCCCCTGGGTGAGGGTGGTAGTAGTGGTAGGCATCCTGCCCCCTGGGTGAGGGTGGTAGTAGTGGTAGGCATCCTGCCCACCCTGGCTAAGGGTGGTGGTAGGCATCCAGCCCCCTGGGTAAGGGTGGTAGTAGTGGTAGGCATCCTGCCCCCCTGGGTGAGGGTGGTAGTAGTGGTAGGCATCCTGCCCACCCTGGCTAAGGGTGGTGGTAGGCATCCAGCCCCCCTGGGTGAGGGTGGTAGTAGTGGTAGGCATTCTGCCCCCTGGGTGAGGGTGGTAGTAGTGGTAGGCATCCTGCCCACCCTGGCTAAGGGTGGTGGTAGGCATCCAGCCCCCCCTGGGTAAGGGTGGTGGTAGGCATCCTGCCCCCCCTGGGTGAGGGTGGTAGTAGTGGTAGGCATCCAGCCCCCCCTGGGTAAGGGTGGTAGTAGTGGTAGGCATCCTGCCCACCCTGGCTAAGGGTGGTAGTAGTGGTAGGCATCCAGCCCCCCCGGGTGAGGGTGGTAGTAGTGGTAGGCATCCTGCCCCCCCTGGGTAAGGGTGGTAGTAGTGGTAGGCATCCTGCCCACCCTGGGTGAGGGTGGTAGTAGTGGTAGGCATCCTGCCCCCCCCTGGGTAAGGGTGGTAGTAGTGGTAGGCATCCTGCCCACCCTGGCTAAGGGTGGTGGTAGGCATCCAGCCCCCCTGGGTGAGGGTGGTAGTAGTGGTAGGCATCCTGCCCCCTGGCTAAGGGTGGTAGTAGTGGTAGGCATCCAGCCCCCTGGGTGAGGGTGGTAGTAGTGGTAGGCATCCTGCCCCCTGGGTAAGGGTGGTAGTAGTGGTAGGCATCCTGCCCACCCTGGGTAAGGGTGGTAGTAGTGGTAGGCATCCTGCCCCCCTGGGTAAGGGTGGTAGTACTGGTAGGCATCCTGCCCACCCTGGCTAAGGGTGGTGGTAGGCATCCAGCCCCCCCTGGGTGAGGGTGGTAGTAGTGGTAGGCATCCTGCCCACCCTGGCTAAGGGTGGTAGTAGTGGTAGGCATCCTGCCCACCCTGGCTAAGGGTGGTAGTAGCAGTAGGCATCCTGCCCACCCTGGCTAAGGGTGTTGGTAGGCATCCAGCCCCCCCTGGGTAAGTGTGGTGGTAGGCATCCTGCCCCCCCTGGGTGAGGGTGGTAGTAGTGGTAGGCATCCAGCCCCCCCTGGGTAAGGGTGGTAGTAGTGGTAGGCATCCTGCCCACCCTGGCTAAGGGTGGTGGTAGGCATCCAGCCCCCCCTGGGTGAGGGTGGTAGTAGTGGTAGGCATCCTGCCCCCCCTGGGTGAGGGTGGTAGTAGTGGTAGGCATCCTGCCCACCCTGGGTAGGGGTGGTGGTGCGCATTCAGGCCCCTGTGTGCATATGTGGCATTGGTGGTGGGCATCCCGCCCCTATGGTGCTGCTGTTGCTGGTGTAAGTATATTCTGCAACCCTCTGTGTGTGTGTGATGTGTCGTGTACGTGTTGTATGTGTTTTGTGGTTGGTGTCTGGCTTACCTTCTGCGCCGTACGCGTCCGTGCCTGTTCCGGTAGTAAATGTAGAATATTGGTAGGATCGGGACGAAGGGATTCATGGTTGGTTCGTGTCGTTCGTCCTTCTAGTTGCTTCGCGTCGTCCTCGCCGCTTCGCCTCGTCCTCGTCGCTCCGCGTCGTCCTCGTCGCTGGCGTGTTCGCCTCGGAGCCGTGGATCGTGTTGTGGCGCGAATCGGAGCTTATGTGCGCCTCTCCCGGATGCTTTGACGTGCCGTGCGTAGCGACGGGTTCGGGCGCGTACGGAAAGCGCATCGTACTTGTTCGGCTGGACGGAGCTGCATTTTGGCTTCCGTGCGACTCGATTCAGCGTTTCCGGATTCGCCTCGGTCGGGGAACAGGACCTGGTTTGGGTGAGTACGGCTCGGCCGGATTCTGTGCTGTTGTGCGCATCGTACTTACTCGTTCGGTGTGCTGTACGGATCGGTCGGGAAACAGGCTTTCGCATGGCTTTTTTCCCGACCGAATGCTATTGGGTGCGCCTCCGACCGAGATCGGAATCGGCCCCGGAGTCTATTGAAATGACACAGCTGGCAGAAAACAAAATTCCTCAACAATTAAAGAAGCTGCCTTCTTGAGTGAAGAAATTAAGTCAATTCCCAAATAGGTGTCTGAATATGATGCAAACAACTATGGCACATATGAGAATTTCCATGAAGATGATTTTGTCAGAGGGTCGGGAAAATTCTATTTCAGGACCTTTAGATTCTGGAGTTTGTGGCCTTTAAATGCACTTGATTCTTATAGATTCCAGTCTTTGAGAAAAAGATTACTAAGGATGTTAAGGCAGTGGACAGTTCTAATTAACCTGAAGTCCGTCCATTTTTATTTTAATTATTTTAACCGCAGTTCCCTTTCGCTTTTTATAAGACTGTATCTCCGCCTCTTACCTTTCTCTTCTGTCTTCCCGATCTCCCGCGGCATTCGTGCCATTTGTTGCAGAGGGAAGTCTTTCTCTTGCAACACTTCCAGTGTTACGCTTCCGGCAGGGTCAGCAGCTCAGTCTTCCAGCATACTCTATTTAGGAGCATGCTGGGCCAGACGCACAGCAGATGAGACGGCGGTAGGCTGTCTGAGATTACCGCTGATGTTAACAGTGAACCTTACTTTGCCCGTATTTGTACTTCTTGCTATTACGTTTTAATGTTTTTAACCTGAAGTCTGTCCATTTTTATTTTAATTCTTTTAACCTCAGTTCCCCTTCGCTTTTTATAAGACTGTTTCTCCGCCTCTTACCTTTCTCTATTGTCAGCCCCAGTCTGCCATGGCATTCGTGCCTTTTGTTGCGGAGGGAAGTCTTTCTCTTGCAACTTCTGGTGTTACGCTCCCGGCAGGGTCAGCAGCCCAGTCTTCCAGCATACTCTATTTAGGAGCATGCTGGGCCGGACGCGCAGTGGATGCGCGCAGCAGGCGTGCCTAAGGCAAGCCCGTCTGCGCCCGTCCGTGCCTGGACCGGCCCCAGGACCAGAGACCTTGGTCCTTCTACAGGAGAACACAAGATATGTCGTCAATTTTCAAGTGAGGCACTGTGCTCACTGCGCCCTTCTGACCGCGGCACTTGTACAAAAATGTGTCCCCATGTAACATTGCATTTAGAAGAGATGCAGTGTATGCACTGTAAGATAACAATTCCAATTCTACCATTTAGGACAGATTATGATAATACTAATGCCCCAGAGTCCCTTATGACCCCCACTAAGCTTCAGTTTCCCCTTATTAATGCAAGGTCGCTTGTGAAACATAAATATGAAATAGCTGACTTTATTAATGATGCTAAATTAGAGGCACTTTTTGTGACAGAAACTTGGGGCGGGGAAGCAACTGATCCTCACTTCATTACAGCAGTACCTCAGGGTTTTGAACTCTATAGGCTGGATAGACCGCTGAAAAGAGGCGGAGGCCTTGCCTTAATCTACTGGAGTGAGTAAAACACTCATTGCTCAGAGATCCCCACCACGGACTGTGAGGCTTTTCTCTTTAAATTGACACTTCTTAAGCAAGAGACTTTTTCAGGAATATTAATCTATTGACCACCTGGCCCTAAAAATACATTTCTGGGCAGCTTTCATTCACTGTTAGTGCTATGTCTCCAATCCAATCATTTTACAATAGTTGGAGATGTCAATTTTCGTTTAGAATCAGCTACGGATAAAGATACATTAAACCTCCTAGAAATGACATCTGAAATAGGTCTCAAACAATTGATAAATGACCCTATGCACCCAGCTGGTCACACGTTGGATGGACTCTTCCAATAACCCTGCCATTACCAACCTTAAAACACTTCCATTAGTTTGGTCCGACCACCGAGCGATACTCTTTAATTATAAGTTACCCCCATCTTGTCAGATTATTACTAAATCAGAAATTAAGGTCTCTAGCAGACCATGGCATAATATAGACCCTGCAGTTTTAACACGTCAGATGGCACAGAGTCAACCCGACTTAGGTGTGGACGCTAACTCCTCAGCCATCAGCTACACCTCATGGCTTGAATCTACTTTTGCAAAATTAGCTCCCACTATCTCTGCAAATAAGCACCAAGGGGTACCTTTGGCTCCTTGGTTCTCCGAAGTTTTAAGACTTGAAAAACAAGCATGCAGGAGGCAAGAGAGGAACTGGCGTAAACATTATGATAAATCCGAAAAACAACGATCTAAAGCTATTCTTGCAATTTATAAAAAGATGGTCATCAACGAAAAAAGCCATTATTATACCCAACAAATTGAAAAAGTTCGTAACTCCAATAAAGAGTTGTTTCAGGTCATAACGAAACTTACTTCAGTTAGAAAAAATAACTGTACTATGCACAATCAAGAATTATGCGAAACTCTCGCACGGATGTTTAGAAATAAGTTCAATCAAATCTTTGACCTATTTGACAAATCTAACGCTAACATAGACTTAAAAGACCAGGAAGTGACTAATGACTTCTTACTTACAGAATGTACTCCAACATCTCCAAATCAAGTAACTACTCTTCTTTTAGCTACCAAATCTGGCTCTCCTGATGACCCATGCCCCCCTAAGATTTTAAAGCTTGTAAATCAGCACATCGCCTCACATCTATCATCAGTGTTTAATCAAATGTTTTTGCAAGGGTCATTTCCCATACTTTGGAAACAAGCATGTATCCTTCCTCTTATTAAAAACAACTTTTGACATTAGCGATCCTGCTAATTATCGTCCCATCTCAAGACTTCCTTTGCCAGCTAAAATTGTAGAAAAAATAATCAATGCAGAAATATCCAATTTTATTTTTGAGAATCAGCTTTTAGACCCCTGTCAGTTTGGGTTTAGAGTGAATCATAGCACAGAGACTGCACTGATAAAAACCACAGAAGAAATAAGAATGGCATTGGATGGCGGAGGGTCAGCAGCCCTTATTTTATTGGACCTGTCCGTAGCGTTTGATATGGTGGGCCATGGTTTACTGGTCCACTGTCTGAACGCTATAGGAGTTAAAGGTAAAGCTCTTACTTTGTTAACATCTTTTCTATCAGAGAGATCTCAAACGTTGAATCTCGGTCAGTTTAAATCCTCACCCCTTACTCTGCCATGCAGAGTTCATCAGGGCTCCTCATTGAGCCCGACACTTTTTAGGTCGAGCCTAGCGCAGCGCGCATGCGCTGCTCTAGGAGAGGGCCTCTTGGAATCACTCCAGACATTCTGAAAGCTTTCTGAAAGTTCGTGCGTGTGGTTGTCACATTCTATTGGCCTTTGCGTGTGGCTTTCAAAAATGAAAGCACGCAATTGGCCAAAGGTGGGTGCATGTCCCACCTTTTCTGAAAATGTTCACTCCCACGGCCTCCAGCTGTCGGAAGCGAGCAGCGGCGCGCAGGGTGCCATCTGTTGTGGATCATGTTTCTAATTAGCGCGGTCGCTTTCACTTTCGCCGCTGCAAAGCCGCGCTTGTTTAAACTCTCCCTCCCCGCACCACAGCCGTGTACATACTATCCCTCTATGTAATTTCTTTTAACAACAGCACTGCCTGCTGCTAGATAATAGGCGCAACGTTTTTGAAAATAAAACACCAATTAGACTCTTAGCACGCAGCGAGATTGGCACAGGCGCGCTCGCGCGCTAAGCCCTCCGCCCCCCTTCTCCTCAACTAGGCCCCATTCATAAAATGTCCACCCGGCAGCTACAGCCACGGGAGCCAGGCACACAATGCTTGCCTTTTTGTGAGGAGGGGTGGGGGTGACTTGCAAGCAGCCATACACGACGAGGCTAATTCTGCACTCTGTTCTTTTATCCCCTGACCTGCTATCCCACCACACAGTTGGCCCCGCCTTCCACGGGCTCTTCCCCTACGTTATCCAGCTTAGTATTTCATTTAGAAGAGCAGTCACTCGCGTGTGTTTACCAAAAGGGAACGAGAAAGGCGGATAGCTCTGCCCCGCGGCGTGCGTCACGCAACACTCTGCTCCTCTTGCTTACATTACAACAGACGCACAGAGCGCCTCTGCGGCGTTTCTTTACCTAGGCTATGGTAAGCAATTCTACAAATCAGAAAAATGACGGCATTGGTTTAAGGCAGAACGGAAATCGCCCATTCCGTCTACTTCCCAAAGAGCCCTAAACAGGGAAGGCTTCGTCTGGGATCGGCGAACACTTCGAAGGGAGGCCTGCGGATGCCAGAGTCACGCATGACTTTAACCGGAACCTTTCAATAGATTATGACACAATGTGAGCTCTTCCTTCGAAACGGTGCGGCAAAGATAGCGGGCCCACTACTTCCTACCATCACTCAGTCGATCTCCATGCACCACCCACAATCCATTGACAAATCCAATAGGTCTCCCATCGGCGACACCTTTTGGCATTGCCAATGCTTGTTAATATTTACGTCTCAGAACTTGCCCCTTTAATCAAAAGTTACAATCTAAATCCAACATCCTATGCTGATGACATCCAACTGGTTGTTTCAGCTGTGGACAATGATGTCAACTACTCTTTAAGATTACATGATTGCATGACTGCTCTGAGTAGCTAGATGAGCAGACATTGTCTAAAACTGAACTCAAGTAAAACAGAGGTTCTATTATTTGGTAATATCTCTCCAGCATGGTCTCCTGCCTGGTGGCCCGACAGCCTAGGCTCACCTCCCCTTCTGGTGATCAAAGCCAAAAATCTTGGCTTTATCATGAATGACAAGCTCAGATATGAGGCCCAGGTGTCTAAGGTAGTGTCCTCCTCTTTTTATCATATCACAAAAGGCAACTGCTGTTGTCTGTTTATCCCTTGCGGGTATGCAGACTATCAAATAAAGTGGAGATAGGTGAAGGACAACGTCTACGAGGTCCCAAATCGTCCGTGCTTCATCAGAATCACATCGGATAATGGTATCCAAAGGTATTGGTATCCAAAGATATTGGAGAAGACGCCTCACTCACTTATCGTGACATGCTTCATCATGGGCGTCTTTCCACACCCAGGTAAGATGGTACTACCTGGGCGGACTCAACCAATGATATTATGGGAGTTCTTATATAAAATAATAACTGGTCATGCAGGGAACCAGATGGGTGACGTTAAAAATACCTACAGGTATACCCAAAGCATATCTTTATTCAGTAGGGTACCTGGGGCATGGAATAAAATCGTGTTTCAATGGGGTTGATTTTGAATTCAATTGGTTCAATTCTACCCCTGTAAAATGCCAACATGTTTCGGCCCTCAACATAAGCCCTTGCGGGTCTGGGGCCTTCTTCAGGGCTGGGATATCTACTCCTCGGTTTCCCTGCTTTCTATCAGCACACTTTTAATGCAAAATGAGGCCTAATGCGCTCACCTGTTTTTCCTATGTTCCAGTAGTATTTCTAAAGGAAAAGGAGACAAAAGAAAAGGCAGGACTAATGGGACAATTCTCCTAGATTCTTTTATAAAAAGAAGAAGAGAAAAGATTCCTACCACCGTGACTTTCTCTATTAACTCAATGTAAATTCTCAATTTTTAATTCTATTTTGAATCTGTGAATTCTACCCACACAACTTCCTCTATGGTTTTGATCGGGATGGTGATCTCTTAAACTGTGTACAAAAGGATTCCTTTAAAAAAAGATTCTTTAGAGACAAAGGTATTTACTTACAAAACTACTGGGTGTCAATATTCACACATTGTTACTTTGTATGTGAACTACCCCTACTAGTATTTAGCCACCGTTAACATATATTCCGTTTATCTACACACCTAATACATGCTGAGTGGTAGAAGGGCACACCATTCGTGTCCTAACTCTATTGGTGTTTTATCGCATGCTCCTCTTTACATGTGCTTTTAAAACAAAGGGCTTATTTCTAAGCTTACCTACTGGGGCTTGCTAAATAGCACCATGCGGGTCACTGGAGAGTGGTGCCGTCTTGTAGTCACACACTATAAAAAATAGTAGTTTGAACAACATCTCATCTAGTGTTGTAGACCGATGATATTTGTGCTCTTAATTCCCAAGACAATTTTTCCATGCAATTCCTTCTCTCCGGCAGTTGCCTTATCCGGAGTTTATCAAATTAATTTCATTATAGTAATTTTGCGATTGGATCGTCACTCATTCTCGTTCCGTGTATGTTGTAAATGCCTATGGACCCTTTTCTCTCATTAGGTCAATTGTATTTCAAAATATTTTCTCCAGCCAAAATTGGATCTATGTATTTATTCATCCTGTTCACACATAAACCAGTATTTGCCCTATTCCCAAAACACGCTCACAATAACCGTACTCACTTATACGATATACTGTTGTCAGCCATGTTGCTAATGGAGTCAAGGTTTGTTTCCATTCCCACTCTCTGTATTTTAAATCTGCCACGCATCACTTACGCACCCAACACTTACTTTGTCAAAGATCGGTCACTCCCCGAGTACCTAGGTATCTTCGCTAACCCGCCGTCGGATGACTGAAGACGGCGGCGTGGAATCTTAAATACCTATTGGTTTCTCAACCTGGCGGTACTCGCGTGTGCGTGCACCAGGAAGGACCTCCTCCGATTGGAGCGAATACTCTAGACGTATCAACACACGTCATGGTACCCTTTCGGTGCCCCGGAAGTGCATTGCCTGCTGGGATGAGTAGTTTGTTGCCTATTATTCCCCTGAGTATAGCGTGCTTCTCTAATTACTCGTTTATATTGTTTCAACCAAACCTACAGGGCAGAATCACTTTATCGCTTACTTTTTTTCAAAAAAATATATATATGTTCCAATACTCGCCGCCCTTCATACCACATTCTGTATGTTTTTGGGAACAATAAAGTTTTTATTGAAAGATGTCGATCCAAGCATACAACTCTATAGCTAAAGGTAGAGCATACTACCCTAATAGTTTTTTTTACTGGATCGTTTTACAGAATCTACTTAATGCCCCTAAATTCCTTTAAAAATACAGGGTGAAAATTATTATAGATTATATTTTATTCCCTGTTCCCAAAGGTTATTGTTATTAAAATTAAATAACATTTGGGACCAGTTGTCTCACTGTTTTAAGCATATCTATGTCTTTCCATTTTCTATTCGCATGTTTCTGCACCAGGTTTAGAGGCTTCTTTAGTTGGCATCATTTGTCACTCTTAAATGCCCTGTTCAATCAATGTGAAGTATAAAACCTCTACATCAGCATTGTCCAAGGGTTTTCTTCATTTAACCCATGCACTGAACTGGACAAGCGATATATCCATCATTGTTCTAGTTTCAAGAGTTGTTTCTCATTGCATGTATTTGGCATTCTTTCTATCACTGTCCATGTGAAATCATTCTCGTCATGTCCCGCTGTTTGGAAATGACGCATCATTTTCGTGATAGTCTTTCCACACCGGAAGGTGCTTCGGTGTTCATTCAGTCGTACCTTTACTTTCCGAGTTGTCATTCCAACATATTTCAAATGACATTTACAGGTCAAGATATAAACAACATTATTGCTGTTGCAATTTGAAAATTTCCTTTGTTCCCAAGGCGTCCTCAAACCCAAGTCAATTTCCTTGCTAGCCTTTGTTAAACAGCATACATTACAATTACCACATGGAAAGTGGCCCACTACTTGAGGGAGGTTCCATAGTGTGTACGTTTGTTGACTGTCTCCTGCCTTTTTCTTTTTGGACGTGTGTGTACAATTGCATCTCGTAGGGATCTACCTCGCTTGAATGCGAACATGGGTTTCTCCATCTTCAAAGGTCCTGAATTCAATGTTTTCCAGTGTCGTAAAAGTATCGTCTTGATTCTGTTGGATTCTGTTCCTTATGTGGTAACACACACCAGTCTTTTGTTTTCTGGTTTTGGATACGTCTCCAGTAGTGTTTCTCTGGGGTTATTCTTTGCCCTCTTATATGCTTGTTTTATCAATTTCTTGGGATAGGTTTTTGCTTCCAATTTACTAGTTAGTTTCTTTGCATGGATTTCATATGTTCTTTATCCGAACAGTTTCTACGGAGTCTGAGAAACTGTCCCACTGGTAGGTTATCTTTTAAGGTTTTAGGGTGAAAACTGTCATATCTTAATAGATTATTCACATCTGTAGGTTTATAAAAACCTCAGTTTTTAACAAACCATTTTCAGACCACATTCTCAAATACAAGAAAGTGATAGAGTCTCTGTTCACCGTCATGGTGAACTTGAGAAACTGATCTCTTGTATTGAGCCAGGTGAGGAACTCATTAGCCTCTGTTTCTGACCCCTCCAAATGGAGAAAGATATCATCTATAAACCTTCTCCACACCTTCAATTTGGTGTGGTAGGGTTGTTGTTATTATAGATGAATCTGGTTTCAAAGTTATGGACATAGAGGCAGGCCACACTTGGGGCAAAAGTACTGCCCATCGATGTTCCGTGGGTCTGTAAAAAATATTCCCCTTCAAACTAGAAATAATTCTTAGTTAAAGCCAATCTGGCACAGTCAATGATAAACCTGATAGGAGTGATAGATGTCCATATTTCATTTCTTAGCAAAGTTTCTATCACATCTAGAGATGACTCCTGAGGTATGCTGGTGTACAGCGCCTCGACGTCTAGAGTGATAAAGATGTCAGAAGTTGTATCAAAAGTCAATGTTTGAAATTTGATCAAAATATCCCGAGTATCTTTGAGATATGAGGGCATCCTCTGAACCATTGGTTTGAGGAAGTGGTCTGTGAACTTTGACAGTGGCTCTAATACTGATCCGATCCCGGATACTATTGGCCTTCCCGGAGGGGGGTTGATGTTCTTATGCACTTTTGGCAAAATGTAGAAGTAAGGTGTTTTTGGGTTTGTCTCTTTCAGGAATCCTGCTTTTGCTGTTGTAATCCACCCTTCTTCTTGCGCATTATTCACCAAATTGTGTACACATTTCACCAAATCCTCAGTCGGATCCTTTTGTAAGCGTTTGTAATTTCGGGGCTCATCTAGTAGTCTCCTACATTCATTGTGGTACATATCTAACGGCATGACCACTGTTGCACCCCCCTTGTCTGCTGGTTTTATTATTATGTCACTCATTTTGTCAATCTCATTAATGGCTTTGCGTTCAATAGTTGTTAGATTGTTAAAGACTCTTTTTTCGTCTTCTTTCAGTTTGTCGACCTCCATTGTCACCGCTTTCTCAAAAGCCAAACGAGCTGGTGGCATCGTGTGGTTCGGAGGAATAAAATTGGACTTTTTCTTTAAACCTGTATTCTTATCTTCCTCTGCTTCTGGTGATGCCTCACTATCCGTAAAGAAGACTGTAAGTCGTAACCTGCGGAAAAATTCCGCTAGTTCAATTCTGAGATTAAAGAGGTTTGATTTACTAGTTGGGACAAAGCCCAATCCTCTATTCAGGACAGCCACTTGAGATGGAGAGAGGATCCTCGCGCTCAAGTTTATTATTCCCGAGTGCTCCTGCTGGTGCTCGGTCGTGCATCCTGTACTGTTGGGTCCTCTTGATTGGACTGCCAATACACTTTTGGGCCTCTCCGGTTGTTTCTTCCTTGTGTGTGGCCTCTCCCTAAAAAAGGAGGCTGGAAGGGTTGCCATTGGTACCCATATTGTGGGGGTTGGAATGGGGGTTGAACATAAGGTCCCCATCCGAATGGTTGTTGATGATAAGGGCCCATGGATTGATAATTACTCCTATTCCTACGAGAGCGGCCCCCCCTCCTCTTATTATTCCATCTTTGATTTGACCCATCAAATGAAGAATCACTAGAATTTTTACTGGACCCTGTGCTATCCGTGTCCGAAAATTCCGCTCTTTCTCTGTCAGTGGGATTATAGTCTTCTCTTGAATATGGGAAGGTATTTTCATAATTGAAGCGTTTTAAATCTTTCTGGAATTCGGCAATCTTGGCCTGTGTAAGGTACTCTTTATATTCATTGATGATCTTATTATTCTCTTCCAATTTTTTCTTGAAAGAGCCGATGGTAATTTGTGTCTTTAAACCATTTTCCATAGTTTTAATTTCAATCAACAGGGCGTCGGAGAGCCTCTTCGCTGTTTGTATGATCAAGACTAGCCAGTCTCTCATGCATTTCCATGCAATGAGAGACCAGCTACGTCTAAATTCAGGGTCATTGAGAAAAATTCGGGGTGCATTAGATACAATCAGTCCATTTGGGGCTATGTTCCCCCGAAGGTACTCCGTCATTATCGCCCCATGTAAAAGTGTTTTCAATTGGGTCCTTTTCAATTCAGTAAGAGATTCCCAGTCACCATTGTTCTGGGTAGTTTGTGTTATAGTTATATCAGAGATCAAAGGAGGTTGTGCCAGGATAGCTGATATTATCTCCTCCCCAAATGCCAAACCCTCCGCCATTCTTGTTCCTTTTAACAGAAAAGGCCAGATGGTCTGTATAACAAGTCTAACTCGACCTGAAATATTCGAAACCTACTTGGTTTATTAAAGTTCAATTTTTAAACTCTCTGGGCTATAGCGGCCCCTCTAGACTCTTTATCACAATAGAGAGTGAGAGAAGCAAAACAGTTGCAATCTCCCAAGATTAATCATATCACAAAAGGCAACTGCTTTTGTCTGTTTATCCCTTGCGGGTATGCAGACTATCAAATAAAGTGGAGAAAGGTGAAGGACAACGTCTACGAGGTCCCAAATCGTCCGTGCTTCATCAGAATCACATCGGATAATGGTATCCAAAGCTATTGGTATCCAAAGATATTGGAGAAGACGCCTCACTCACTTATCGTGACATGCTTCATCATGGGCGTCTTTCCACACCCAGGTAAGATGGTACTACCTGGGCGGACTCAACCAATGATATTATGGGAGTTCTTATATAAAATAATACCAGAAGAACCTTGTGGAAAATCCTCCCTTTATCCCCAGAAATACCAGGAAGACTGGTGTTTCCTCGCTAATCATGTCAAAGCTGGATTATTGTAACGGCTTATATATGAATCTCCAGGTTAAATTACTTGGGAAGCTCCAGGTGGTGCATCATGCAGCCGCCAGATTGATTTTGATTACTCCCAAATATCAGCCGATATCCGCAGGCATTCAGGAACTTCATTGGCCCCGGTGCGACAGCGAATTAAATTGAAGGCGCTCTGTGTGGCGCTCTGTGTGGCCCATAAGGCCTTGCACAGAGAAGGACCGGAATATCTATGGAAGGTTTTTAGCTGGTACACTCTAAGTAAACTTCTTCGATCGGCTAAGGCTAGATTGATTACCACCACAAGAGTCAGGAAAGCGAGCTGGGGAGGAAGGAGTTTCATTAACAGCACAGCCAGGCTGTGGAACTGCCTTCCATTGCATCTCAGGACCATACCCACCCTCCTTTCCTTCAGAAAAGGAACTTAAGACTTGGCTGTTTAGCAATTAGCTATACCCCGACACAGTAGGCTCATGTTCCTGAAAGTGCAAAGACACCTACGGGTATACACCAGCTATACAAGTTTCTATAACACTGTAACATTGTAATTTTCCTCAGATTTAGTCAAGTTTTGTAGGCATACAGTTTCTGTGGTTTGGTTTGGAAATCTTGAGAAAATGCAGTTTGATTTGATTGATACTCCTCAGTTTATGGTAATTTTGAGAATGCCTCAGTAGGGTAGACCTTACATAAACATTGTGTTGATTATGCTGCCAGGACAGTTTAATTGAATTTCGACTATTGTCAGAATAGGTGTATGATTTCATGATCATTCAGAGAGAATTGTCCTTCTAAAGTGCTTGCAGAAGGAGATATTTTGAAAAATATAGGATGTGTTATCTCATTACCTCCTTCAGAAAACGTTCAATTTTATAGCCCCCCACAGAAGTTATGATTGATTTGGAATGCGGTACACAAATTCTTCTAGGTCCAGTATGTGCGTATACTGAATCAGAGAAAGACTATCTTAGTTAGTTTATAGATGAAAATTTGGCTAATGAATTTATTAGGTTCTCTCATTCTCCAGCTTTTTCCTTATTATTTTTGTTTCCAAAAGGGAATGACTGAAAACATGTGTTGACAACAGAGACCCTAATTGGATCACAGTGAAAAATCATTACCCTTTGCCAGTCATATCTTTTTTTTTAGATCAGAAATGCTAAGATATTCACAAAGTTGATCTTAAAGAAGCTTACCATCTATGGGCCTGAGGGGGTAATGAATGGGAAATGGTATTCCGTACTAAGGGGCTGATTACGATGCCGGGCCTGATAAGCTCTCGCTTGAATTCTATAAGAAATTTCTAACTGAGTTACAAATAGACATGCTTACGGTTCTTCGAGAGGCTCAGAAAGGGCATGCAGCGTCATGGGACAAAGCAAGTATAGCTATTTTTTTTTAAAAAGACAAGTCATCTTTGCTGCTGGGATCGTATCGACCCATTTTGCTTTTAAACTGCGATGGGAAGATATATGCAAAAATATTGGCAACGCGACTCTCTCGAGTATTAACTCCCATAGTCTCTGTTTGACAGAATGGCTTTATTCCAGGAAGAGGCACAGTCAATTACGTCAGCCGGGTAGTCACCACGCTGGATGCCGCTAATGTACGGAAAGCTCCATGCGGTGTGGTGCTACTCGATGCGGAGAAAGCGTTTGACCGTGTCTCTTGGGAGTTTTTATGGGCAACGATGTGATGGCAAGGTTTTGGATTTGATTTTATTCAAGCTCTACAGACTATGTACCGCTCACCCAAGGCAAAAATATGTGCGCTGGGGTCTAACTTTGTCACAATATCAAGAGGTACCCGACAAGGGTGTCCCTGTTCCCCTTTATTATTTGCCCTATATATTAATCCTTTATTGAATTTACTGGAACATAGGCTAAATAGTTTGTTGGCGAGACCCGGGCTGGAGGTTACTATACTAGCATACGCAGATGATATTGCGGTTATTTCACCGGATCCAATCAAAACCGTGAAAGAGATTGAACAATTAGCGGCTGAATATGGGGAAAGATCTGGATTTAAATTAAATATAACAAAAACGCAAATAATCTGCACTGAGCAAGTATGTATTAACGAATCCAGGGTTACAGAGGAGGCCACATATTTGGGGATCAGCATTAATGCGTGTTTGGACAAAATGGTATTATCTAATTGGGAGCCGTTAGTGCAGAAAATAAAAAAAGACTTGGATAGAATGGAAGGCCTACATTTATCAATAGTTGGGAGATGTAATGTTCTAAAAATGGATATCTTGCCCAAAGTGCTGTATTATTTTAGGTGTGTCCCCTTGGAACTTACGGTGAAGCAACTTCAAAAATTACAATCTATCTGTGGTAGCTTCCTGTGGGCGCAAGGTAAACCCCGGCGACAATGAGGTATATGACCCTGCCTCGATCCCGAGGCGGGTGGGCTGTTCCGAATTTTTTGTTTTATTATTGGGTGTGTATGTTACAACAAATGGGCATTCTGTTGGTTGGGGAAGGAGAGGGAAAGGTATAAGAGTTTCTGAATATTTTTCAGATGTTGCTGGGCTCAAAAACAGAGAGGAATCTTTTCTTAAATTTGGAGCCCAGCTATTATAAAAAACTCGATTCAAGGTGCTTCAAGCCGTCTACAAAGTATGGATACAGGTTCGAAAATATTTGAAGCTTGGTAAACTTAATTTTTATACACCCACCTCATCTTTAGCACTACCTCCCCTTATCTTCTCTGATAATGTTATGGCTAGATGGAGACGGAAAGGACTTATGACTTTGGGGGATTTAATTGACTGCAGTGGTATCAAGACTTATTCCTCGCTAATATCGAAATATGATCTCCCCAAAACTGATTTTTTTAAATATCTACAAATTCGCGATTATTTACAAAAGAGAGTAGATGTATTGAATTTGGCTAAAAAAAGTAACTTGTTGGAGACAATCAGGAAGCATGGGAGGATTGGCATTTTATACCAGAATTTTATGGAATTGCAAGGGGATGATCTTGAAATACAGAATCTCAAATGGAATAATAGATTAAATCAGGCAGGGAATGTTCTACAACAGTCAATAGCACTGTCGGAAAAGCTCTTGGTTTCCTCTAGTCTTAAGGCGCAACATTATAAAACTATATTTAATTTGTATTATACTCCTGCCAAAATTGCACGGTGGGGGCGTCAAAATGAAGGTAAATGTACGCGCTGTGGGACAGACCAAGCTGATAGCCTTCATATGTTTTTTGAATGTCCAGACCTGAGACAATTTATAAATAAGATGGAGATTTTTTTGACAGAGGTGACAGGGGTGCGGATTGGGATTACATCTACTGGGATGATGGGAGTATTGGAAGAATCATTAGCCGCACAGGGTATGTACGAATTTAGGTATTTTATATTCATAGCTGTGGCGGTGGCTAGATTATGTATAGCGTCATTATGGAGGGAGAAAGAGCCACCATCCTTTGAAATGTGGAGGGGCAGACTTTATTCCATATGTAACCTGGAATATAGTCTTTATGCTCTTAAGGGACCACAGAAACGCAGGTTAGGTATTAAGATATGGGGGGCGTTAGAAGAGTACCTGCAATAAGTCCTATCTTTCCTAACCCACATGTTAACATGCCCCGATTTATATTTGATTTCTTCCTCTGTTCTCCTTTTTTTTGAAAGATTATAATTACATGGAATGTTTGGTCTCTGACATGATTTATATTTTTGTGAAATATGTTAAAAGTATAGGGCGACGAAAAGTATGTATTGATCCCTCTCATTCTATCTTGTTTTTCTGTTTTAATGACCTTAATACAAATGTATGTTGATTTTATTGGCTAATAAAAAAAAGGAATTTTACGAGTAGTATTTTTACGACTGCCTATCTTTTTATGTGCAGAGTCTCCACCACGAGTGCAGAGACTCCGCAGTCGTAAAGATACTACTCATAACATTGCTTTGTGAATTGCAAAAAATCATAAATTTACACAAAAGTGTGAGTTTGCCTTTGGGAATGAGGCCCATAACGTTTTGTGAAGTTCTGATTTTTGCTCTTCGAAAGTTTTCAAAATTTTCCAGTGCACCTGTATCTTCACCAGTGCAAAGAATTTCTCCATATTTACAGATAAATCTCACCATGTAAGAAGATCATTTTCACTCTAATTAAGCCCAGCATAGCGGGAAAACACAGAATTTGTTTTGCAAGCTTTCCATTTGCAAAGCATTTATATGCACAATGGCAAATGTTTGTTACATTTTCTCTGCAGGTGTGCCTTCATAGAGCTTTTCTTTGCAAGATAATTTTGCACAGAAGAAGAATACTAAGGCCAGTGCCAATGGAATTATCCTGCAGGGGACAAGCAAATTATGCAGCTTGTAGACTAAATTAGAGCGTTTCTCTGCACAATGATATAGCACAGAAAATCAACACTAAAGTCAGGGACACTGGAATTATGCAACAGGGTAGGACCAAATTATGCAAGAAAAGAGAAATTATGTGACCTAATGTGGCACAATTTGTGGCAGTATTACTTCACTATTTTGACATTTTTACACCTTTACTCTGTATGGGTAAAGGGTTCACTTCATTAGTATCAGTTTAACACCTGAATACAGCAAATAGCAGGGCCTGCTACTGCATGGCAACATGGATGGGAGTGTTTTTAGTACTTTTTGATCTATTTGAGTTAGGGACAATTGTTTTTGTGAAAATCTGCAAAATATGCAGAAGATGATGGACTATGTGGTAAGGGCAGCAAAATTATAATTATGCGGAGAGAGTCGTGGTCCTAGAATCACATAATGCTAGTGGCCCTGACTAAGGGCTTTTATGATGAGTGGCCCATTAAATTGCAGCCCCAGCAAAAATACCACTTTGCACAACAAGGGTCGAAATTAAAAGTTTGTTGATATTTACCATGTGCAATGCAGTCTGAGCCCCGGTGTTAAATTTCAGCAGGTCTAGCAACTCCTTTGCTCAATAATCTTTCTTTTTGTGATCAGATGCAGGAATTATTTGATATCTAAGTCACACACTCTTTTTTAGCTAATGGCCTATTACATTTAAAACAAAGCCATCAAGATCTAATAAGTTATGTTACCACATTTAAGCACTTGGTGGTTCAGACTGGTTGGTCAGAAGCAAAGAGGGTATCCTTATTCTATCAAGGTCTCCAATGTGCATTGAAAAATGTCTTGGCACCGGTGGTTAATCTTCGTACAAAGTGGGAGGAACTCGGAGAGTTAGTAGTACAGTTTGTTCATTGCTTGTCTGAACAACAGTCAGGAAAGGCTAAAGTTTTAAAAGTCCGGAATTTGGTGGAGGAGATTTCTGACCCAATGCAGTTAGGCAGCATATTAGACCTATATCTAAAGAAAAAAGAGAAAGAAGATGTGTAACTGGTTTGTGTGGAAGGTCAGGACATTTTGTAAGAGTACATTTAAGACTTTTTAAGAAGGAAATTTCAGTGACAAAGTCTATTGAAATGACACAGCTGGCAGAAAACAAAATTCCTCAACAATTAAAGAAGCTGCCTTCTTGAGTGAAGAAATTAAGTCAATTCCCAAATAGGTGTCTGAATATGATGCAAACAACTATGGTACATATGAGAATTTCCATGAAGATGATTTTGTCAGAGGGTCGGGAAAATTCTATTTCAGGACTTTTAGATTCTGGAGTTTGTGGCCTTTAAATGCACTTAATTCTTATAGATTCCAGTCTTTGAGAAAAAGATTACTAAGGATGTTAAGGCAGTGGACAGTTCTAATTAACCTGAAGTCCGTCCATTTTTATTTTTATTATTTTAACCGCAGTTCCCCTTCGCTTTTTTAAGACTGTTTCTCCGCCTCTTACCTTTCTCTTCTGTCTTCCCGGTCTGCCGCGGCATTCGTGCCATTTGTTGCAGAGGGAAGTCTTTCTCTTGCAACACTTCCAGTGTTACGCTTCCGGCAGGGTCAGCAGCCCAGTCTTCCAGCATACTCTATTTAGGAGCATGCTGGGCCAGACGCACAGCAGTTAGACGGCGGTAGGCTGTCTGAGATTACCGCTGATGTTAACAGTGAACCTTACTTTGCCCGTATTTGTACTTCTTGCTATTACGTTTTAATGTTTTTAACCTGAAGTCTGTCCATTTTTATTTTTATTATTTTAACCTCAGTTCCCCTTCGCTTTTTATAAGACTGTTTCTCCGCCTCTTACCTTTCTCTATTGTCAGCCCCAGTCTGCCATGGCATTCGTGCCTTTTGTTGCGGAGGGAAGTCTTTCTCTTGCAACACTTCTGGTGTTACGCTCCCAGCAGGGTCAGCAGCCCAGTCTTCCAGCATACTCTATTTTGGAGCATGCTGGGCCGGACGCGCAGCGGATGCACGCAGCGGGCGTGCCTAAGGCAAGCCCGTCTGCGCCCGTCCATGCCTGAACCGGCCCCAGGTCCAGAGACCTTGGTCCTTCTACAGGAGAACACAAGATATGTCGTCAATTTTCAAGTGAGGCACTGTGCTCACTGCGCCCTTCTGACCGCGGCACTTGTACAAAAATGTGTCCCCATGTAACATTACATTTAGAAGAGATGCAGTGTATGCACTGTAAGATAACAATTCCAATTCTACCATTTAGGACAGATTATGATAATACTAATGCCCCAGAGTCCCTTATGACCCCCACTAAGCTTCAGTTTCCCCTTATTAATGCAAGGTCGCTTGTGAAACATAAATATGAAATAGCTGACCTTATTAATGATGCTAAATTAGATGCACTTTTTGTGACAGAAACTTGGGGCGGGGAAGCAACTGATCCTCACTTCATTACAGCAGTACCTCAGGGTTTTGAACTCTTTAGGCTGGATTGACCGCTGAAAAAAGGCGGAGGCCTTGCCTTAATCTACTTGAGTGAGTTAAACACTCATTGCTCAGAGATCCCCACCACGGACTGTGAGGCTTTTCTCTTTAAATTGACACTTCTTAAGCAAGAGACTTTTTCAGGAATATTAATCTATTGACCACCTGGCCCTAAAAATACATTTCTGGGCAGCTTTCATTCACTGTTAGTGCTATGTCTCCAATCCAATCCTTTTACAATACTTGGAGATGTCAATTTTCGTTTAGAATCAGCTACGGATAAAGATACATTAAACCTCCTAGAAATGACATCTGAAATAGGTCTCAAACAATTGATAAATGACCCTATGCACCCAGCTGGTCACACGTTGGATGGACTCTTCCAATAACCCTGCCATTACCAACCTTAAAACACTTCCATTAGTTTGGTCCGACCACCGAGCGATACTCTTTAATTATAAGTTACCCCCATTTTGTCAGATTATTACTAAATCAGAAATTAAGGTCTCTAGCAGACCATGGCATAAAATAGACCCTGTAGTTTTAACACGTCAGATGGCACAGAGTCAACCCGACTTAGGTATGGACGCTAACTCCTCAGACATGAGCTACACCTCATGGCTTAAATCTACTTTTGCAAAATTAGCTCCCACTATCTCTGCAAATAAGCACCGAGGGGTACCTTTGGCTCCTTGGTTCTCCGAAGTTTTAAGACTTGAAAAACAAGCATGCAGGAGGCAAGAGAGGAACTGGCGGAAACATTATGATAAATCCGAAAAACAACGATCTAAAGCTATTCTTGCAATTTATAAAAAGATGGTCATCAACGAAAAAAGCCATTATTATACCCAACAAATTGAAAAAGCTGGTAACTCCAATAAAGAGTTGTTTCAGGTCATAACGAAACTTACTTCAGTTAGAAAAAATAACTGTACTATGCACAATCAAGAATTATGCGATACTCTCGCCCGGATGTTTAGAAATAAGGTCGATCAAATCTTTGACCTATTTGACAAATCTAACGCTAACATAGACTTAAAAGACCAGGAAGTGACTAATGACTTCTTACTTACAGAATGTACTCCAACATCTCCAAATCAAGTAACTACTCTTCTTTTAGCTACCAAATCTGGCTCTCCTGATGACCTATGCCCCCCTAAGATTTTAAAGCTTGTAAATCAGCACATCGCCTCACATCTATCATCAGTGTTTAATCAAATGTTTTTGCAAGGGTCATTTCCCATACTTTGGAAACAAGCATGTATCCTTCCTCTTATTAAAAAAACAACTTTTGACATTAGCGATCCTGCTAATTATCGTCCCATCTCAAGACTTCCTTTGCCAGCTAAAATTGTAGAAAAAATAATCAATGCAGAAATATCCAATTTTATTTTTGAGAATCAGCTTTTAGACCCCCTGTCAGTTTAGGTTTAGAGTGAATCATAGCACAGAGACTGCACTGATAAAAACCACAGAAGAAATAAGAATGGCATTGGATGGCGGAGGGTCAGCAGCCCTTATTTTATTGGACCTGTCCGTAGCGTTTGATATGGTGGGCCATGGTTTACTGGTCCACTGTCTGAACGCTATAGGAGTTAAAGGTAAAGCTATTACTTTGTTAACATCTTTTCTATCAGAGAGATCTCAAACGTTGAATCTCGGTCAGTTTAAATCCTCACCCCTTACTCTGCCATGCAGGGTTCATCAGGGCTCCTCATTGAGCCCGACACTTTTTAGGTCGAGCCTAGCGCAGCGCGCATGCGCTGCTCTAGGAGAGGGCCTCTTGGAATCACTCCAGACATTCTGAAAGCTTTCTGAAAGTTCGTGCGTGTGGTTGTCACATTCTATTGGCCTTTGCGTGTGGCTTTCAAAAATGAAAGCACGCAATTAGCTAAGGTAGGTGCATGTCCCACCTTTTCTGAAAATGTTCACTCCCACGGCCTCCAGCTGTCGGAAGCGAGCAGCGGCGCGCAGGGTGCCATCTGTTGTGGATCATGTTTCTAATTAGCGCGGTCGCTTTCACTTTTACGCTGCGCGTCCGCGCTTGTTTAAACTCTCCCTGCCCGCTCCACAGCCGTGTACATACTATCCCTCTATGTAATTTCTTTTAACAACAACACTGCCTGCTGCTAGATAATAGGCGCAATGTTTTTGAAAATAAAACACCAATTAGACTCTTAGCACGCAGCGAGATTGGCACAGGCACGCTTGCGCGCTAAGCCCTCCGCCCCCCTTCTCCTCAACTGGGCCCCATTCATAAAATGTCCACCCGGAAGCTGCAGCCACGGGAGCCAGGCACACAATGCTTGCCTTTTTGTGAGGAGTGGTGGGGGTGACTTGCAAGCAGCCATACACGACGAGGCTAATTCTGCACTCTGTTCTTTTATCCCCTGACCCACACAGTTGGCCCCGCCTTCCACGGGCTCTTCCCCTACGTTATCCAGCTTAGTATTTCATTTAGAAGAGCAGTCACTCGTGTGTGTTTACCAAAAGGGAACGAGAAAGGCGGATAGCTCTGCCCCGCGGCGTGCGTCACGCAACACTCTGCTCCTCTTGCTTACATTACAACAGACGCACAGAGCGCCTCTGCGGCGTTTCTTTACCTAGGCTATGGTAAGCAATTCTACAAATCAGAAAAATGACGGCATTGGTTTAAGGCAGAACGGAAATCGCCCATTCCGTCTACTTCCCAAAGAGCCCTAAACAGGGAAGGCTTTGTCTGGGATCGGCGAACACTTCGAAGGGAGGCCTGCGGATGCCAGAGTCATGCTTGACTTTAACCGGAACCTTTCAATAGATTATGACACAATGTGAGCTCTTCCTTCGAAACGGGGCGGCAAAGATAGCGGGCCCACTACTGCCTACCATCACTCAGTCGATCTCCATGCACCACCCACACTCCATTGAAAAATCCAATAGGTCTCCCATCGGCGACACCTTTTGGCATTTCCAATGCTTGTTAATATTTATTTCTCAGAACATGCCCCTTTAATCAAAAGTTACAATCTAAATCCAACATCCTATGCTGATGACATCCAACTGGTTGTTTCGGCTGTGGACAATGATGTCAACTACTCTTTAAGATTACATGATTGCATGACTGCTCTGAGTAGCTAGATGAGCAGACATTGTCTAAAACTGAACTCAAGTAAAACAGAGGTTCTAATATTTGGTAATCTCTCTCCAGCATGGTCTCCTGCCTGGTGGCCCGACAGCCTAGGCTCACCTCCCCTTCTGGTGATCAAAGCCAAAAATCTTGGCTTTATCATGAATGACAAGCTCAGATATGAGGCCCAGGTGTCTAAGGTAGTGTCCTCCTCTTTTAATACCAGAAGAACCTTGTGGAAAATCCTCCCTTTTATCCCCAGAAATACCAGGAAGACTGGCGTTTCCTCGCTAATCATGTCAAAGCTGGATTATTGTAACAGCTTATATATGAATCTCCAGGTTAAATTACTTGGGAAGCTCCATGTGGTGCATCATGCAGCCGCCAGATTGATTTTGATTACTCCCAAATATCAGCCGATATCCGCAGGCATTCAGGAACTTCATTGGCCCCGGTGCGACAGCGAATTAAATTTAAGGCGCTCTGTGCGGCCCATAAGGCCTTGCACAGAGAAGGACCGGAATTTCTATGGAAGGTTTTTAACTGGTACACTCTAAGTAAACTTCTTCGATCGGCTAAGGCTAGATTGATTACCACCACAAGAGTCAGGAAAGCGAGCTGGGGAGGAAGGAGTTTCATTAACAGCACAGCCAGGCTGTGGAACTACCTTCCGTTGCATCTCAGGACCATACCCACCCTCCTTGCCTTCAGAAAAGGAACTTAAGACTTGGCTGTTTAGCAATTAGCTATACCCCGACACAGTAGGCTCATGTTCCTGAAAGCGCAAAGACACCTACGGGTATACACCAGCTATACAAGTTTCTATAACACTGTAACATTGTAATTTTCCTCATATTTAGTCAAGTTTTGTAGGCATACAGTTTCTGTGGTTTGGTTTGGAAATCTTGAGAAAATGCAGTTTGATTTGATTGATACTCCTCAGTTTATGGTAATTTTGAGAATACCTCGGTAGGGTAGACCTTACATAAACATTGTGTTGATTGTGCTGCCAGGACAGTTTAATTGAATTTCGACTATTGTCAGAATAGGTGTATTATTTCATGATCATTCAGAGAGAATTGTCCTTCTAAAGTGCTTGCAGAAGGAGATATTTTGAAAAATATAGGATGTGTTATCTCATTACCTCCTTCAGAAAAAGTTCAATTTTATAGCCCCACAGAAGTTATGATTGATTTGGAATGCGGTACACAAATTCTTCTAGGTCCAGTATGTGCGTATACTGAATCAGAGAAAGACTATCTTAGTTAGTATATAGATGAAAATTTGGCTAATGAATTTATTAGGTTCTCTCATTCTCCAGCTTTTTCCTTATTATTTTTGTTTCCAAAAGGGGATGACTGAAAACATGTGTTGACTACAGAGACCCTAATTGTATCACAGTGAAAAATCGTTACCCTTTGCCAGTCATATCTTTTTTTTTAGATCAGAAATGCTAAGATATTCACAAAGTTGATCTTAAAGAAGCTTACCATCTATGGGCCTGAGGGGGTAATGAATGGGAAATGGTATTCCGTACTAAGGGGCTGATTGCGATGGCCCGGCGGTGGCGATCCTTCCACCATCTGACAGCAATTTTCCCACCACCGAATTACGGCGGTGGGAATCGCTTTCGGACCACGGCGGTCGCAAAGTCCGTCCGCCACGGAACGCCACAGTCAATCGCCTGACGTAGCGGTCAGCATGCCTAAAATGGTGGCGGTGCCAGCAGGCACCGTCCACCAAATTACGATGCTGGCGGAAGCCAGCCTTTCCGTGGCGGGTAAACCACCATTGAAAGGCTGGTGGAGATTGGTTTCGGGGGCCCGTTTCGGGCCCCCCTTGTTTTGGGGGAGGTGTGGGTGCACTGGGGGGGTACTCATGGTACCCCCCAACATTTCACTGCACCAAGTGGCAGGCACCGTGTGGTGCCTGCCACGTAGTGCAGTGAAATGCGCAACATGCCATTTTAACTTTGCGGCAGGTGCTGCTGTCAGCAGCACCCGCCGCAATGTTAAAATGCAAGATGCGACCTCCATGGTGGCGGTCGCATCCTGATTTGGTGTGCGTGACCGCCGCATGTATTGTGGACGGTCACGGTCTCCACCACGATGGCAGACGGACTCCAGTCCGTCCACCATCATAATCAGCCCCTACGTTTGGACTTTTCAAATACCAGGCCATACATTTTGGACTCTTAAATACACCGAAGCATTTGAGTATTTTACTGATGAGGTATTGAGAGATTGTGTGACTGTATTTTATATTATCTATTTGAATTATATTATGCTCTACTCTGACACCTTGAAAATTCACATATCCAGATATTAAGGCAACATTGGAATGGTTAAGCGTTCACCACCCTTTTTCTAAAATGAATAAAATTCATTTTCATGTAACTTCTGTGGAGCTTTTGGGGTACATTATTATATATGCAGTCATTGAAATAAATGAAACAAAAGTGGCATCTATATATGCCTATAGGAACCACAGTTAAGGCAATTTAGAGTTTCTTGGATTTTGGCAGTTTTTATAGGAGGTTCATTCATCAGTTTTCTGAAATCATAAGACCCATTATCAGCTTACACGTGAAGGGAGATGTTTTTTTCATCAAAAGAAACTGATCAGCCATTTTGATTTAAAAAAAAAAATATGTTTCTAGTGCCAAAATATTACAATATCCTAATGTAGAATGTCCATTTGTTGTTAAGATGGATGCTTCTGATCATGCTAAGGGAAATGTTTTAACCTCAGAAAACCCCAAGAAATGGTTAGGTTCAACCAGTATCTTACTTTTATAAGACATTCTGACCAGCAGAGTTAAATTATACAAACAAGAAACCTTTAGCTATTAAGAAACCTTTTGAAGGATGGAGACACTATTTATTAGGGCCAAAAACACTATAGAAGTGTATACGATCACAGCAGTGCAATTTCTGAAATCAGTTTTTACTGACTATGATTTAGTGATTAATTGTAGACCAAGATCTAAGAATGGGAAGGCTGATGCCTTAGCATGACAAGATCAATTAGAGGGAGAAAATCAAGTAACAGAAGACACGCCATTCTGTTTGTCTCCAAAAGTTGCATATGAATGTTTCATTGCTTTAAATAATGTAGGTTAATCTCTGACCACACTATGTACAGAAAGTCATCTATAGGCAAATAGTCTTGGTTAGAAGAACGGGGGGACACCCATTAAAAGAATAGATCTTTGTAGCAAAGGAAAGCCATATATTTACCGTAAGATTAGTTAAGGCAACCGGCTATGAACTGGCTTCATGATTAAAAGGTTACTGAACATCCTGGCATTGACAAGCCTCCATCAACAGGTTGGGGATATGTTTGGTGGCCAATACCTTTACTGATGGAAAACTCTATATGCAAAAATGGTCAATCTGTGGCCAAATTAAGAATTCACATAATAGTTCAATGGATTTCTTGAGACCTTTGCCTGTTTCACCTGGACTATAGTGTATCACATCAATGGATTTTATTGTAGAGTTGCCCAAGCGTCAGGTTTGCACAGTAATTCAGTGGTTGTGGAAAACTTATCTAAGATGGGTCATTTTATACTATTGCTGGTTTCTCATATCTAAAGAGTTAGCACAGATTTTTCACAACATGTTATTCTTTTGCATGGTGTTTCAAAGCTTCTGCATATTGATAGAGGATCTCAATCTATTTCAAAATTCTGGTCTACACTTTGTAAAGAATTTGATGCAGAAGTTTATCTGCTCATTATTTACATCCTCAAATTGATGGACATTCTGAAAGATTGAGCAATGTGTTGACTAAAGTTTTAAACTTCAAGCCTTGGCACAAGAGGAGGATTGGAGCATGTTGGTGTGTTCCTTTTGTGGTATCTCCCTTCTCTAGTAATCTGGTAAGATGGTGAGTTAACATAACACATATTCATAATATAACATAACACATATTCACACAAAGCACTCATCTGTTGGAATGCCAACTTTCTATTTTATGTAGGGACATCACCCCCTATATTGGCATGAACACAGTGTTTCTAGAGTATGGATGTCAAGCCCAATCCCTACGTATCCCTTTAGAGGTCATCCTAACCCTTTGATCAAGGGTGTTAAAGAAGGCCCAGAGTAAAGGGGGAAGGGTTAAGGAGGGAGCTTGAGAAACAAACTCTGCAGGCTGGTATTCAGAAAACTCAGAATGAATTTCAGAGGCACAGCATGTCAGGGCCAAGTTAAAGCATATCAAGGTCTCCTCTTAACAGTGAGAGAACACAATTACAAAAACATGGAACATGCATTAGACATACGGGTAACACGGTGCGAGCCTTACCCAGTGAAAATGGAGGGGATGCTTTAACTAGCCACTGGCGTAACACAGATCCCGCATAGGAGCCAAAGATAGAAACCCACTTTAAACCAGAAATGAGACCTAAACATAGAGACAATTTGCCAAGATGTTAACCACGCAGCATTCACCAACAAAGGGAATGGAAACTAGAGGACAGAGGGGGTGCACAGACATAATATCGAGTTTTTTATTTCGAACTACAGAAATATCGAGTTGGAAATATCGAAGGGAGAGAATATCGACATCAAGAATATCGGTGACCAGAATATCAACCTGAAGGTAAGAAATATCGTTTTTGTTAATATCGAAGTCAGTAATATCGTATGCAAAAATATCGATTGTCAATAATATCGATGTTTATATTAGTGTTATATATTTTAGTATGCATTTTATATGTATGTGTTCTATATTTTTTGTTAAGTATTGTATTTTAAAAAAAATATATGTATTACATTTTTAGAAGTTAGTAATTTTTTTAATGTAAATTTTGTGTTTTAGTACTGTAGCGGGTTTTGGGTATATAGGGGAATAGGTTGGGAAGTAATTTAATTATAGTAAATTAAATAATAATTTTTAGAAATTATTAATTATTTTTAATTAAATTTTGTGTTTTAGTTCCGTAGCGGGTTGTGGGTTTATAGGGGAATAGGGTGGGAAGTAATTTAATTATAATAAAGTAATTATTAATTTTTATTCATTGATATTGATAACTAATTTATTGTTAATTAATTATTAATAGGTAATTAATTTTTATTAATTGATTAATTGATAGTTATATTAATTGGGTTAATTTTTTTAGGAGCGGGGTTGTGGGTTTATAGGGCAATAGGGTGTGAAGTAAATTAATTTTAATACAGTAATTATTAATTTTTATTTATTGGTATTGATAATTAATTTATTGTTAAATAATTATTAATTGGTAATTAATTTATATTAATTGATTATTATATTAATTGTGTTAATTTATTTTAGGAGCGGGTTCTGGGTTTATAGGGGAATAGGGTGGGAAATAATTTTATTTTATTAAAGTAATTATTAATTTTAATTTATTGGTATTCATAATTAATGTATTGTTAATTAATTGTTAATTGGTTATTCAATTAAAAAATTATTTAATTGATAAGCATGTTAATTTTAACCCTCTGCTATCCAACACTTTCCCTACAGTTACACTCTCTGGAATGGGAATAGTAATTTGAACCCTTCGCTATCCAACACTTTCCCTACTGTTGCACTCTCTGGAGTTGGAATAGTAATTTTTACCCCTACGCTATCCAACACTTTCCCTACTGTTGCACTCTCTGGAGTGGGAATAGTAATTTTAACCCCTTTGCTATCCAACACTTTCCCTACTGTTGCACTCTCTGGAGTGGAAATAGTAATTTTTACCCCTACGCTATCCAACACTTTCCCTACTGTTGCACTTATTGGAGTGGTAATAGTAATTTTTACCCCTACGCTATCCAACACTTTCCCTAGTGTTGCAGTTATTGGAGTGGGAATAGTAATTTTTACTCCTATGCTATCCAACACTTTCCCTACTGTTGCACTCTCTGGAGTGGGAATAGTAATTTTAACCCCTACGCTATCCAACACTTTCCCTACTGTTGCACTCCCTGGAGTGGGAATAGTAATTTTTACCCCTACGCTATCCAACACTTTCCCTACTGTTGCACTCTCTGGAGTTGGAATAGTAATTTTTACCCCTACGCTATCCAACACTTTCCCTACTGTTGCACTCACTGGAGTGGGAATAGTAATTTGTACCCCTACGCTATCCAACACTTTCCCTACTGTTGCACTCTCTGGAGTTGGAATAGTAATTTTTACCCCTACGCTATCCAACACTTTCCCTACTGTTGCACTCACTGGAGTGGGAATAGTAATTTTTACCCCTTCACTATTTATTTATTTATTAATTTATAAAGCGCCAGAATCGACCCCCGAAGGGGTATCTCTGCGCTCGGGACGGGGCACCTGAGAGGAACTCACTGCTAAAAAATAGAATCAAAATCAGGAGCAGAAAAGTCTTGAGCTGTTTCCTAAAAAGGGAATATTCCGTGCACTGTCTAAGCTGCACAGGAAGCTTATTCCAGAAACAGGGGCCTAAATAAGAAAGCGACTTCCCACCTTGTCTGGACCGTTTGATTCTAGGTACTGCAAGGAGGGATTGAGATCCTGAACGGAGGGACCGCTGAGGTATATAGGGAGTACATTTATCTGTAAGATAGCTAGGGCCAGAATTGGACAAGGCCCTGTGTATGGTGCAGCAGATTTTAAATTGTACTCGTTCTCGTATAGGGAGCCAGTGAAGCTTAAAGAGCAAAGGCCGAGAGGCTGTCCTGGGTGGGCGTTCAGGATCAAAGGTGCTGCCGTATTCTGAACAACCTGCAATCTATTAAGAGCAGCCTCATTAGCACTCAGCAATAGGCTGTTGCAATAATCCAGGCGGCTTAAAATAAGCGCCTGGGTTAGCGTCTTCCTGGATGAATCAGGAAGCAAAGGAAGGATGCGACGCAGTAGGCCCAACACATGGAAACAGGAGCCAGCTGTCTGTGCAGCGTGCTCCTTCATGGTAAGGGTCTGCTCCAGACGAACACCCAAGTTTTTTACACAGGACTTAGGGGCGGGCGGTACCCAGATCTGTGGGCCACCAGTTGGGGGTCCACAGAAGTTGAGCCTCCCAAAAAGCATAATCTCCGTCTTCCCCACATTGCACTGAAGAAAGTTACTCCTCATCCACTGCACGATGTTTCTCATTCCCAAAGAAAGCAGCCTGTACCGAGGGTGTAAATTTTGCGAATGGAAAAAGCAGCTGGGTATCGTCCGCATAGGAGACGGGAATAAACCTGCTACTCCTTAACAGATTGGCCAAGGGAGCCACATAGATGTTAAACAAAGTCGGGCTCAAACAAGAGCCCTGTGGTACTCCCTTGGACAATTCTGATACAGCGGAACGATACGAACCAAGGTTAACCGCCTGTGATCGGGATGAGAGAAAACTCATCAACCACTGTAAAGCCAAATCTCTGAGCCCAATCTCCTCCAATCTCCTGAGCAAAATCTTATGGGAAACTGTGTCGAATGCGGCAGAAAGGTCCAACAGCACCAGAATCATAGAGTGGCCTCTATCTAGGGTCATCCTGATGTTGTCGGTGACCACTAGTAGGGCCGATTCTGTGCTGTATTTGAGGCGAAAGCCTGATTGAGAAGAGTCAAGACTACATGTCCGTTCGACATAGTTGGAAAGATGGATGTTAATATGTTTCTCCAATAGCTTGCCCAGGAACGGAAGGAGAGAGATGGGCCGGAGATTGGAAAACTCAGTTAGCGGGGCCTTGGTGTTCTTTCGGATAGGCATAACCTGTGCTGTTTTCCATTCCAGAGGGACCGAGCCTCCTCGCAGAGAGAGATTGAGGAGATGTGCAATGGAGGGCGACAGGTGACAGGCGAGAGAGGTAGTAATTTTTGCCGGGATACAATCCAGGGGGGATCCTGATTTAATTGAATGGATCAATGATTCTACCTCCGCCTGCGTCACTGGGGGAAAGCTTCCCAGTGATTGAGTAACTGTCAGCCCAAGTGCTTTGGGAATCGTAATCGAAGGGGAATGATGTCCTGATTGAATTATTTTATCATAGATGGTCTCAATTTTTTGTGTGAAAAAGATGCTAATATCATCACATAGTTTTTGTGTCGGGGCTATTGGGTTCTCACATGCTTTGGGATTAGTGAAGGACTGAAGTATGCGGTACAGCGCCTTGGGGTCATTTTTAGCCTGGTTTAATTGCAGAGCTATATGAGCTTTGCGTGCTGCCCTAATTTCCCCATGATACTTAGCCAAAGCTATATAGAACCGCTCCTTATCTTCCTCCAAATGGGTAAGGCGCCACCGTTTTTCATGCTTCCTACAAATTCGTTTTCCGGCTCGAAGTTGAGGGGAGTACCAAGCATTCTGAGGATGCTTAGGGGAGCTAGGAGAGGGTTTCAAAGGAGCTAGCTGGTCCACTGCTCTAGAGACTGCCAGGTTATATTTATCAAGGGCCTCTTCGATGTCATCTAATTCCGATATCCGAGGCTCTTCAAAAAACTGAATGAAACCCTCTGGCGTAACTTTCTTCCACTGTCTGAAAAGGGAGGGATATCATGTGTGATGTAAGTTCCTTTCCCTGGCGCCTGAATGCAGAATTCAATTGATGCATGATCAGACCAGGACATAAACTGGGGGATTTACAGGCAACATTGAGGGAATTAGAAAAATGATGTCCAGTGTGTGGCCAGCTACATGTGTAGGGCCTTCGTTGAGCTTGGTCAAACCTAGAGTAGTCAACTCCGTTATTAGTGACCCTGTGTCCGCGTTAGAACTGCACTCACTGTGTATGTTGAAATCGCCCAGCAGCAAAAAATTGCTGCTCGCAATTACATGTGGGGCGATTAATTCGATTAATTGAAGAGAAAAATCATGCATCGGACCAGGAGGTCTGTATACCAAGGCCCCCTTCCAGCTCATGTGGGGCGAGAAATCTATACGGAAAACCATTGCTTCCATGGTTGGATCGCAATGTTGTTCCAGCTCGATGATTTTAATACCATCTCTATGTGCAATAGCGATTCCACCTCCCATTTTATTTGGTCTATCCATACGGATAAGTCTATAACCCTCTGGTAAGGCAAGAGCTATGGAGGGAACCAAATGGGGCTTCAGCCAGGTTTCGGTTAAAAACCCAAAGTCTGGCTGGACCGAGGAGAGGAGATCCCAAACCTCGGTGGAATGCTTAGGGAGAGATCTCACATTGCATAGTAAACTTTTCCACCCCGACTCCGGGCTGTAAGAAGGTGTAAACTTTGTAACAGAGGGGTCACAATGGGGTATATTGGCCCTAACAGGGTTACTAAGTACTTTCTTATCGAAGGTGCCTTGAAAACGGCAGGTCAGACAAGAGAAAGGACCCTCAAAAGAGGGCCAGAAGTCTGACCTACCAGCAGGACAAGAAGTAGGCCTCAGCTCTACCATCTCTTTGACGGAATAAATCCGTCTCGGGGGGCATTCATGGTCAGAGGAAGGATGGCCAGGACGTCTGGCGGCTTCTGGGCGCAGACGGGCTTGCCTTTGGCGCGCCGCCGGCGCGCCCGCTGCGCGCGTCCGCTGCGCGTCGTGGCACTCTCTGGAGTGGGAATAGTAATTTTTACCTCTACGCTATCCAAAACATTTCCTACTGTTGCACTCTCTGGAGTGGGAATAGTAATTTTTACCCCTACCCTATCCAACACTTTCCCTACTGTTGCACTCACTGGAGTGGGAATAGTAATTTTTACCCCTACGCTATCCAACACTTTCCCTACTGTTACACTCTCTGGAGTGGGAATAGTAATTTTATCCCCTCCGCTATCCAATATTTTCTCTACTGTTTTAGTTAATGTGTATAATTTATTTTAAAAAGATTAAAAATATTGTAATTTTTTTATTTGTTATGTATATTTTTTACATTTTTATTTATGTTATTCGTTTTTAACAATTTATAAGTTATTAAAATAAATATTTATAAATATTATTAAGTGAGTATATATATTATATTTTATACGTATATATGTTTAATTTATTTTTACATTATATGTATTAGTTATAATTTTAAAAAATTTCAAATAATTTTAACTGTTTCTTTTAATTATATGTATTATTTACTTTATTTTACATTATTTTTTAAACATTAAAAAAAAACGATATTTTTAACAACGATATTTTTGACAATATTTTTTTTCTCGATATTTTTGTACTGGTGCCAGAAAGAGAATTGTTTTGCAGGTGGGGTTGAAGTAATTAGTTTGCCACTATTGACTCGAAAGTCTGCCTGAACATGCTGGTCCAATAGTAGCTGGGGCTGTGCATGTGAGCCTGGGAAATATGGTTTTTGGAGTGCAAGTGCATTATTATCCACTGTCCTGTGTCATCTTTTCAAAGTTCCCAGTCTATCATGCCCAAACGTTTCTTGTAACCTGACATATTTTCTTTGGATCAGTTCTTGTCTCCTGTTAATTTTGTGCAAAAACTCTTAACTGAGTTAATTGATATTCAGAAATCTGCATAAACAATTTTGGGGAAAAATAAAGAAGCTTGTAGGTTTTATACTGATTATGAGCGAAATCCAGCACCTTAGTATGTTGTAGGTGTTACAGTGTGGTTGCTCACAAAAAATTGCATTTGAATATATCTTTTAAACTGAAACCTACCTTTGTGGGTCCATTTGTGATTTAATAGAGTGTGAATCCAGTTTTTGTGAAATTGAAATGGCCTCATTATCTGGGAATTTACCACGTGTCTTGTGTACTCTTTTTCAAGCCTTCTTCTACAAAAAACATCTCTTGGTTAACATTCTGAGTTGGTCTCGTTGAGTTCAGAAAATTTGGGGTACATAATCTTCTTTTGGGTTGCAAGAACTGCAAGAAAAATCTTGCAATATTTGATGGATTAGAAGGGATTTGGATTTTGCTTCAGATCAAGACTTTTATGCAAGACATCCTGACCAACAAGGAACCCCACCACCGTAGAGAAAGGAGAACACTGTCAAAGTGGGGCTGGAGACACTGCTTACAGCCTATTATGTATCAAGTGCAAGCAAATGATACTTCTGCTAAGTTCTTTTCAGAAAAGAAAAGGCTGGTGGTCATCACAGAGAGTCGGGGCTGTCTGCACCAGTAGCAGCCCGTCCCTTGCCAAAGGGGCGGGGGCAGGCCAGAGGAGGGATATATATATTTTAGGTCTTCTAAAATGTTATCCCTACTCTTCTACTACTCACTCGGGCCTAGGTTGATCTTCTGTAAAATAAAAGACTTAGGGGCCCATTACGATGGCGGGCGGAAGCACAACCGCCGTGCTGGCGGATGCAAAAACCACCAGTTACCGCCGGCACGCAGCAGTCCACACGCCCGTCCAATTACGATGCGAAAAGTAGGCCAAACACCGCCGGCAAGCCAGCAACACCGTCCGCCATCAAAGTGCGCCCGTACATGTAGCGGCGCAGCTAACTGACACACACCGTCCGACGAAACACGTCCCGCCCGGCGCATAAATTACGATGCCGCAAACAAACGGCTCCCACGGCTAAGAGACACCGCACGTGAAAGAGAGGCGGTAACACGGACGCAGAGCACGGACAACGAAGAAGCGGCACCCCGGGCATGAATCCAGCACTGCAGGCCCTTCCCATGCTTCTGCTGATGCACCACCAAGGACGCAACGTACCGCGGAGACGCAGGTAGGCACACACACAACAAGTGCACGCAAACAGCGCACACAGTGCAAGGGCGGAAAAAGCGGACAACCCCCCACCAGCGCGTGTACACTACACATCCACCATTGCATCCACATATGACACACAGGCCAAATCCTAACATCGCGGAACATATGTGTACACACCACCTGGGACTAGGAACCAACCACCCCGTCACGGCCACAAAGCGCCGATGACGCCGCCACACATGCGCACAACGCAGAGGCCAACCGCAGCGCCATGCATGCGTCGCACACAGACACAGGGACACAACCAAGCAGCACACACATCAGCCCCACCCCGAACGCACATGACACGTGACAGGCCGGCCACAGACATGTCCCCAACGCCCAATTCACGGACAACACCCAACGCCACACAACCGACGCACACATGTCAGTGAAGTCACGCAACAGCAGGACACACCCCAGTGTAACAAACATGGCGAAGCACACAGCGGCGGCAACACCAACTAGGAGAAGCAGGGCCCCTTCGGGAAGAGGAACGCCAGTACCACACTGAAAAACCCATACCACCCTGCACATATGAACAAGACACATGAAACGGAACACCAAAGAGCCCGGGGACCGACAACAGGTGGCCCAAGAATAACATCCACACACAAGGCCCAACGCAGAGCGGAAAGGCAGCCTGCCGCCCACACAAGGGAGAGCAGACAGCACTGAATGACCTTCCATTCCAACTCCGAAACCACAGCCCTACGACAGAAGCCGGTGAATACAGCCATTGTCCAAGAATAGACCAACACAGGCATGCCGAGGAGACCGACCACAGGGCAGATAGCGCATATCACAGAAGCACACAACGGACGGGGAAGAAAGAAGAAAACACTCCCCCATGTCGGCCACATGCAAGTTAATTGGAAGGAGTCACACAGCACTGACCTTGAACTGTCTGAGAAGCATGTGGGAAGAGGGCCCGTGTCCTCCAAACAAGCCAACAGAACACAAGTCCTGTCTCCCTACGACTACACAGAGCTCACAGCAACCCCGGAGCGTGCACATTGCAGACTGCACACACAGCCGGAGCACGCCACCTCAACGAACCGCTGCGAAATGGCAACCGCAACACACCTACCCAACTACGCCGAACAGCTCAAGCTGTACAAAACCAACACGATACATACATTGGGATGCGATCTCCTGTCCCTGCTGAACGTAAGTTACCGACTGACTTACCGCATCACATTGTTCAGCTGCGTCATGCCCGTCTTCTACTGTCGGAGGTGTCCCTACCAGCATCCCGTCGAGATATGCCTCTCCAACCCGGCATGTCTGAAGGCGGACCTGCTACCACTACTCCTCCCTCTGGACGCACACGACAGGGCCTGCTCTGCCTATGGGGGCATGGCGTATGTGGCCAACATCGCACCCGCACTGAAATGGGACCACTGTGCCTCCACACGACGGATCATCGAGAACAGCTACATCGAATGTCACCCAGCATGCCCCATCATGGTCCTCCAAGGGACAACTTACGAACAACACCTTGACAGCCACCATCCGCTTCATTGGCTGGCAAACATGTACACCACCAATGACATGGAAGCCCTGCTGGACGGCATCGCATACCTGACAACCTGTAAATATGTCGGACCACAACGCAGGTTCCCCGAGTGACCTATGAAGTCCAACCCCGCACCCATGCTCAGCTTCCGCACAGACTGGCCAGTCACCACCACAACAGCCATACCAAACGACCGGCAACTGTAACCACACCATCAACGACATCGCCATGACATCGGATATGACCGGGACATGCACACTGTTCCCCATCACATCCAGGAACACCGCATGCATCGTGGGAGGCAGTGGCATGGGCTCTGTGTATCGCACCCACATGGACGGAACTGCACGAACAACCAGGACACGACATGGATCCAGCGCCCATGGACACACACACCGCTCAGTGGACATGAATAGGTCGCCTGGAGTCTGTGGGTGCTGCACCCCTCCCACCCCCGCCCCGGGAATCCCATACCAGGACCTTTGCATGGACGACAAGTGCATACAACAACAACACGACCCCAGTGACTGTGACATGTCCAGTAACCACCACAGTGCAACAACAAGTGGCACGCCGCTGCATGCACGCAAGCACATGCCCTGATGTCATCTCACATGCACGCGTGCATGAGGAACAACCGCAGCAAACCTGTCACATGGAACTGAGATGGACTGTGCCCATGATGCCAAGCGGTCTGGTAGGCTACATGTATACCGTCTGTGTCAAAGTCCGCAGCTCCGCAGCTATACGTAAATGTACATTAGCACAGCCTTGGCCAAGCAGATGTAACCCCACACCCTATCCCATTTGTAATCATGCTCAGTATATCCTCAACATGTATTCCGCTGCCAGTAGTGTCCACTATACTGCATCACAGAGGACAGAAGACTCAATATAATGTTTGAAACCAAAACTGTCTCCGCTGACTCATTTCACAAGTACGAATGAGAGAGGATGAGAGTATGTGAAGTACACGGCAGTCGTGACATGACCATGTAGTCCACTGGTATTGGATGTCAACGCGAATGAGTAGCACTACTGTGGAAGACACACATGTGTCGTGTGAAGTCGCATGGACGCAGTGCTCAGGTGGGTGGGTGCGACGGGTAGATGCGCACATGCCAAGTTTGAGCACGCCGTGTTGGGAGGGGTCATGAACAGTACACCACCGCTTCCCTGGGCATTGTGAGAGGACACCTGTCGGGGGGAGTGAACACGTGTGTGCACAGCAGCCGGGCACACGTACAAAGCGGTACCAGGCGCACCTCAGCCCACCCTCTGTGGACAAGCTGGATCCTGTTGTGCGCCCGCCATGCCCCTTGACAAGGCACACACAGCCCCAGTCGACCAGGTGTAACCCCAACATAGTCAATCCGCACAGGCGATACAGGGCACGGGATGGCAGTGGAGCATGGTGTGTGAGAGGTCTCCTCGCGCTCCTCCTGGTCATATCACGCAGGCAATAGAACCTCAACGTCCAGCATGGCAAAAAGTCAAATGGAAGTGTAGGGGGACGCACCACAGCACGAGCAGCACTGACGTCACGGGAGGTGGCTCGCACCATCCCATCCATTGCCCATCATACCAACCACGCCACATGCCATTGCGACTAAGTGCAAGCGCGTGCGCCACCACCCCTGAGCCCTCCCCAGAGAGGCCAAAGAGTGAATGTGTGGGCCATCAGCCACAGACGGACGCGGCCTGGCCGCAAGGGCAGCCACAGCCACTGGGTGTCGCAGGTGGCGGATCCGGAAGGCGAAGACTGTGATGCATAGTCCATGCAGGCCGGGTCTCCATTTGGGGCACCACGCAGGTGGACGGCGTCCCGCCACACATCATACCCTGAGACAGCCCACTCGTGCAACTGGACCCACACATACACTCCTTGCCCTCTCTGGTGCGAGCTTGGGGCTGCCTGTGCAAGCGCTAGCCTCGCAGGTGAGCATGCATATTGGGGGGCGAGGGGAGGACATGAGGGCTGGGGCGAAGATGACTGTATCACTGTCAGTTAGTACAAGGGATGACCCAGATGTGGAAAGGAAGAGACGTGTCCCGTGTGTACTGCAACTAGTCGCCAATCCAACTACCCCCCATGTCCGGAATGTAAGCCCGCACCTAGGCCCGCCCATCCGCCACATCGAACATACCACCAGCACGACAACCTTCCCATTCGAAACACTGACTGGGGGTGGCGACCAGTGTACAATCATGTGTAGCCTACCCACGCGTACATGTGGGCCCTCCATGATCCATGTCACCTGCGGCAAAGACATGACATGCGCAATGAGGGAAGTGAGGAGAGCTGTCCGCCCCACGCACAGAAGGTGCATCAGCTCCACAGACCCAGCAGCGAGTCCAGCAGGGGTCACATGTGCAGGGGCAGCTGTGCCTGGTGTGAAGGCACATGCATATGGACAGCACATCGACCAATGTGTAGTCTGCCCACATCCACAGTCCATCATCATGCGGACATAGGAATTGAACACAGGGCAACACATCTTAGTTGGTGCACCCACCGTGACCAACAATGCGCAATCATCGACGTACCCGCCCTGTGCATGGCCCCCCACCCAACGGAGGCACATCCAGTGCCACCATCCCACACACACAAGCCTTCCACGGAACATGCTGTGTCCAATGGTCAGTACAGAGTCAGCGCCCATCTGGTGGATCCTGAACAGGAGACACATGCACACACATGCCAGCTCCCACTATGTACGTCTGCCACCTGGCACGTGCAATGTAACCTCTCACCTGTGACGTGTGACTGCAAGCACACAGCCGTCTTGGCATGGGGCTGTCAATGTGGACACCAGTCAATGTTTCGGGAGCTGTGATCCGTACAGTGCTGTACATAGGGTGCAGTGCTGACACCTACTACTGTCTCATATCCCCTCGTGCCACAGGTCCCACTTGTATTGGCCGCTCAGCCCGTGCCCACATCGTCGTCGTCGTGTGCCATACTCATCCAGCCTCGGAAGCAGTTCCATGCTCAGCAGACACTCATGTTGCCGTGGCGTTGCCGCTTGACGAATATGCAGACAGTCCCCATCAGCACGCCCCGCAAGTCATTGGGGCCTAGATCCCCATGTGCATGCACATGGCAGTGGTATGTCTCACTTGCCATTGCCATTGTTGGGAGACCTGTGTAAGTGTATTGTGGCCGTGCCGTCCCAGCTTGACAGCTGGGCTGTGGCTCATGTGCTTGCTCAGTCATGTCAGTGATGTGTATGCGAAATTGCTATGTGCCGTGTTGCCTTGACATGTGTCCTCTGCCATTTACCCCAGGCGGAGACCGAACATTGACCGCCCATACCAATTGCTGGCGGACATGGACGATACAGAGGTTATCAGGAAGTTTCGGCTGGACAGGCCAACCCTGCATCGACTGTGTGCCATGTTAGAGCCCCATCTCCGTCCCCGCAGGGTGTATCCGACTGCTGTCACCCCCACGGCTAAGGTGATGGCCGCCATGCATTTCTTCGCCACTGGGTCATTCCAGCACACAGTGGGCAGTGGAGGAGGGATGTCCCAGCCCATGTTCAGCAAGGTGCTGAGGGATGTACTGGCAGCCATGATGCTGTACCGGAACAGGTACATCCGCTTCCCCAGGGCTCGTGAATTGGCGGCAGTGAAGGGTGCATTCTATGCCCTTGGCAGAATCCCACACGTCGTGGGAGCCATTGACTGCACACATGTTGGCCTTGTTCCACCACAGGCCACTGAGCACCTGTACCGCAACAGGAAGCACACGCACTCCCTGAATGTGCAAGTGGTGTGCCTTGCGGACATGGTGATCACCCACGTGTGTGCCAAGTTTCCAGGCTCGGCACATGACGCACACATAATGCGCAACAGCATCTTGCCACGACTGATGGCCAATATGCAACAGGATCGTGCCTGTATTGTCGGTGAGTATGTGGAGTGGTGTAGCGTGCTGGTTGTGCGATGCTGTCCCCTGTCCAGTTGGAATAGCTACGGTTCTCTGTGTCCCTCACACCCAGGTGACTCTGCGTATCCGAATGGGGCATGGCTGCTCAGTCCATTGAGGAATCCTCGCACCCCAGCAGACGATCGATACAATGAGGCACATGGGAGGACCAGACGTGTGGTCGAGCGTACCTTTGGCCTCCTCAAGTCCAGGTTCAGGTGCCTGGACCGCACCGGAGGTGCACTGGCGTACTCCCCACAGAAGGTGTGCCAGATAGTGGTGGCGTGCTGCATGCTGCACAATCTGGCCATTCGGAAGCAGATCCCCCTCATTGTGGATGACGGAGATCAACCAGGGCCCCAGCCCGCAGACCAGGACAGCTCGAGTGAGGTGGACAGCGGAGAGGAGGAAGCTGGGAATGTGCGCCAGCAGCTCATCGCCCGCTACTTCACTTGACGGTGAGTGTCCATGTACGACGGATGAAGTGTCTGTATCTGTGCAGGTGTGTGTGTGCTGTGTCAGGGTGGCCGTATGTTCACTGCGTGCAGTGTGTCAACGCTCCATGGCCAGGGTAGTATGCCACTGTTGGTGACTGTGGCATTGTGCCCTATTGCTCTGTGCGATGTGTGTACATTGCTTGTAGTTGTTGACATGTACTGTGTGATGGGTGTGTGACACACTCATTGAATGTGCTCCTGTTCTGTCTCCCACCCCTAGGTCCCTACAGGCCCTCCGGATTCCATTGCCATGCCACGCATCAGGTGCCTCTCCGCCCAAGGTGGCCGTTGTATTCCGTACAAATAAAACACAGGGCACAAACAGCAGTTAGTGGAAAAGGTGCATTTATTCCAAACTGTGACATGTGATTGTGTGTAAGGTGATGACAAAAGTGGTGCGTGCAGTGACAATGAGCTGTCGGTCATGGCTGCGTGAAGCTCAGGGTGTACCCACTGGTTCTATGTCCATAGTCCAACACACACATGCCATCCAGCTGGCTGTGTGGAGTGGGATCGTAGAGCAAGTCAATGCAGTGGCTGGTCAAGGAAGGCTGGCGGAAGGCTGGCTGGCTGCCTCACTTGCGACTGGAGCGTGCGAAGTCCTCCCGGGAGATCTGTTTCCTCTTCGGACGGCCCCTTCCACGTTTGGGAGGGGGGTGTGTGGTGGCGACCTGCTGGTGGTGGGTGAGGTGTGCTCACTGGCTGTGGACGCAGGGGAAGTGGACACTGCTGCCCGACCCTGCGCCCTAGCAGGTGGTGGCGGAGGTGGTGTTGCTGGCCTTGCCTGTGACCCCACCGCCACCACCAGCTGGCCCATGAGGTCCACGAGTTGGTCCATACGGGACACGAATTGGCCCATATGGGCGTCCATGGACCTCAGCACCCCCAGCACCTCCCGCGTGTCTGTAGCAGACCTGGCCCATTGTCCTTGGGCCTCTTCATAGGCCCCAAGGACTCTGGCCATTTGAGGCAGAGCATGGCTCCCAGGGGAGGCTGGCGTTTCCCTGACCCTGCTCCTCCTACCAGTCCTGCTGCCACCGGCCTGCCCACTAGCCACATTGCACACCACGGTCCTCGCTGTGGCTCCCAGGGTGGATCCAGTCGGCCGGGCCACCACCTGCGCTGGGGCTGGTGCCAGCGAAGACGTGGTGGTGGTGGTGGCGGTGGTGGTCGGTGCGGCGATGGTGGCGGTTGCGGCAGTGGTAGTGGCCGCAATGACCGTGGGTGTGGCCGCAACAACAGTGGCAGCAGGGGGCTGGGACTGTTCAGCATCCCTGGATGATGGGTTGGTGGGTAGGAGGGGTCCTGGGGAGCGGCTGGGCCCTGCCACGCCAGATGGGCCTGCTTGGTGGTCCGTGTCCGAAGAGGAGGACAGATCCTTCAGATCCGTGTGTCCTCGTTGGGGGCTTGTGGGCTGGCTGTGCTGGCTGCTGTCTCCATCCCCAGCATCCAGCAGTTCGTCACCTGTGGAGAGAATGAGATTTGTTATTGTGTTGCACCTGGCGAAGTATGTATTTGTCGTCTGACATTGACAGTTCGTGCAATCTCGTACATGGGTTTCCCGGAGGCGTGTGTGTGGCTGTAGCATCTGTAGTTGTGTGTGCTTGGCAATGGGACTGTGTGCTGTGCACATGTGGCATGGGACGGATTGGCCATGCCGATGGGTGTGTTGCTGTGCCCCTACTTATTGTGACTCTGGTGTATGCGGGCTCCTGGCCCATCCTGGGTCTGGTTTGTACTTTGCTTTTGGTGTTCAGATGGGACGCTTAGGAACGCATATGGCAACATGGGGGCCATGCCCCAGATTCGCATTTGGGAGGGAATATGCTTTTGGGGTTCAAATGGAACGCTTAGGAACGCATATGGCAACATGGGGGCCATGCCCCAGATTCGCATTTGGGAGGGAATATGCTTTTGGGGTTCAAATGGAACGCTTAGGAACGCATATGGCAACATGGGGGCCATGCCCCAGATTCGCATTTGGGAGGGAATATGCTTTTGGGGTTCAAATGGAATGCTTAGGAACGCATATGGCAACATGGGGGCCATGCCCCAGATTCGCATTTGGGAGGGAATATGCTTTTGGGGTTCAAATGGAACGCTTAGGAACGCATATGGCAACATGGGGGCCATGCCCCAGATTCGCATTTGGGGGAATATGCTTTTGGGGTTCAAATGGAACGCTTAGGAACGCATATGGCAACATGGGGGCCATGCCCCAGATTCGCATTTGGGGGGAATATGCTTTTGGGGTTCAAATGGAACGCTTAGGAACGCATATGGCAACATGGGGGCCATGCCCCAGATTCGCATTTGGGAGGGAATATGCTTTTGGGGTACATGCTGTGAGCCATGGGTGCCGAACGTGACATGTGTTGTGGCAGCATGACAGTGCATGGTTTGAGGTGTGTGCATGCTTGACATGGCCTGCATATTTGCTGTCTGTTGTGATTACTGGACATGGCATTGGACGCATCGTTATGAGTGAGTGATGGTTGTGTGCCAGCCAACGTATTGCAGTTGTCCCATCTCCTTGGTGTGCGTGCTGCCCTGTGCCATGTGCATCACTGCAGTGCTCGGGGGTGTGGCCCATGTTGTGTGTTGTTGCTCACAGTGTGTCGTGCGCTTCATTGACTTCTGGCACATGGTTGGTCATGGGCATGTATCTTAGCGTGACTGCTGTATGTGTGGCAGCTGTGCGGATGACATGCCTTTCATGAGACTGGGGCTGACGGATGGGATGGATGGTATGTTGTTTGTGCATGGTGTGTCTGTGTGTTTGATGGGTTCAGTGGTGTTCGTGTGCATTTATGTTGTTCCGCTCTGTTGCGTCTAGTGTTGTTTGTCTTACATAGGCGTAGTTGTGGGGTGTGTGGTTGACAGGCAGTTGGGGCTACATGGACAGGACTTCAATGGTGTTTCGGTTGTGTGTGATGAGTTGCACAGTGGCTGCCGTGTGGGACTATATTCAGTGTGGCTTGTGCATGCAGACGTGGCTCCTTGGGTGTTGCTATGTCTGTGATGGGTCATGTGGGGTGTGAGTCTGTTGTTCATGTCCGTGTGCACATTGTTCACTTGTTCGTGACGGTGGGCGGTGCTGCATGTTCGTCTGCTACGTGACATGTCCCATGTGTTGGTCGTGTTATGGTCCTCATGCCTCCAGTAATGCAGCCCTGTCCAGTTTCCCACCTGCAAGTTGTTCGTGCGTGCACTGTACTGGATGCCACATGGCTCTAAGCGGGGGGTGCTCCATGTTGCAGGTCTGTGGGGGTGGGGGGTGTTGTGGGTCGTGGGGGTGGCTGGACACCCACTGACACCGATTGCTGTGGACCGTGATGTCTGCCTTTCGGCTGTCGTTGTGCACTGCGGTGGCTGACACGTGGCTGTGGGGTGTGGGGGATGCTCCTCCTTGCTGTGCTGTGGGACTGGGGCCTGATGTGTGTTGTACTTGGGCTGTCCACCCTCCCACCCACTGCACTTTGTGTTCCTGCCACTTACCTGTCGTCGGTTAGTGCAGCTGTGGCGGACACATGGGTGTGGTGGGTGCTCGTTGTGGCGCTTCTGGCATATTTGGGGACCTGTTGGTGGTTACGTGGCTGGCTTAGTGTACACATGTCCCCACGCATCTTACAGTTGTTCGGTTTGGGCTGTGTGTGGTAGTGTCTGTTGCATGTGTGTGTGATGTGTTGTGTATTGTGTGCTGGACATGGGGGTGTTTGTCCCTGGGAGCTGTGGCATGGTAGTTGCGCATGTGAGTACATAGCGGTGTGCTGGTATACATTAGTTTGTACTTACCAGCCTCCACTCCCCCTGCTAATCCGGCGAGGATCTCCGGATGGATTACGACTCGCACCTTCTCCTCCCACGCTTTGAAGGTCTTAAAGAGCGCGGGATTCCCTCCGCCAGTGACGGCAGCCAGCTCTCTGTTTTTGCCCTCCTTCTTCTTGACCAGGCTCTTTACGTCATTCCAACGTTTGTTAATCTCGACTCTGTTCCTGGGCAGGGTCCCGACTGCATTGACCTGGTCTACGATCCGGTTCCACATTCTGTTTCTGGTGGCTAGTGGTGTGTGCTGGACCATGTTCCCATAGATTTGTGGGTACACCTTGATGATCTCGTCGACCATGACCGTCAGCTCCATGGGCGTGAACTTGGGCATTCTTTGTGGTGCCATGGTGTTTGTGGTGCTGGTGCGGTGTGTGTTGTGTAATGTGCAGGGGGTTTGTGGTGCCGGTGTTTGTGTGGTGGTGGTGGTGGTGTTTGGTGGTGGTGGTGGTGGTGGTGGTGGTAGTGATGTGTGCGTTTCTGTGGTGTGCTGCTGTCCTTGCTGTGTCACTGTGTCCTCTCCTCTCCTCTCTGGTTTGCAATGTAGCAAGGGGTTGTGGTCTGTGGGAGTGCTGCTTTTGTACTCACCTATGTGGGTGTGTCCTCATGGTCTGTTGTTTTCAGGTGTGTTGTGTCTGGGGTTCTGGCCTTTGTATTTTTTGTTTGTCCGGGGGGTGTTTTCGGGATGTGTACTGTGCTTGTGTATTTGTGCGTGCCTTGCTGTGTGGACTTGTTGGCCATGTTGTGTGCTATTGGTTTTGTGTGCGGATGGTTTCTGTGCAGGTACGTTGGCGCCATGGCTTCTGCCGTGTCGATTCTCATCGGCGTTGTTTGCGCTGGCGGGCGGTATATTTGTTGTTTTTCCGCGCTCATGGCGGTGCGTTCGTAATTTCACGTGCGGTGTGTCGGCCGTGTGGGCGGGCGGTTTTGTGTTGTCGTGCGTGTTTCCGTCCGTGGCGGCGGTTTGACTCCGACTCGGACGATGGCGGGCGGTATTTTGTGTGATTTTTCCGCCGATGGCGGTTTTCGGTTTGTGTAATCGTAATGGCGTGGTCGGTGTTCAGGCGGTGTGTGCGGGCGGATTTTTGCCGCTTCCATGCCTGGCGGATTTATTTACGCCGGGTATCGTAATGTGCCCCTAAAATAACAAAGGTCTAACAGCGCAATTCATTTTAGCAATGAGTTCTTTAGTGATATGCACAAGTCCTCCAAAGTGGCATTCAATGCTGTGTTTACATAGTATGACCACTCAGGTGCTGAGTATCTGCGACAAAGCAACCTAGCACTTCTGGATCTTCTCAGAGTTTGTTTATTTGGTTCAATACCACTTTCATCACTAGACTCAGTTTCTTCAGGTATAGTCTCTGGTATTTGTGCTATTGATGAGCTTCTTCTCAGGTTTCTGTGTTCATAGCTTTGTGCATTCAATTTGTCGATTTACTCTCCTTGATCCAGTACTCGCTCCTTCACCTGGATCTTCTGTTTGTGCAGGCACAATTTCAGTGACACTTCAGTTCTGAGGATCAGCATCTGCTTCTTTTTCATTAGAGACTTTGATTCCACGCTGTGTAACATCAGGCACTTGAATTTCTCATTCAGCTTGTTGATCTTCACCCCTCTCTTCCTCTTGCTGTTGTACAGGCAATGGTGCTGATGGTCTAGGTGGTCTCTCGGGTGTTGCAGTCACAAGTGTTCTTTGTTTAGGATCATAGACCACTATTGCTTCCTCTTGATTTCTCACTTTCTTAGTGTGTGAGGCATGAATCCAGTGTGGAATTCCAGCACACTTAACAGCCGTATTTGCCGTCAAAATGACCTGAAAGGGGCATTTTCATCTGGGCTCTCGACAAGTCTTCTGAACGTGCTTCTTGATCTCAACCCATTCACCAGGACTGAGTTCATGGCACTGTTCTTGATGTGGATCTTGTGTTGTTGCCAAAACCTGATGAGAAATAGAATGGACCACATCAGCCAATCCTTTGTAGTAATCCAAAATAATATCATCAGTGATATTCAAGAGAGCATTTGTGGGGACAGCTGGTAATCTCATGGCCCTGTCCATGAGAATTTAGTGTGGCGACAAACCTGTCTTCCTGTCTGGAGTACTTAGAATGCTCATTAACACCAAGGGTAGTGCATCTGGCCATTGCAGAGAAGTTGAAGCACAAATTTTGGCTACTCGAGATTCAATAGTTCTGTTTAGTTGTTCAACTATTCCAGAAGCTTCAGGTCTGTAACTGCAGTGCAGCCTTTGCTCAATCTGTAATGCTGTGCAGATCCTTTTCAGAACTTCATTATTAAAATGAGTTCCTTTATCTGACTCAGGAGAAATCGTCATTCCGTACCTGGGAATCAACTCACGCAATAACAGTTTTGCTACAGTGAGGCTATCATTTCTCCTGGTTGGGTAGGCTTCCACCTATCTCAAGAAAATGCACACAATGACCAGGACATATCTCAGCCTGTTATAAACTGGCATCTCAATAAAGTCCATTTTCATCCTGTTGAAGGGACCACCTGATCTCACTATGTGTGTCAGTGTAATGTGTGTCCTCTTTCCTGCATTCATTTTTTGACATATAACACATCTGTGGCAAATTTTGTCAGCCAACATTCGAAATCTGGGATTATACCAGCTTTGCCTAAAGAGCCTCACTGTGGAATCCCTACCTAAATGTGTCTACCCATGACAATACTGTGTCATTGGAAACAACAAACTGTCAGGCAACACTGGTCTCCCATCAGCAGACATTCAAATGTTGTTTGCATTTTCTCACAATCTGCTTTTATCCAACTGCTCTGTTGTGCCTCTGAAACATTTTCCTGCAGTCTCTTTAATTCATAATTCATCCCATGCATCAGTGACCTTCAGCAACATTGTGAATGAACTCTCTTCCTCAGACTTACATGTGCAATTTCCAATAAATTTGCAGGCCAACAAAGCACACTACCATGCTACTGAATCGACATATTTGTTACACCCATGGCAACATAGCCATTATCACTTTGATGAGCTGCACATTTAACCACTGCAATTTTCCTGGGCAACTGCAAAGCCTCTAACAGATTCTTGACGTGGATTCCATTCCGGATCAGTGTACCTGAAGAAGTCAGAAAAACCTTGTTGTGACCACAATTGCCCAAAGTCGTGGACAACACCAAACCCATTCTGGCTATCTGTAAAAATGGTGACTCTCATTTGTGCAGTTAAACTGCATGCTCTTGTAAAGTCAATAAATTCGACAACTTTTGCTGGGGTAACTCTTCGAAGCCAGGAAGCTTCGATAACATCATTTATTGTGCACACTGCATATGCTGCATTTAGTGTAGCATCGTTACCTCTTAACATGAGCCGTCTACAAAAAGTATATCATCAGGCTCAATTAGGGTTCATCCTTAAAATCTGGTCTTGGTTTGGTTCATAAATCCATGACATCTAGGCAATCGTGTTCAATCTCATCACAATCAACATCATTGACAGGCAACAAAGTTGATGGATTAAGCACATGACATCTTTTGAGAACTACATTATCACTGGACAGAATGGTTTGCTCGTATCTTGTCAAGCGATTATGGGTTAGGTACTGTGTTTTCATTCTTGTAAACAATAGCTCCACAGAGTGTGGGACCATAACAGTTAATGGGCAACCCATCACTATATTTTCACTCTATTCCAGACTAGTAGTCACCGTGGCAACCGCTTTTAGGCAACAAGGAAGACCTGCAGCTACAGGCTCAAGTGTAGTAGAGAACTACGCCACTGGCTTTCGGGCATCTCTGTGTCAACACTAAGAGAGCGCACCCATCTCTCTCACTGCAAAATAGTGTGAATTATTTTGAATAAGTAGGCATTCCTAGTGCAGGGGCATGACAAAATTTGTCTTTCTACTCTAGGAATGCTTTTGAGCAGCCATTGTCCCATGGAATCGGATAGGACACGTCTCTGTGTGTCAACCTTAGTGAACGTTTTGCCATTAAGGAAATGTTTGGTGTCCACTATCTACAGTAGCCAACCATTCCCAAAAACTATCCTGACTTCTTCTTGAGTTTGTGGTGGAGTCATCTGTATGATTGCCTCCACTCTCTCTGGTGTCACCTTTCTAGCTCCTTTCACAATGATATCTCCCAGATATTGAACTTCTTTCTGACAGTACTGCAGCTTTCCTGCAGGCATTTTGTGCCAATTCTCAGCCAGGTGATTCAATAAGGCAATGATGTCTTGTGTGCAAGCTTCTCGTGTTTCTGATGCCACAAGAAAGTCATCAACATATTGCACAAGGGTCAATTTGCTTGGCATTTGTGAGGTCTCCAGATTTCTTTCCAGAATCTGGTTAAAAATGGATGAACTCTCTGTATACCCTTGGAGGACACGACACCATGCTAATACTTTCTGTTGGAACACGAAGGAAAAAAGATATTGACTTTGTGCAATGGCGCTGAGAAGAAAGCCTGACATAAATCAATGACTGTAAACCACTCTGCAGTACATGGGATCTGAAACAGTATTGTTGCTGGATTCGGTACCATGGGACTACAGGGAACAATGATCTCATTGAGTTACCTCTAGTCCTCCATTATTCTATACTTCCCATTGGGCTACTGCAAACCCATAATTGGAGAATTACATGGACTTCATATCAATTCCCTCAAAATTCCTTTTTGTAAGATGTCTTCTATGACTGGTGTTATTCCTACAATAGCCTCTGGTGTTAAATGGTATGGGGGTGTTCTGGGAACACTGCGTTTGACTTTACAATAATCCGGACTGGTTACACACCTTTTATAAGTCTGATATCTTTCCCTGTGAGATCCCGAACTTCAGCATTCACTGTTTCTTTTAAATCATCAGGTAATTCTTCAATCGTAAACAAAGGGAACAGTCCTGTCTAGTTTTGCTCTGTAACCATTTTTAAATCTGCATCCTCATCATGGGTCTGAAAAGCTACACCATCTGGTGTGCAGTAAATGCTGCTATTTAACTTGCACAGCAAATATCTCCCTAGTAGATTTACAGGGCTAGAGTCACAGACTACGAACTGGTGCTTTTCTTCAAATGAACCTCTCTTTACTGGGACCTTTTCTGAAATGGGATTCATGAACTGCTTATTTGTAACTCCTACGACTTGGATAGTTTTCCCGAAAGAGGTAGATCTGGTCTGTTCTAACTGTGGATCTGTTGGTGTCTGTGTCAATCAAAAATAATATGGTTTGGCCATATACTTCAGCATCCACATATGGACCACTCTGGTCTACCTCTAAGACTGCGCCAAGTACACAATCTTCCTCCCCTCTACAGGGACCTTCACTGGGAATTATCAGAATCTGAACCATCAATTTTGAAAAAGGAATATTGCTGTAAAACATTTGGCTTCGTATTTTGAAATTGTGCCATGGAATTTTGAAAAGAGTTTGTATTCATTTTTGGCATTTGATTTAAATCTAGCCAAGGGTTTCCCATATTTTGAGAGTTCATTTGGACCAGTGGGGCGGGCATCATTGGGACCTAACCTCGCATAGGCACTTGCATCTGCTGTGTAGGCACATTTTGCATTTGCATTCCTTTCGGCATCTGTACATTTCCACCTATATTATTAGGATTATATCTACATTCTCTTTTCCAGTGTCCAATTTTATGACAGATGTGACAGGGAGTAATATTTTTCATAGCAGCAACATCTGGTCCAGAACCTGTACCCACAAGAACCCCTCTACCTCTACCTTGAGACACGTTAAATCCTCCTTGATTTCCCTGAAAACCAACCTGTGGAACTGCAACTGCAACTTTCTGAGCCAACCTCGCTTGTGCCAACATAAACTTCCCTCTAATCTTCTTCATGTCTAACTCGTCACTACAGTACTTAGCATATCTCAATATTTCATCGAGCGACTTGTTCTGCCAACATATCATAATTTGAGTTATGTGCGTACAGATCATTGGCTTCAGTCCTAATACAAACTGTGACAAAAATCCCCATATCCTTTTCCTCTTGATACTTTGTCCACTGTGCTACTGAAACACCTGTAACAATTGTTCATAGTATTTACTAGGGGTGGGTGGCAAAATCCGCCCCGCCGACGGAGTTTGCGGAGTTTTGCCACTCCGCACTCCATTTGGAGCACAGAGTTAGGCGCAAAAACTCTGCCTACCACTGGCAGAGTGGAGTTCACCGCCATGCTCAAGTCGCCAGTCACCGCTCACCCCTATTTGAAATATGTATGACTCCAGGGTGTGGCGTTGGTGAGGGCATGGGACCATCTGCCCTGCTTAATCAGTCTAATCAGTCAGGGCTACCCTCCCCCATAGCAATACGCCTCACCTGGTTTCTCTAATCTGGAGCCAGCTGCTGACATATGCAGGCTGCACTGGCACTGGGCGCATTATCTGCTGCCTACATAGATCCATTCCTAATGCAGTCCCCGGGCTCCACTGCTCTGTGAACCTCAATGCCCTGCCAACACTGCCTCTGTGCAAGGGCCGCCGCACGCAGCCTCAGTGAGCACTTAACCAGGGAAGCCAGTCTGCTGCGCACGGGCGAGCAGCGAACGCGCCACAGTGACACCCATCCCAGGCTCATGCAACCCTACCAGCAGCAACTAATAGGAATATATGACGTTACAACCCATGCAATTACAACGCATGCTTTTACAACGCAGTCTTTACATCGCAACTCCCATTACATTGCATGATTTTACAACGCATGCCATTACAACGCATTTTTAAAAACTACCATTACAACGCATACCATTACAATGCATACCATTACAATGCATAATACTTTTAGGGCAACAGTAGGGTAAGTGTTGGATATTGTAGGGGTAAAATTACTATTCCCACTCCAGTGAGTGCAACAGTAGGGTAAGTGTTGGCTAGTGTAGGGGTAAAAATTACTATTCCCACTCCAGTGAGTGCAACATTAGGGAAAGTGTGGGATAACGTAGGGATAAAAATTACAATTCCCATATACCCCAAAACCCATACCCACCCTAATACTATAAAAAACTCTATTACTTACCTTATAATGTGTTGTAATGGCATGCTTTGTAATGGTTTGCGTTGTTATGGCATGCGTAGTAGTGGCATGCGTTGTAATGGCGTAATGGCATGCATTGTAATGGCATGCGATGTAAAAGCAGTTGCATTGTAACAGTTGCGTTGTAAAGGTAGGTCGTTGTAATGACTGCGTTGAAATGGATGTTTCCCTTTAATAGTTACCAATAGGGTTGCCTGACCCCAAGATGGCTGCCACCACGACAGGCCCACCCCCACCCATGCGCAAACGCCGCAGACCAGCTGCCCTGGTCGAAACTGTAGAGAGGAGGGAGTCTGATCACAGTGTCACCCTTTCTGGAGGGACCTTGAGGGCCGGAGCTGGCTGGTCAGTTACTGGCAGTGAGGGGCTGCCTCAGCCAGATGACCTCTTCTGACCTCCTTCTACTCCGCTGGTCAGTGGTCACCCAGACTGTACCCGAGTTGGTTGGTGCTACCTCCATGCCGGAGAGGGACCGTCATCATCGGTGAGCTGAATGCCTGTTTGCGTTCCCCGACGGCAAGGTGTTGAAGGTAAGCCAAGTCCACCTGACTGGCACTGCCCAATATAGGCAACAGTGGATCTCATGGCAGGCATTCAAGTACTCCACCTGCTCACGGAACTCTGCGGAATTCTGGAGAGTTTTTTGGCAACTCTGCGGAATTCCACGGAGTACAACTCCGCGAGCTCCGCCCAGCCTTAGGGGCCAATTCCGATCTTGGTCGGAGGCGCACCTAACACCATTCGGTCGGGAAAAAAGCCATGCGAATGCCTGTTTCCCGACCGATCCGCACATTAATCCGAACGAACAAGTACGATGCGCACAACAGCACAGATTCCGACCCAGTCGTACTCACCCAATCCAGGTCCTGTTCCCCGACCGAGCCGGATCCGTAAACGCAGATTCGAGTCGCCCGGAAGCCAAAAAGCAGCCCCGTCCGGCCGGACAAGTACGATGCGCTTCCCGTATGCGCCGAACCCGTCGCTACGCACGGCACGTCAAAGCATCCGGGAGAGGCGCACATAAGCTCCGATTCGCGCCACAACACGATCCACGGCTACGAGACGAACACGAAAGCGACGAGGACGAGGCGAAGCAACGACAAAAACGAACGAGACGAACCAACCATGAATCCCATCGTTACGATCCTACCAATATTCTACATCTACTACCGGAACAGGCACGGACGCGTACGGCGCAGAAGGTAAGTCAGACACCAACCACAAAATCAAACTACACGTACCAGACATATCACACACACACAGAGGGATGCACAAATTACTTACACCAGAAACAGCAGCACCATAGGGGCGGGATGCCCATCACCAATGCCACATATACACATAGGGGCCCGGATGCCTGTCACCACTACCACCTCGATCCAGGGGGGGCTGGATACCTACCACTTCTACCACCTCTACCCAGGGGGTGCCAGGTGCCTACCACTACTACCACCTCTACCCAGGGGGTGCCAGGTGCCTACCACCACTACCACCCTTACCCAGGGGGTGCCAGATGCCTACCACTACTACCACCTCTACCCATGGGGGGCTGGATGCCTACCACTACTACCACCTCTACCCAGGGGGTGCCAGATGCCTACCACTACTACCACCTCTACCCAGGGGGTGCCGGATGCCTACCACAACTACCACCTCTACCCATGGGGGCTGGATGCCTACCACTACTACCACCTCTACCCAGGGGTGCCAGATGCCTACCACTACTACCACCTCTACCCAGGGGTGCCAGATGCCTACCACTACTACCACCTCTACCCATGGGGGGCTGGATGCCTGTCACTACTACCACCCTTACCCAGGGGTGCCAGATGCCTACCACTACTACCACCTCTACCCACGGGGGGCTGGATGCCTGTCACTACTACCACCTCTACCCAGGGGTGCCAGATGCCTACCACTACTACCACCTCTACCCAGGGGTGCCAGGTGCCTACCACCACTACCACCCTTACCCAGGGGTGCCAGATGCCTACCACTACTACCACCTCTACCAATGGGGGGCTGGATGCCTACCACTACTACCACCTCTACCCAGGGGGTGCCAGATGCCTACCACCACTACCACCTCTACCCATGGGGGGCTGGATGCCTACCACTACTACCACCTCTACCCAGGGGGTGCCAGATGCCTACCACTACTACCACCTCTACCCATGGGGGGCTGGATGCCTACCACTACTACCACCTCTACCCAGGGGGTGCCAGATGCCTACCACTACTACCACCTCCACCTAGGGGGTGCCAGATGCCTACCACTACTACCACCTCTACCCAGGGGGTGCCAGATGCCTACCACCACTACCACCCTTACCCAGGGGGTGCCAGATGCCTACCACTACTACCACCTCTACCCATGGGGGGCTGGATGCCTACCACTACTACCACCTCTACCCATGGGGGGCTGGATGCCTACCACCAACAACACCCCCACTCACAGGATGGCAAATACATGCCACAAGAAGCACACACCAGCAGAAAGAATACAACACAAAGACATCCCCCCCAACACCATTAAAGCGTGTGTAGACTGTGTCAAATGCCTACAACACTGAACAGGACTGTGAACATACAATGTGACCCCCTATCACAAGTGCCACACATAAATGTGTGTGGCACCCACAATGCTAAGCAGGCCATGACCATTGTGGCAATGGGGTCCAAACCCCCATCATCACAGTGCCCAAAATGTAAGTGTGGGGTCCATAGCTGAAGCACATATTGAACATTGTGGAAATGGGGTCCAAACCCCCATCATCACAGTGCCCAAAATGTAAGTGTGGGGTCCATAGCTGAAGCACATATTGAACATTGTGGCAATGGGGTCCAAACCCCCATCATCACAGTGCCAAAAATGTAAGTGTGGGGTCCATAGCTGGAGCACATTTTGAACATTGTGGCAATGGGGTCCAAACCCCCATCATCACAGTGCCCAAAATGTAAGTGTGAGGTCCATAGCTGAAGCACATTTAGAACATTGTGGCAATGGGGTCCAAACCCCCATCATCACAGTGCCCAAAATGTAAGTGTGAGGTCCATAGCTGAAGCACATTTTGAACATTGTGGCAATGGGGTCCAAACCCCCATCATCACAGTGACCAAAATGTAAGTGTTGACAAAGAAAAAGCTGCAACTGCCAAACTGCATGGATGATTCCTGGTCACAGAACAACAAATACATCAGTGGCAAAGTAGTGCTTGTGTCCCATAGCAACATAGAATGGGGGAGGCAAACAGTGCAGTGCAAATAAGACATACCTTTGGCCATGTGCAGACAAACATCACCCATGGGGGCTGACACTGTCAACATTCATCAATGATACAATGACAGAAGTGACCATCAGAATGGAGACCCACATATTTGCACCAATGGGCACACAAATTCAGATACCTAGTGGAGACTGTAGATGTGAGGTGAACAGATACCATACCATGGCAGCAATGGGACACACACACAATGATCGTTGTGCTGACTGATGACCTAGGAGTCCCAGGGACAGCAGGGCAAACACACCAAACAACATACAGCCAATGGCACACCTAAGATATGCCAATGCAGTGGTGCCGATGCACATACACAAACAGGCAGACCCACACTGCACATCAAACACAACAGGTGAGGGGGTACCAGTGTCCCCAGGCAACCACACAACACATGAGGAGGCCTGAATACCAATTACACAGATGTGCATACAGTGCCACACAAAGGTAACTCATGGATCCAAATCCCCTATGTGGGCAATCAGGCATTGTCAGATGAGAGGGAGCACAAATCACACATGTCACACAAGCATGTAGGAACAGCAACTGACACAGCAAGACACAGAGACACCACAGCACTACCCCCAGGGCCCCCACAATGTGGTGACCCTGGGCTGCATTACAATCCCACTGTGATGACAAAGCTAGATGTCGTTCACACTGTGAACCACAGTCATGTGTCCTGAGCAACAAACTACCATCACACCTACACAAGCACAAATCAATCAGCACGGCCTGTCAGCCAAGGCCAACATGGAGGCAGGAGTCTAGCCGGGCAACAACTCTCATCTGCACACACTCAACACCACACACCTCGACCTCCAACAATGTGCAGCAGTGAAGCTCACATGCACTGGTGACATTGCACATGCACCCATGACAATCCCAGGGGGGGTGGTGGGAACCAAGGTGCAGAAACACATCACACATGGCCACTCACTAGGGATCCCAGCATGCACAGCAAAATGGAAGTGAACACACAGACATGCTCACACAACACACACCTTTGGCGCACGAACTGTCACAGGAGTACACACTGCCATGAGGGGACTCCACTCCTGTGTGAGGAAAGCTGTGCCATATGTCGCATCAGTAGGGCTCCATCATGTCAGCAGAACACTTGGTCACACAGTCAACAATTAGCACAACATGAAGGCTCCCGTCACATCAGCCTGGTCATGGGAATGTCAACGAAATCAACAGCACAGATCCAACACACATGTATAGCAAGTTGCACTGACAACACAGATGAGTCCTTCCCCATTGATGCCCAAACCTGCATGTCCAGTGGAGATGGCCACACGGTCAGGGAAGTAGACTAATTGAACAATGGCAAACACAACAGATGTGCATGGGTGGAACCCACAGATGTGACATTGCTAATGTAAGTAGGAAATCCCATTGCCAAATATTGAAAACATTACACCCTCAGATGCTGCTAAGGATGACATGGATACACCACAGGATAGGACACTGTCCCCCTGGACCACATGGGTTCCTGCACAGTAACACTTCATTTTCATGAGACCAAATATCACCATCACTGCAGCAAGTGCATGGTTAGCGTCATCAACATCATGTACATCAGAAGTAAAAGCACTAGAGAACAGAAAGTTGCTTTATTCAGCATATGTGGGTTCAAAACTTGGAAAAACTGTAAGGAATCAACAAAGGCCAATGGCCAGTCCATCAAGGAAGTCAATACAGGGTGACAGTGGCAGATGTCACCCTACGCATGCCTGCACTGATCAAAACCAGGGACAATCCCCTAGGAGGGGCATACGGGGGCAGGCCAGGCACCGCAGGGACAGGATCAGGGCTCACCAGGAGGAGGCAGGGAAGGGGTGGTGGGTGCTGGAGAGCCACTGACAACTGCAGTGGAGGTGTCTGACATGGTGTGTGCTGGCACAACTGGGGGCATGACTCAGATGTTGTGGGTGCCGGCACGACTGCAGTGGACCCTGCAGATGGAGTGGACAGGTCCGCCACTGCAGTGCCCAAGTCAGACAGGGTGATAGTGGACTCCACTGCAGTGCCTACCTCCAGGGGAGGAGAATGGGGATCAGGTAAGGTGGGCAGGACAGAGGGGGAGGACACCCTCACCACATCAGTGGTACAGACAAGCGCAGCGGGGGTGTGGGGCTGGAAGAGCAAGTGGCAGGGGGTGAAGGCCTGACCCTTCTGGGGATGGTGTATCTGTGGGTGGGGGAACCTGGGGCAGGGTGTGGGGGGGGCCCCTGTGGAGTGGGGGCCTGAGGGATGGAGGAAGGAGACTTGGTGCCTGAGCTGCAGGGCGGCGGTGGGGTCTTGCTCTTCCGGGACCGGGGGGACTTGTGGGTGGGGGCCTCAGTCGGTCTGCGCCTGGGGGATGGTGTCCGGGGGCCAGGGGCACTCCACTCTGTGTGGGTGGGCTTCCTCTTCCCCTTGAATGCTGGATCAGCTGGGTCGGAGGGGAAGAGGCCAAGGTCACAGAGGAAGAGCCGCTGGGTATTTGGGGTTGCAGGTGAGGCAAGGGAGGGGTCTTTGGAGGGAGAGGCAACTGAGGACTGCGCAGTGCTTGTGGATGCGTGTGTTTGTGCCTGTGCCCCATCCCCTGTGAGTGTGGTTTCAGTCCCTGACGGTGCGTGCGTGTGCGTCTTGTTTGTGGCGTGTGTGTCTGTCTGCTGCATGTGTCTGTGCTGGTGTGTGCATGTGCCAGTGTGTGTGTGCTTGGGACGGGTAAGGTGCTGGGGAGTGTGGATGGGGCAGAGGCAGGAGGGGTGAGGGACTGTCGGAGGAGGGACACTGCTGCCGTCAGGGAGGAGTCCATGGACCTATTGCCCCTCTGTAGGTCAGACATGCCGGATGAGATGCCCTCCATGAATGACACCAGCTGAGTCAACAGACTGGTGTGTGCATGGAGGACACTCAGCATCGCTGTCTGTCCTACATGGAGCTGGCGGAGGAGGTACACAGACTCCTCACTCAGGGCAGCAGGGGACACAGGGGCAGGGGGTGCGGTGCCTGGCCTGAAGGAGACACGCTCCCGAACATGGGAGCCTCCACGGACCTCGGGAATGGGAGCCAACGGGAGGGCGGTGGTGGTGGTGGTGGCGGGGACAGCAACACTAGCTGGGGTGTGGTGGCTGCTGACACCCGCCTCCATAAGGGAGTCATCGTCCGAGTTGCTCTGGTCCTCAGCTGAGGTGGATGGTGCTGAGGACTCCTCGGTGTGGCTCCCCTCGCCCTCCGTGCCACTGGGTCCCTCCGACCACTCCTCGGCTGCTGACCCAGTCTGGCTCTGCGGCTCCTCCTGGTCCGTGGAGCTGTCCCCTCCTGTGGCCGTTGGATGTATCTGCAATCAATAGGGAAACAGACAGACATCAGTCACCTGCACCGAACGCACACACCACAGTAAGTACAGCACATTACAGAGCAAGCCCTGGCATCCTTAGTTGAACATTGCTAAAACTGCACACACAGAACAGGAGAAGTCAATTGTCAGTCTGATGGTCAACCATGGCACTCACATCCCACCTGGCCTTGCACCCATCTGTCTGGTGTCTGTTGGATGGCAATACCCCAGTGTGGACACATGCACCACCTACACAGTATTTGGACAGTGCAGAGAACCCGGTGAAGCATGTGGACATGCACACATCACAACTCTTGCCACTGAGTCAGTACAGGTGTCCGGATGTAAGGGATGCCCAGAGTCAAATAGGAAATGCATGTCATGCATACCAGCGACAGACACCATGATGCACCCATGTCCTGATAGCCATTGCCACAATGGTGTGCATGTAGCACATGTCACTCCCCTGCAGGATCACTAATAGGAAGTCACATGCCATGGCACAGCCATGCCTGCTAAGTCATACATCACTGTCTCCAGTCACATGGGCAGGGCAGCCAGACAACAACACTCTGCACTGTGTCACAATAGTAGATCATGGGGAATGCAAGTCCTGGAGCTGAACAAGTGCACATGTACATCCCCCACACACCACATCATCTGAACCCTCATCTGTCCAGGTCATACCCATTGGACATATGGGAGACCTATAACACTACCCTCTGCACCTGAGCACCTCACAATCTGCTGTGAATGGGAAACAGCTGCCTGAACTTCATATTCGCATACCCCAGTCTGCACGGTCAGGTGATCAAACACCTATGTGTCACACAAGTATCCTCTCCTATGGTCACATCTCCGGTGGCATGCGGAGCCCCAACAGACGAACACCCCAGCAGACCTGACAACGAAGCCACAGCACACTGACACAGAGGCAGACACCTGAGGGGACAAATCACTGAGCAAAACGTGTCAGCTGATACACGGCAGTGGGAGTACAGAGTGTATTGTATGGCCTGGAGTAGGCATGACTGTCCTGCCCCACATGAATGAGGGATGAGCCCTGGACAGTAGGCAGCTGGCTACGTATGTGTGACACACGTTATATACACACTCCTGGGGCCCAAACATTGTTCCCACCCGCAGCATGGGTGTGTGCCAGATACCCCAGGCACATGTGGTGGATCAGCTCAGCAATTGGGCCACATATCAAAGTAACACGCAGAACACATGTCAGAACACAGGCATTGTGTAAGCAATGGACCCACCCATGATGCCCACCACAGAGTCAGGGAAACAGATGCTGTCCCCCACCTTGAGTCAAGCAAACTGCAGGGACACAGTACCCAAGTGACACAATACCCTGACTGTAAGGGCCACACCTGGGTATCAGATGAGGAGTGGGCAGTGCACAATAGAGGGACATGGGTCCTGGACCACAAGACTGATGTACTGTGGAAGTTTAACCAGGCCAGAGGAGGGCACATAGCATGGCAGACATAGTTCACAATGCAGACATGGACTCACCCCTCCTTGCTGCTCTCTGGCCTTCAGCTGCCCATCCAGATCAGGGAAGACCACCGCCAGGATCCTGAGCATGTGGGGGGTCAGGGTCCGGTGTCCGCCCCTCCTGCGAGGAGGCGACAGCTTCAGCTGGACCCGTGCGATCCTCCGGGTCCAGCCCCGAAGGTCCTGCCACCTCTTCTGGCAGTTGCGGATCCGGCGCTTGTAGTCCCCCACGGATCTCACTGCCCGGACGATGGTCAGCCATATCTTCTGCTTCTGGTGGGCATCAACCTGTGAGGATGACAAAGTGAGAATGCCATTACTACACATGCAACATAACCGTGCATTACACAGTTGGATATACATGTCTCAATCACAGGGGCACATGATGTACACAGGCAGTGCAACGATGGCCATGGACAGTATGCCAGCAGTTACTACATGGTATCATTGCCTGGGCAGTAAAACCTTGTTTAAATGCACTGTCACCGCACTATTCCTGTCCAGTGCATATGACTACACACTATGGGGGGTGACAACTACTCAGTGAGCCTGCTAGCCAGTGGCGTGCAGACTGTTAGCCTTGCTAGTCAGACAACATGCACATTTAGAAAGGCAGTGGACAGAACACTCACCTGCTCCCCTGGTTTCCCATACAGCTTGCTGTACTGTGGAAGGAGGCTGTCCAGCAGGGCCTGGTTCTCCTCAGTGCTGAAGGCTGGGGCTCTCTCCACAGTACGTGCCATTGCAGGGTCCAGAGGGGGCAGAGACAGCAGCAGTGTAGTGGCAGATGTCGTCCTGGAGCATGTAGTGCAGGCAAGTGAGCTCTCAGGGGAACAGCCAGCATTATATGATACAGATATGATATTATATGAGGCAGATACTGTCCCATGTGTCCAAAGTGATAGGTCCAAGTCGTTTGCATCTTCTGAATCTGGCCAATCCATGGAATTGCACCACTTACACACGCCCCCAGCATCCTTCAAATGTTCAACTTCATGACACCCATGAAATTGCAACATTGTTGTGGGTGACCAACTGAATTTACAGCATCAGACTCGTCCAAATTTTGAAAACGCGTCTGTTGCCAGGCCAGGCCATAGCCAATGGGTGCGCACCGATCGGACCATTGCCGTTCAACGCGTATCTAGGATACAACGCGAACCCGCACACATTGAATGCAATGGGCCGGCCGGGCACACCGATCGGACCATTGCCGTTCAACGCGTACCTAGGATACAACGCGTACCCGCACACATTGAATGCAATGGGCCGGCCGGGCACACCGATCGGACCATTGCCATTCAACGCGTACCTAGGATACAACGCGTACCCGCACACATTGAATGCAATGGGCCGGCCGGGCACACCGATCGGACCATTGCCGTTCAACGCGTACCTAGGATACAACGCGTACCCGCGACACATTGAATGCAATGGGCCGGCCGGGCACACCGATCGGACCATTGCCGTTCAACGCAGTACCTAGGATACAACGCGTGCACCGCACACATTGAATGCAATGGGCCGGCCGGGCACACCGATCGGACCATTGCCGTTCAACACGTACCTAGGATACAACGCGTACCCGCACACATTGAATGCAATGGGCCGGCCGGGCACACCGATCGGACCATTGCCGTTCAACGCGTACCTAGGATACAACGCGTACCCGCACACATTGAATGCAATGGGCCGGCCGGGCACACCGATCGGACCATTGCCGCTCAACGCGTACCTAGGATACAACGCGTACCAGCACACATTGAATGCAATGGGCCGGCCGGGCACACCGATCGGACCATTGCCGTTCAACACGTACCTAGGATACAACGCGTACCCGCACACATTGAATGCAATGGGCCGGCCGGGCACACCGATCGGACCATTGCCGTTCAACGCGTACCTAGGATACAACGTGTACCCGCAAACATTGAATGCAATGGGCCGGCCGGGCACACCGATCGGACCATTGCCGTTCAACGCGTACCTAGGATACAACGCGTACCCGCACACATTGAATGCAATGGGCCGGCCGGGCACACCGATCGGACCATTGCTGTTCAACGCGTACCTAGGATACAACGCGTACCAGCGCACATTGAATGCGATGACCAATGTGTGCGCACTGATCGGTCCATTGCTGTCCAACGCGTATTGCGAATACAACGCATACCAGCGCACATTGAATGCAATGGCCAATGTGTGCGCACTGATCGGTCCATTGCTCTCCAACGCGTATTGCGAATACAACGCGTACCAGCGCACATTGAATGCAATGGCCAATGTGTGCGCACTGATCGGTCCATTGCTGTCCAACGCGTATTGCGAATACAACGCGTACCAGCGCACATTGAATGCGATGGCCAATGTGTGCGCACTGATCGGTCCATTGCTGTCCAACGCATCCCTGTACAAGTCACTGGCATATGTCACCATGCCTGTCACAGGTGAACATATGCCAGCCACATATACTTCCCAGGGAGTGAGGGGCACACCTACAACACCACAGCCTGTCAAAACTGTATCCTACGGCATGTAAGGCTGCATTACCTATTCCGTGTATGGGGGTGAAGATGTTGTTCTGTGGGTGTCACTTGGGGGCAGCCACCCCCAGGCTGTGCATGTGTTCATGGGGATAGAATCCTTGGTGTTTCGTGTACATGACCACTGTGATGTGCAACTGTTCATATCTGAGCATGTGGCATGGTCACATTTCACGGTGGTGTATGTGTATGTCATGTCACATACACCCTGAGTCCCATGTGGGACGGTATGTTAACCCAGGGTGACCCATTGGCACAATGGTGATGGTCCTCCACAGTCTGTGTGCATGTTGTGTTACCAATGTCTCTGATTTCATGTGCACAATGGGAGGCAGTCTCCACATCCACGTTGTTTGTGCATGGACTTTGATGTTGTGCGTGTGTGTGTCACAGACGTCCATGTCTGTCCTGCCGAGGCAACAGGGACCACTACCTGTGGGGGTCATGGTTGTTTTGCTGTGGTGTATACATGATACACCATGTCATGCCAGTGTCCATGTGGCAATACAGGGTCCCTGGGAATCTACCTGTCGTTGAGCTGTGATGCCTGGGGCACATCAGTCCTCACATGTCACTGTGGGGTGTGTTTGTGATTTGGCAGCAGGAGATGGGAACTGGGACACGGCCTCATGATATCCAATGGCACGACCTGGGACTTATTGATGCCACTTGTTGAACTGTGATGTTAGATGTTGGCCATGTATGTGCCATACATATCCTTACGGAACTGCACACATCATGTACTTGTGCCTCATAATGATGTATCATGTGATGTTGAGTGTGTTCAATGCCACATATGTGGGGTGACTGACAATCTTGCTTTCTTCACCTATGCACTGCAGGGCACCAGCTGTCCTTAGACCATTCCCTGACCTGGCAACGATGGTGGAACGTGACAGCATCCGACGGTACCGCTTCACCAGGCAGCTGATTGAGGATTTGGCAGTGCGCTTGGCACCACATTTGCAACCTGGCCGTCTGTACCCTACAGCGCTGACCCCCAAGGTGAAGGTGATGGCAGCCCTACACTTCTTTGCCACCGGTACCTTTCAACACACTCTGGCGACTGCTGGTGGGATGTCACAGACCATGTTCAGCCGTGTGCTCCGGGATGTTTTGGAGGCTATGTTGATATACCTGAACCAGTACATCTATTTCCCTAGACTCCAACGACTCACTGGCGTGAAGAGTGACTTATATGCCCTGGGGAGGATGCCGCATGTCATTGGCTCCATTGATGGGACACATGTGGCTTTGGTACCACCACAGGCCCAAGAGCAGGCCTACCGTAACCGCAAACACTACCACTCGGTCAATGCACTGGTGGTCTGTCTTGCAGATATGAGCATCACCCACGTGTGTGCCCGTTTCCCTGGTTCTGCACACGATGCCTACGTGATGAGGAGTAGTCGCATCCCGAGGATGATGGCACAGATGCCGAACCAGCGTGCCTGGCTTGTTGGTGTGTACTGACTTTGTACCATTGTGTGTGTTCTGCTATGTAGTGTTCCACCCTCTTTTCCAACTCTGCTAATGTGCAATTGTCTGTATGTAGGTGACTCCGGATACCCCAACATGCCGTGGTTGCTGACGCCCCTCAGGAACCCTGTGACACCAGCCCAGATGCGCTACAATGAGGCACATGGTCGGACGAGGAGAGTGATTGAGCGGACATTTGGTCTCCTGAAGAGCCGCTTCTGCTGCCTTGACAAGACAGGAGGGTCCCTCCCATATGCCCCAGCAAAGGTGTGCAAGATTATCATCGTCTGCTGCATGCTCCACAACCTGGCAGTGCGGAAGGAGTTGCCTCTCATCCTGGATGACGATGACCAACGTCCGCCACCTGTGGAGGATCCTGGCCTGGACCACGATGCCAGTGATGATGATGATGATGATGGTGATGTCCGCACACAGCTCATCACCAACTTCTTCAGCTGAATGTGAGTATCCAGAGATGTCATGTCAATGATGTGAGTTAGCATGATATGTGTTGGTGGTGCTCTGGTGCTGTTTGAGTGTGTCCATGGGCTATATGACTGTATGCGTGTAGCGATGTGTCCTTGCAGGTAGTCTGTACTCCCCAACAGTGTTGACATGCTAACTTGGTTCTGTGTGGGTATCTTGTAACATGTATTGTGCATGAGTATTGCAGTTCTGTCCTGTTCTTCAGTGCTTTTGACTGTGTGTCATTTCTGTCCTTCACAGGGTACTTTCAGAGTCGTTTGGTCAACTGTGTTCCCCAACACCGTGATTTGACTTCCCGGGTGGTAGCTGTTGTGTCCCTACAGGTGATGTGCACCACACCCATGGACTTCCTTCCTTCTACACTTGTTGACTGTGTGCCTGCTGCCAGGTGGGATTACCTTGCATCTGTGGTGGTTACAACATGTTGCAAATGTGTAATAAACCTGTGCTTCACTTTGGGATGTGCGTTGTCTGTGATCACACATCTGACTGACATTTGCTTACTGCACCAGTGGGCTAGTTAACACAGACTGTGAATAGGTGTTGGGTCTGTGCAATGCAACGTATTTACTGGCAACATCAGTGTAGGCGATGAGTCAGATGGCCATGGTGTGTATGTGTTGTGTAGCCCTGGTGGTGTGCCTCCCTCATATGTGTGACGTCGCCATGACTCACATGCCGGTGTTGTACTTGCTGTAGCAGTTAGCATGCACAGTGTCATTTTCCAGATCATCATAGCCACTTCTGAGACAACATAGGAATCACAACAGAGGCAAGTATGGTGTATTAGTGAGTTTATTGACATACATGTGTGAGTATAGTGCACAGGATGGTGGGTGCTGTACATTGTGATTGTAATCGAAAGTTCCTAGATGATTTGGAAGTCCTGGTAGCAGAAATGTCCAGAGTGAAGTCAACAGTAATCAGAGACATTGGTCCAACTTGAGCTCCCCATGTCATGTGGGAGAGTTGTGTTGCAGTCAACAGGGTGAACAGTTTGCGCACAAAGGTGATTATCCAGAACAGGTTTTGGCTTCCTGGGGGTTGCACATGGCCATCGGCCTCTCACTTGCCCCTCCTCGGACGGCCCCTCTTCTTGGGGGGGGACCCTCAAGTGCAGGCTGCTGCGGTGCAGGGGACTCTCCGCCAGAGTCATCCTGCCTCCCTGTGGCAGTTGCAGTTGTTTCAGCAGCAGATGTTGTGGGCACACAGGGAGATGTTGACTGGTTGCTGCTCATCTGGCGGAGGCATTGTAATATGTCCCTATGCACCGCCGTCATCTCTTGCAGTGTGTCCCACTTGGACTCCACGCGGGACATGTGTGAGTCCAAGTGGGCATGATGGGCAGCCTGCTGCTGTTTAATGTCCCTGAGGAGCCCCACTACCTGGCTGAACTCTCCGGTGCTGGACTGGTACGCATCGGCTATGCGTGCCAGTTGTGGGTCATCATGCAGTCCAGACCCCTCTGTGAGCAGCGACCTATGTCTCCCACCCCTCCCACCACCCCTGGCGACACGTGCAGTACCTGAGGTGGCACGCACAGGTGACCCTGGGCCCCCTTGTGGGTTGTTGGTGGTGGTGGTGTCCATGGCCCCACGTTGGTCCAGGGTCCCTGTGCTGGTGGTGGTGGTGCTCCTTGGTCTGTCCATGTCGGCAGGGGTGGTATGTGTGTTGACAGTCATTGGAGGGGTGGGTGCAGGGGGTGCAGCTAGTGGTCCTGCTGGTGCTGCATGATGACTTGCTCCGGAGGTGCCAGGTAGGTCTTCTTCATCCGAGGAGGGCAGAGGCTGTTCCCCACCAGTGAGCTCCGTATCCTCTTGAGCCTGGGACGAGGACTCCTCAGCGTCTGCTGCTGTGTCCCCATCATCACCTGTTTTTGGGAGACACACACAATGTATGTTATGTTTCTGCAGGCATCAATGGTTGACACACCTGACAGTTGTGACTGTGCCTCTGGATGCGGGCCTGTACATTGCATTGTCCTAAGTTGTCACAGTCAGGGGTTGATATTGGTGTAGCACATTGTCCTGCATTATTTGGGCATTTCTATGTGAATGTTGGGGTGTGTACATGATCTGCATTGGTTGTATTTGGTTGACATCCGGTCCTCCTTCCCACCCAGCCAGATATTCCACCATGGAACGTGCTTCAGGGAGTGCAAGTTGTCTTTCAGGATGTCAATCAGTGGTGTCCTGCTGTTGGTTGGTGCACAGTTCCCAGCAGGGCCTTGTGCTCCCCACAGCAGTAGCCAGTGTCAGCCATCTTGTGAGTTGTTTTCCACTCCCTGTGATGTGCGCATGGTTCAGGGTGGTGTTGATGGGACAGTTGTGGGGGTGACCAATATCTGTGACTACCACTCCCATCATGCTATTGCGTCCACCCCACTTTCCAGCATGCCCATACTTACTTGCTTTTGGCTGGACTTCAGTGTGTGTGAGTGTGAGAGCAATGGCAAGATGGCTGACAGTGGTGTCCTGCTGTTGGTTGGTGGGCAGTTCCCAGCATGGCCTTGTGCTCCCCACAACAGAGCACCAGTGTCAGACATCTTTGATGGGGCTTTCCACTCTCTGTGGGGTGTGCATGCTTGTGTGTGAGCTTGCTGGCCCATGTGGGTGGGGGATGTTGAGCTGTGACTACCACTCCCATCATGCTATTGCGTCCACCCCACTTCCCAGCATGCCCATACTTACTTGCTTTTGGCTGGACTTCAGTGTGTGTGAGTGTGAGAGCAATGGCAAGATGGCTGACAGTGGTGTCCTGCTGTTGGTTGTTGCACAGTTGCCAGCTGGGCCTTGGGCTCCCCACAGCAGTAGCCAGTGTCAGCCATCTTGTGAGTCCTTTTCCACTCCCTGTGATGTGAGCATGGTTGAGAGTGGTGTTGATGGGCCAATTGTGAGGGTGAGCAATATCTGTGCCTGCAACTCCCATCATGCTATTGCCTCCACCCCCCTTCCCAGCATGCCCATCCTTCCTTCCTTTTGACTCTGCTTCCCTGTGGGGTGGGCTGCCTGTGCTGAATGGATGGCTGGGAGTGTTGTCCTGGCAGTTGTTTGGCTAAAAGTCCCAGGAGTGTCCCTGTGCTTCACACAGCATAACCCAGGGTGGTGGTTCTTTGTGGGATCTTCAGTTAGGATGTGAGGCATTGCATTCTCCCAGGTGGGTTATGTGGAGTTTGTGTTGAGGGGGTGTGTGAGGGGAGGTGCTTGTGACTATGGTCAGTGCTGTGAGTCCTCCTTCCCACCCAGCCAGATATCCCACCATGGAACGTGCTTCCATTGCAGGGAGTGCAATTTGTCTTTCAGGATGTCAGTCAGTGGTGTCCTGCTGTTGGTTGGTGCACAGTTGCCAGCAGGGCCTTGTGCTCCCCACAGCAGTAGCCAGTGTCAGCCATCTTGTCTGTTGTTTTCCACTCCCTGTGATGTGGGCATGGTTCATGGTGGTGTTGATGTGCGCATTGTGAGGGTGAGCAATATCTGTGAATACCACTCCCATCATGCTAATGCCTCCACCCCCCTTCCCAGCATGCCCATACTTCCTTCCTTTTGAGTGTACTTCACTGTGTGTGGGTGTGACAGCAATGGCAAGATGGCTGACAGTGGTGTCCTGCTGTTGATTGTTGGCCAGTTCCCAGCATGGCCTTGTGCTCCCCACAACAGAGCACCAGGGTCAGACATCTTTGAAGTGGCTTTTGACTCCCTGTGAGGTGTGCATGCTTGGGTGTGTACTTGCTGGGCCATGTGGGTGGGGGATGTTGGGCTGTGACTACCACTCCCATCATGCTTTTGCCTCCACCCCCCTTCCCAGCATGCCCATGCTTCCTTCCTTTTGACTCAGCTTCCCTGTGGGGTTGTGTGCCTGTGCTGACAAGATGGCTGACAGTGTTATCCTGGGGTTTGTTTTGCTACAAGTCCCATGTGTGTCCCTGTGCTTCACACTGCATGACCCAGGGTTGTGGTTCTTTGTGGGATATTTGATTGGTGTGTGAGGCAATGCTTTCTCCCAGGTGAGTTGTGTGTAGTTTGTGTTGGGGGTGTGTGGGTGGAGCTGCTGGTGACTATGGTCAGTGCTGTGAGTCCTCCTTCCCACCCAGCCAGATATCCCACCATGGAACGTGCTTCCATTGCAGGGAGTGCAAGTTGTCTTTCAGGATGTCAGTCAGTGGTGTCCTGCTGTTGGTTGTTGCACAGTTGCCAGCAGGGCCTTGTGCTCCCCACAGCAGTAGCCAGTGTCAGCCATCTTGTGAGTCCTTTTCCACTCCCTGTGATGTGAGCATGGTTGAGAGTGGTGTTGATGGGCCAATTGTGAGGGTGAGCAATATCTGTGCCTGCAACTCCCATCATGCTATTGCCTCCACCCCCTTCCCAGCATGCCCATCCTTCCTTCCTTTTGACTCTGCTTCCCTGTGGGGTGGGCTGCCTGTGCTGAATGGATGGCTGGGAGTGTTGTCCTGGCAGTTGTTTGGCTAAAAGTCCCAGGAGTGTCCCTGTGCTTCACACAGCATAACCCAGGGTGGTGGTTATTTGTGGGATCTTCAGTTAGGATGTGAGGCATTGCATTCTCCCAGGTGGGTTATGTGGAGTTTGTGTTGAGGGGGTGTGTGAGGGGAGGTGCTTGTGACTATGGTCAGTGCTGTGAGTCCTCCTTCCCACCCAGCCAGATATCCCACCATGGAACGTGCTTTCATTGCAGGTAGTGCAAGTTGTCTTTCAGGATGTCAGTCAGTGGTGTCCTGCTGTTGGTTGTTGCACAGTTGCCAGCAGGGCCTTGTGCTCCCCACAGCAGTAGCCAGTGTCAGCCATCTTGTGAGTCCTTTTCCACTCCCTGTGATGTGAGCATGGTTGAGAGTGGTGTTGATGGGCCAATTGTGAGGGTGAGCAATATCTGTGCCTGCAACTCCCATCATGCTATTGCCTCCACCCCCTTCCCAGCATGCCCATCCTTCCTTCCTTTTGACTCTGCTTCCCTGTGGGGTGGGCTGCCTGTGCTGAATGGATGGCTGGGAGTGTTGTCCTGGCAGTTGTTTGGCTAAAAGTCCCAGGAGTGTCCCTGTGCTTCACACAGCATAACCCAGGGTGGTGGTTCTTCGTGGGATCTTCAGTTAGGATGTGAGGCATTGCATTCTCCCAGGTGGGTTATGTGGAGTTTGTGTTGAGGGGGTGTGTGAGGGGAGGTGCTTGTGACTATGGTCAGTGCTGTGAGTCCTCCTTCCCACCCAGCCAGATATCCCACCATGGAACGTGCTTTCATTGCAGGTAGTGCAAGTTGTCTTTCAGGATGTCAGTCAGTGGTGTCCTGCTGTTGGTTGTTGCACAGTTGCCAGCATGGCCTTGTGCTCCCCACAGCAGTAGCCAGTGTCAGCCATCTTGTGAGTCCTTTTCCACTCCCTGTGATGTGAGCATGGTTGAGAGTGGTGTTGATGGGCCAATTGTGAGGGTGAGCAATATCTGTGCCTGCAACTCCCATCATGCTATTGCCTCCACCCCCCTTCCCAGCATGCCCATCCTTCCTTCCTTTTGACTCTGCTTCCCTGTGGGGTGGGCTGCCTGTGCTGAATGGATGGCTGGGAGTGTTGTCCTGGCAGTTGTTTGGCTAAAAGTCCCAGGAGTGTCCCTGTGCTTCACACAGCCTAACCCAGGGTGGTGGTTCTTTGTGGGATCTTCAGTTAGGATGTGAGGCATTGCATTCTCCCAGGTGGGTTATGTGGAGTTTGTGTTGAGGGGGTGTGTGAGGGGAGGTGCTTGTGACTATGGTCAGTGCTGTGAGTCCTCCTTCCCACCCAGCCAGATATCCCACCATGGAACGTGCTTTCATTGCAGGTAGTGCAAGTTGTCTTTCAGGATGTCAGTCAGTGGTGTCCTGCTGTTGGTTGTTGCACAGTTGCCAGCAGGGCCTTGTGCTCCCCACAGCAGTAGCCAGTGTCAGCCATCTTGTGAGTCCTTTTCCACTCCCTGTGATGTGAGCATGGTTGAGAGTGGTGTTGATGGGCCAATTGTGAGGGTGAACAATATCTGTGCCTGCAACTCCCATCATGCTATTGCCTCCACCCCCTTCCCAGCATGCCCATCCTTCCTTCCTTTTGACTCTGCTTCCCTGTGGGGTGGGCTGCCTGTGCTGAATGGATGGCTGGGAGTGTTGTCCTGGCAGTTGTTTGGCTAAAAGTCCCAGGAGTGTCCCTGTGCTTCACACAGCATAACCCAGGGTGGTGGTTCTTTGTGGGATCTTCAGTTAGGATGTGAGGCATTGCATTCTCCCAGGTGGGTTATGTGGAGTTTGTGTTGAGGGGGTGTGTGAGGGGAGGTGCTTGTGACTATGGTCAGTGCTGTGAGTCCTCCTTCCCACCCAGCCAGATATCCCACCATGGAACGTGCTTTCATTGCAGGTAGTGCAAGTTGTCTTTCAGGATGTCAGTCAGTGGTGTCCTGCTGTTGGTTGTTGCACAGTTGCCAGCAGGGCCTTGTGCTCCCCACAGAAGTAGCCAGTGTCAGCCATCTTGTGAGTCCTTTTCCACTCCCTGTGATGTGAGCATGGTTGAGAGTGGTGTTGATGGGCCAATTGTGAGGGTGAGCAATATCTGTGCCTGCAACTCCCATCATGCTATTGCCTCCACCCCGGTTCCCAGCATGCCCATCCTTCCTTCCTTTTGACTCTGCTTCCCTGTGGGGTGGGCTGCCTGTGCTGAATGGATGGCTGGGAGTGTTGTCCTGGCAGTTGTTTGGCTAAAAGTCCCAGGAGTGTCCCTGTGCTTCACACAGCATAACCCAGGGTGGTGGTTCTTTGTGGGATCTTCAGTTAGGATGTGAGGCATTGCATTCTCCCAGGTGGGTTATGTGGAGTTTGTGTTGAGGGGGTGTGTGTGGGGAGGTGCTTGTGACTATGGTCAGTGCTGTGAGTCCTCCTTCCCACCCAGCCAGATATCCCACCATGGAACGTGCTTCCATTGCAGGGAGTGCAATTTGTCTTTCAGGATGTCAGTCAGTGGTGTCCTGCTGTTGGTTGGTGCACAGTTGCCAGCAGGGCCTTGTGCTCCCCACAGCAGTAGCCAGTGTCAGCCATCTTGTCTGTTGTTTTCCACTCCCTGTGATGTGGGCATGGTTCATGGTGGTGTTGATGTGCGCATTGTGAGGGTGAGCAATATCTGTGACTACCACTCCCATCATGCTATTGCCTCCACCCCCTTCCCAGCATGCCCATACTTCCTTCCTTTTGAGTGTACTTCACTGTGTGTGGGTGTGACAGCAATGGCAAGATGGCTGACAGTGGTGTCCTGCTGTTGGTTGTCTCCAGTTCCCAGCATGGCCTTGTGCTCCCCACAACAGAGCACCAGTGTCAGACATCTTTGAAGTGGCTTTTGACTCCCTGTGAGGTGTGCATGCTTGGGTGTGTACTTGCTGGGCCATGTGGGTGGGGGATGTTGGGCTGTGACTACCACTCCCATCATGCTTTTGCCTCCACCCCCTTCCCAGCATGCCCATGCTTCCTTCCTTTTGACTCAGCTTCCTGTGGGGTTGTGTGCCTGTGCTGACAAGATGGCTGACAGTGTTATCCTGGGGTTTGTTTTGCTACAAGTCCCATGTGTGTCCCTGTGCTTCACACTGCATGACCCAGGGTTGTGGTTCTTTGTGGGATATTTGATTGGTGTGTGAGGCAATGCTTTCTCCCAGGTGAGTTGTGTGTAGTTTGTGTTGGGGGGTGTGTGTGTGGAGCTGCTGGTGACTATGGTCAGTGCTGTGAGTCCTCCTTCCCACCCAGCCAGATATCCCACCATGGAACGTACTTCCATTGCAGGGAGTGCAAGTTGTCTTTCAGGATGTCAGTCAGTGGTGTCCTGCTGTTGGTTGTTGCACAGTTGCCAGCAGGGCCTTGTGCTCCCCACAGCAGTAGCCAGTGTCAGCCATCTTGTGAGTCCTTTTCCACTCCCTGTGATGTGCGCATGGTTCATGGTGGTGTTGATGGGACAGTTGTGGGGGCGACCAATATCTGTGCCTACAACTCCCATGATGCTATTGGCTACACTGACTTGCCCAGCATACACATATTTCCTTTCTTTCAGTGGGCTTCACTGTGTGGTGGTGTTGTAGCGGTGGCTACTTGTCTGGATGTGTTTGTCAGTAATATTTGTGCCACTGCCTAGCTGTAGTTGTAGTTGTGTTTGTACATGTGATGACACAGTTAAATGTCACTTTGAGATGGCATGTGTTGTGTTTCTCTGAGTGACATACACATTTTGGGATGATTCTGTTCTGGTTGCTGTGTATTTGCTAAGAGTGCATGGTTTGACTCTCCCCTTGACAGTGATGTGTGGGTGTAGTCGCAGAATATTGTGTACATTTGTTGTGTACTCACCAGGCTCTGGGATGTTTTCTAGTCCATAGACGCTCACTGGTGGTAGGATGGCCCGCACCTTCTCCTCCCAGGGCCTGAGGTATACTGGCTTGGCAGGAGGGCCACTGCCGGTGTGTTGGCTCAAGAGGTAGTCCTTCTTCAACAGCTCCTTGACCCTCCTGCGCACGTCATACCACCTGTTCTGGATGTCTGTCTTTGTGCGCAAACATGGTGATTGTGCGTTCACCCTGTCGACGATCCTCTCCCACATCTTTGTTTTCTGTGACATGGGTGTCTGTTGGACCAGTGTACCAAAGAGCTGTGGCTCTACCCTAAGGATCTCATCTACCAGGACTTCCAATTCACTATCTAGGAACTTATGATTCTTCTTTGGGGGCATGGTGATGGGTGGTGATGGTGAGTGATGTGTGTGTTGGTGTGCAGGTGTAGGTGTGTGAGTGTGTGTTTTGCTAGGTGTATGTGAGGTTTCTATTTGTTGTGGTGCTGATGGTGTGTGGCTTGTGTGATGGATGAGCTGTGGGTGTGTGGTTGCTGTCTGTTGAGTGCTGGCAGGTAATTTGAATTTGCAAAGGATCATGGTAGGGATTTGTGTCCTTTATATAGGTGGAGTTGTGGGTGTGTCTTTGTTCCCTGCCCCTCCCCCCAGTATTTATTGGCTTTGTAATTGCTTGTTTGGCCTTTTTTTGTGTATTTTCCCTTTGTACTTTTCGTGCATGTAGGAGACGTTCTTGTGACCAAGTCGGACCCTGCAGTTGTCTCGTACGGGCTTATCCGTTTCGTTCACGCTGTGTTTGTGCTGTTTTCTATGCTGCGTACGCGTCGGTCGCGGTGTTTTGGGTTGCTTCGCCTCGCAGTTTTGTATGCGTGTCGGTCGTACGGCTTGTCCTCCGTGCGACTTTGTCGTGTTTTCCACGCCTTGCATCGTACTTGGCGGGTGGGAGTCCGCGGGTACGTCTCGTTCGGTATTGTTCCGGGGGCGAGTCGGTCGGTTCGAATAGCGTGTTTTTCCGGCCGGATTGCTGTTTTCCGCGCGGCTCGGTCATTCGGCTTGTGTTCCGTACGAGTCGGTCGGGTTTTGCTCGCTTTTCATCGTACTTGGCGGGTCGGGCTGCACCGGTACGTGTCGGTCGGAATTAATTCCGGCTCCGAGTCGGTCGGTACGTTTTCCGGCCGGAATCGGAATCGGCCCCTTAGTGTTTATGCACTGCTTCTTTTGGCTCTTGGGTTGTTCTTTTAATTTTAATCCAGTCCAAATCTCTCGGTGGCACTCTGCCTTTCAGGAAAGTAATGACTGCCTCATATTTCTCCATCACTATAGGAGATGGTGCATTTGTCCTAGCCTTCCTCATAAGTTCCTCTTTCAGCCATTGTACCGCAGTCTTACACTCAGCCCATAAATCAGCAGGCACTACATGCCAAGAAACGTATTCAAATCTGTCCACAACACCTTTGAAATCTTTATGAATCGTTCAACTTGTGCATACCATTGCACCGGTTTGTCTCTCAATTTTGGGAATTTATTTGTAAATGCAGCCAAATCACTTTTACTCCAAGGAACATGTACATACATTCTTCCTGCTATTTCTCTGAGTGGGTATGTTGTTGTTTCTCTCTAACTTCCTCATCTTGCTTCCCTGCTATTGCTGCTTCTCTCTATTTCTTTTCATGCTTCTTTGTCCATTACATTTCTATTTTCTTGGTCTCACTCCATTTGCGAATACATTTAACTAACTCCATAATGTGTAAATGCATTTCTGAAACTTCAATGTTCTGTAATGCTGAATCATCTAATTGGACCCTATAGCTTCTCAGTAAGTGAACTTTTTTTTAGCAAGATCAATCTTATATTTCTGAGCCAATTCTGTCCATTTGTCATGCACTGAAGCTGCTCTTCATGTAATCTCCTTACACAGATAAATTAATTCCTTTCTTTGGTATTGCTCAATATGTTCAAATTCTAAACATTATTCTAACTTATTATTTCGTCTAATTTCACCTTCAATTGAGCAACATTAAAAGGCTTTTCCCTCTCCGTGTCTGACTTCTCTTGCACCTCTGTGCTTTCTGTCTTCCTAATTCCCGCTGCTTTTTCTAAACAAGCTGGCATATAATCCTCTCCAGTAGCATTTATGTCACTAGGAGTAATAGGGGCTGTGAAGACTAATGTCCCTTCATCTATTAGTGCTTGTACTGTCTGTGGGGGTCTCCACACAACAATATGAGAATTTTGTGAAGTCGGAACAAACCCTGTGGTATGTACACCTCCAGCGACTTAATGAACTTTCAGCCTTAAATCCACATTTGGTGGAGCAATCGCATTGACTCTGGGCAATATTGGGGCATTTACAGGTGTTGTTTGGGGGTCTTTTGCACTCCAGTTGCATTAGTCACTGTCAGAACTGCAACCTGTGGTCGAACCACAACTGGTGGGATAATTTGGAGTATCTGTACGGGTCTTTCAATCTGTGCTAAATCTATATCTACAGTAGCAGTTGCCACTGTGGCACTCACATCAGCACTTGATTCTCTGTGACCAGTAGGGGTTGTATATGGTGGAGGTCTTGAGGCTAGCATCTGCTCTAGAATCCCTTCCCCTGAATCAGTATCCGTCTCATCCCCATCTTTCTTTCCATGATCGTTTTCACTTCCCTTCTTAGCTGCTCCCATAGTAATAGCTGGATAAAATCTTGTTTCCTCTATGATAGCCTTTCTCTACCTACGGTGTTCTTCATCCCATCAAGCATCCTCATAATTCTGCACCACTCGTTTGGTCCTTCTCCAGTATTTTTCCCTCTCCTTCTCCCTTGCAACCTTTTTTCCATACATTCAGTGCTTCATATTGAGTGGGTTTAGGTGGTGACTTCATCTCATACAATTTTCCTTTTCAAAGATCAAGAATACTGGTATTAAATGTCTCGTATCTAGGAAAACTCAATCCACCTTCTTTCTCAGTGATTCTCCTTTATTGGCGAAGCCAAGAACAAGTATGTAACCCATTTTCAGTTGTCATAAAATGTGCAGGCGTACCTTCGAGACTTGCCTCTATACCTTTCCGTACTGGAATAGTAACATCCCCTCTTACTAAACTCTAAAATTCTTTAAAAGATTTCTTTTTGCAATGCAACGAGAGACAAGGCAAATCTCAATGAAATGTTATTGTTTTGTTCCATATTCATCAAATTTCAATAAACCAACTTGATTAAGACTACTAGTTTTCTCAATTTCATTAACAGATCCAAATACGTTATTTACTTCTTGTAATCCAATCCCATTGCGACACCCTGATGTCACTAACCAATACCAGCACGAAAGCACCAATCTCAACGTGAAACAATATGACGTATGATCTCACTCCTTGCAGCAGTTCACCATCCTTTACAATTTCTCTTGCATTCACACAGCTTCAACAATAAACCTAAAACTCCTTGTTTGCTCAACTAAAGAAATAACAGTATTACAATCAAGAGTATTTTCCACAACCGCAAGTGAGATCTTGACCAGCGTGAAATCACTCAAATCAATGCAGCTTTGCGCAATTAGGTTCCACTAACACCGATCAATGTTAATCAATCACAACTATGTCAATGGTACCTCACACACTACAACTTGTCCTGCAAACAAGTCTTCTAATAAATTTTATGTATGTATCTAGGTATATCCCGGGATCTTTCGACTACAGTGAGTCTGAATTCTTCAATCTCTTTTCTTCAACAGCTTTTTAATACTTCTTTTTACTCACTCATTCATACTCACAATGCCACTGCCTAAACCAAAACACAATTACCATAAACGAGATATCACCGTATTAATACAACGTGATACAGAACTGTCTTCTATTACCGCCTTATCAGATCTTCAAGTTCTGGACATTGGATTTGGGAATCGGAAAAAATGGCCTGGACCAGTCTGGACAACACTGGCTGTCCTGCCTTATTTCTAACTAGGAACATGTATATTATAAACACAAAAACATATGTAACAATCCATGCTGGTGTTAGGTCATCTCAAGCCAATGAGGAAAGATCGTATGGTGGTCTGCTGCTTCTATCTTCATTCTCACAGTAAACGTATGGAGTCAGCCAGGTGCAATCTACAAGTGTCAGCTTAGTTCCCAAAACATTCATGTTCGTTAGCTTCACTCTGAGTTCCCACGAGAACCCTGCAGTCTAAACTATTAGCTATTCAATACTCCACTGCGTAACAATGAACTATTCTAAAGGCAGAAACATTCTAGTGGTAACCTATAGGATTAAGTCCTGAGATTCATGTCTTCATGTAAGTATTATTGTGTATGTGGCAGCTAGAAAACTAACTAAATATATGTAGCTTAGGCAAGTCAAATGTGAATCATTTATCAAATAATATTTCAATGTTCACCATTTCCTAAAAGTATTTATTTATTAAAGAAGAAAATGTACTGAAAGATAGAAAGTTGTAGAGGCCTAGCCTGGCCTAGTAGTGTAATTACGATAGAAATGAGTGCTTACTGCAAAAATCATGTTACACGTTAATTTTCCTAAGGTTCATTCTATTAAGCATTTTCATGTTAATGTTTAGTGTAAATTATGGCATTTATTTTAAGCTAAATTCTCCTGCTCTATCGCCTCATTTCTCCTATCAGCAAGAACTGGGAGTGCTTTAGATGCAAAATGTTAGAATCAAGTCTTATGTAAAAACTGAAGCATTACATAGATTTCACAGCTGGGTAAAAACATTGTTGCATTGTTAAACCTATCCTAATCCTGCTAGCTCTGCTTCTGTGTTTCCTCTAAAAGGCTCAGATTGCAGAGAAACAAAAGCAGTACAAGTTGGTTACCTTGCCTACTCATGAGCGTCACACATAGGGGCCGATTCCGATTCGGGACGGAAATCTCCCTGACCGAGCCGGACCCGGAGAGATTTCCGACCGAATCGGACCCGTGCAGTCCGACCGAACGAGTACGATGCGCACGAATGCCATCGGACTCGAGTCGGTCGGACTCCCATTGAAGTCAATGGGAGCCTGTCGTACAACACGTACGCGGGCTCCCATTGACTCAATGGGTGCGATGCGGACAAGTGCGCTCCTACAGCGTGTACGCAGCGAAGCGATTCGTGCCGTACACGCACAGGTAGGGGGGACCCATGGGTCCCCCCTGTGTGCGACTCACGCGGCTACGCGTATAGGGGGGTCCGACACAGACCCCCAAAGTACGGCTCCGACAGCTCTTTCGAGCCGGAGTGCGCGGCTCGGTCGGACTGCTCGCGGCGCGCATCGTACTTACCCGGCCGGGGAACGTCTCCTATGCGCGGTGCGAGTCGTGTCCGTGCGAGTCGGTCGGTGCGGTTCGACCCGGGATCGAGTCGGTCGGAGCGGTCGGGACGCCCGGACGAGTCGGTCGGCGAATACGCATCGTACTCGCTCGCCCGGACGCGCGTACGGATCGGTCGGGAAATAGGCCTCCGAATCGGATCCGGTTAAGCCGAATCCGATTCGGAGCCCTACCGGCCGAGATCGGAATCGGCCCCATAGTCTTGTGAAAGGGAGGCATTGTTCTGGGTGGTGGTCTGTAAAAGGCTAGTTGAAGGAGGTAAGCTGAGGAAAGTCACTTGTGCCCCATTATTTCATGACTTGACAGATTCTACTGACAGGCTTTATTGCTGGGGTTATAAATAGCCTAGTAGTGGTGGTGGTACTCTAGGGGGTAAGATGAATGCAAAGCCACAATCACATGTGAATGGATTACCTGATTGCAGGGCTGCCATTGGGATTTATAGATAACTGAGGCAAGAACTCATGCATATTAATAGTTGTGCAAGCGTGGGCATCAGGAGAATGGGCGTAAGAACCAGAAAAGGAAAACCTCTGTTTAGGGATCTAGTCACTGTAACCCCCTTTATCATATTCAACATTTGTCCAGGAAAAGCACATTGAACTTATCAAACACTGATTGTGATGATATTTGTATTTAAACACAGACTGAGGGGAAACAAATGTGTTCACTGGATAAAATTAGGTTCTAGATTTAATATTTTATGGTGTAATTTGCGTGAGACAAAGAAGCTTGAGTTGGCAAAAAAGGGCTTTCATCTACTGGGAAATATTTTTCTATTTATATCTATTTAAAGGTAACCAATGTTTCTTCCATTTGACTTCACTGTATTTAGCTATCTGCTTATTTTTGTTGTCTACAGTGGTAGCAAATGAGCCTGCACCTGGCACACAAGTTGAGCATGAGGCAAGTGTAAATTTCGTGGCCAAAGATATGAGACTATATATAAGTGGCATGTGTTAGATCCTAACTCCATAGGAAATCCGCTACAGGACGATTTGTAAATGATTTATTCCAGCAGCACAGCAAAGCATCCTGCACGTAAGACAACTCAAGATAAACTGCATTGCCTCCTGCATTACATGATCAACATTCCCATGGAATACAGAACCCAGTGCAAAAGATAACATCAGCATGTGCACGTTAAATCTATTAATTGAATACAAAACATCTCCCTCCTAAAGAAAACAAAATAAGGATAGGAGCAGGCACTAAATAACAACAACAAAAGATATACAAAAATCATGGGTACTAACTAAACCTAAACAGATAAGACAAAGTAGATAAAATACCATATGAAGAAAAGTATTGCTTATCTGAAAGTATTGCTTATTTGATTAATTCAGCAAATTTCCCAGGTGCTGCCTGATCCTTTGGGACAACACACCACCAACTCCATACATACTTGCATCACCAGTGATCACACATTCTTTCCTTATGCAAAACTGTTTCAGAGTAGGAGCGTCCACAATCTCCTGTTTTATTTTCGCAAACACCACCTGTTGTTTGTCGATCCACGCAAATACCACTTTTTGCCTCAGAAATTCTCTCAATGGTTCCATGTTAGTGGCGAAGTTTCCAATGAATTTGCTGCAATACTCACACATTCCGGCAAAATAAAGCAACTGTTCTTTGTTCACAGGAGCTGGTGCATTAGTAATGCCTTGAACATTAGATTTATTTGGCACTACTCCATCACCCAACAGAGTGTGACCAAGATATTCAACAGATTTCTTGGACATTTTGCATTTGAATCCTTTGAGAGTCAAACCATTTTTTTTTTACTTATTGCACACTTCCACGATATGTTGCAGGTGCTCCGCTGCCGTCCTAGAGAATATCAAAATATCATGCTGACAGCATTTTACATTCTTATCAAAAACTCTAAATATATGAAACATAGCCCTCTGAAACAAAGAAGCCACAGAGGCTAGACCAAAACTCATTCTGGTAAATTGATACAATCCTTGGGGTATAATGAAAGCTATTAAATGATTAGATTCTTCAGACAGTACAATCTAATGGAACGCTGATCTGAGATCCAAAGTGGAAAATATTTTTGCGCCCTCCAACATAGAAACTACCATATTGATGTTGGGCAATGGGTGACAATCTACTAATGTAGTGGAATTCAAAACCCTCAAGTCAACACACAACCTTAATTTCTGATCAGCTTTGTGAGCTAGAACTATAGGAGAAACCCATTCAGCTGACTCAATTTCTTCAATTATACTATCTTTGACCAACTCATCCAATATCTACTTCAGTTCATCTCTCACATTGATGGGTACCTCCCTCAGTTTCTGCTTAGCTGGCACAGCATTACTCTCAGTTTTGATCTTGTGTACAGAATCTTTTCATTTACCCAATTTTTCGGTGCCCACTTCCGGAAACCGTTCTTTAACCAACTTTTCGCCATTGTGCTCATCAATGCACAGCACCAGTTCCTCAACACCAGCATCACATAATAACACCAGCTCTTTTAACTAGGGGTTCAATATTATCCCCAACTTCTACTGATCCCTCCAGCCTAGGACATTCACACCTTTCACAGCCACATAAAGCTTAATCTGTGTGCTTCCGCCCTTAAATTCTAACTTCAGACACACATATACCCAACCATATCAATGATTGAACCATCAAAAATCTCAGGAATGACATCTGAAGGTTGCAAACATTCTGGGCCCGATTCACAAAAGTAATCTGAGACAAAAACCTAACTTTACGACTTTCGGTATTCACAAAAGGCATTTAGGAGTAGTAAAGTTAGGATTTTGTCTTAAGTTTGTCTTAAGTTTTGGTCTTAAGACAAAATCCTAACTTAAGTTAAACTTCAGTTAGGATTTTGTCTTAAGTTTGTCTTAAGTTTTGGTCTTAAGACAAAATCCTAACTTAAGTTTAACTTAAGTTTAACGTAAGTTAGGATTTCGTCTTAAGACCAAAACTTAAGACAAACTTAAGACAAAATCCTAACTTAAGTTTAACTTAAGTTTAACTTAAGCTTAACTTAAGTTAGGATTTTGTCTTAAGACCAAAACTTAAGACAAACTTAAGACAAAATCCTAACTTTACTACTCCTAAATGCCTTTTGTGAATACCGAAAGTCGTAAAGTTAGGATTTTGTCTCAGATTACTTTTGTGAATCGGGCCCCAGATGTCTAAAATTCCTTCAAATCTTTCCCTGAAATACTCCCTGGTGATTAAGGTCAAAGAAGAACCCGAATCCGCCATTAGATTTAGTTCCACACCAGCAACATTGACCACAGATCTAGGTGGATTTTTCACTGTTTTTTTATCCAAACTCTCTCCACCCTCTTGTAATGATAAGTCAATTCCATTACTTCTGTCGGCAACTTTCCCACACTCACACAACAGTCTAACTGCACTCACATCCGCTGTACACAACACTTTGCCGCCTGTCTGACTAGGATTCCTTTTAAAATCCCTGCAAATGTTCACAAAATGCCCCACACAACCCTACTTCCTGCATTCTCTGTTAACAGCAAGACACCAAGCGTGTGAAGCCATATGTGTACTATTATCGCATCTATAGCACGTCCCACCTCTCTCAGGTTTTTCTGATCTCAAACCACCTTGAAAATTTTTGGGCCTTGACCCAATCGCATTAGCACCATTTGCACGATGTTTGTCAGAACATTGAACCACACATACATCCTCAGCAGGCCCTACATGTATGCCGGTCCCTTTCAAAGTTGACATCCATTTTTCAGATTGCTCTAAAGCCTTCGCTGTGGATATGGCATCTTGTACTTAAAATCACCTATAACCCATAACTGTTCTTGAGTTTTCTGATTCCTCACATGCACTATAGTCTGGTCCCTTATCAGTTCATCTGGCACAGGACCAAAACTGCAAGTCATAGATAACTCCTGTAAAGCTGTTAAAAACTCATCAAATGACTCTACCTCCTTTTGCACTCTTGTGTAAAACTTGAATCTATTTAATGTGATGCTAGTGGTGGGTTTAAACCTTAGCTCCATTCTCAGAAGTGCTTCTTTATATACGACTATTTCTCCTTGACCGTTTGGAGGACCTACGTGGGGCAAAGTCCTAAACACAAATTGTGCCTCTAAGCCAAGACAATGCAAGTGAATATTCTTTTTCCACTCTGCCCCTATGCGCTCGCCATCAATGGCCTTCATGTAGGTGATGAGCTCCTCTTTCCATCTGATCCAGGGAATAGGAAGTTGCCCTTTATACATTTTTTGCTGTTGGGTAAAACTGCATAGTGTCAATTACGAGCTAATAACAGTTTCCAAAGCAAACTGAACAGAAACAGCAAGCTGTGCCAAGCGTTTCTCAAACAAGCAAAGTCTGCAATCTGATGCCAAGAAAAATATTGTAAAATACTGACCAATGCGCTGAAAACGTCTTAATGACTGCACCGGATGGGTCGTTAAATATAATGGGCAAATCCTCTACAAAAGAGAAACAGAAACTCTGTATAACTGTGGTATTTACTCGAATATTTGCCCCAATCCAATATGGCTGCTACATTGAGTATGATGACAAGGCCAACATGATGAAGACCCACATGATTTTGGCAGCATGACACTGATATTCTCCATGGAGCATGGAGCCTGAAGAAGCACGCACCAAGATTCCAGGTCATATGCGGCGTCTAGAACTACAGGCGAAAGATCAAGGTAGGTAGCACGAACGTTGTTTAGATTCAAATCACTCCGCGTTCCTGACTAAAGTGCTCTTCTCAAATGCATCGAATGAAGATGTTTACACAGCCGGAAACAATCCTACCCATACCAAGGAAAGCAGCGCTGCATTCACAGCATTGTAAAAATAAATCCAATAAAGTTAAAAAAATGGGTTTTTAGGACATAATCCGTTCCTGTGCTGCGATCGATGACAGGGTACCTCCTTCACTCGTCACCATTGCTAGATCATAATTCCATAGAAAATCTACTCCAGAAACATTTGTAAATTATTTATTCCAGCAGAACAACATAGCGTCCTGCAAGCAGGATAGCTTAAAATAAACTGCATTGGCTCCTGCATACCATGATCAACATTCTCATGGAATGCAGAATGCAGTGCAAAACATAACATCAGCATGTGCACATTAAGGAGCTCATTACAATCTCGGGCTGAAAGCCTCTGCGTGACACAGTCTTGGATTCGGGACCGACCGACTTGCAGTCGGCGGTAACCGCCGGATTACGTTGCGACCGAACACCGTTTGGTCGGAGTTCCATTGTTCCCTATGGGAGCTCGTGTTCCACCCGACAACCAGCCGTAACACAGGATTCTATGGGGAAATAGGGTGTGTGCAGAAAACCCTGCAGCCTGTTGCAGGCACCCCACGGTGCCTGCCACACAGTGCAGGGTTTTACAGGGGGTCCCTTAGGTACCCTCTCGCCCATCAACCGTAGGCCGTGGGGGATGGGGGCCGTGCAAGGGGGCCCCCAACGTCACTTTCCGACAGCCTTTGCGTGTCGGACAGGCTGACATGGAAAGGCTGTTGGAAATCGACATCATAATCCTGACGGCGGAAACGCTGTCCATATGGGTGTACGATGCGGTTTCGACCGACATGAATACTCCACGAGTCGGTCGGAACCAATTCGGAATGACCGTGCGCTTAACGTTCGGATCACGAACATCGTAATCGAGTGGTCGGAATGTAAACTGACCGAGTCGGTTGGGAGGGCTCCGATGTGGTCGCGAAGATTCAGACTGTCGGGAGGAGGCTTTCCGCCCGACATTGATAAGAGCCCCTAAATCTATTGATTAAATACAACACATGACTCGTGCTGAATTGTTATGCAGTCATCTTACATTCTGTACGTTGAGGCTGTTTAAGTAGTTTGTTATTCTTGAGAATTCACCAAAATGGACTACTTATTGATGTTAGGATTTTCTTTTTTCCAAATTTTGAAATTGAATGGGCAATTATTCAGAACTAGATGGCAAATATTTTACTCAGTTATGTCCTTAATTTAAGACTTTAAAGTAGTAAAATATATGATAATGCTTTTTGTGTTGTCTGTACATATGTCACTCAACATGACTGGTATGAAACACAAAGCTAAAGATTTTTTACAGGAATTAAGTGAAATTCATTGATTATACAACAATCTTCCCACATTTACTACCAAAATGATTCATACAAGGGTCACATTGTTACCCTGTGTTTTATTGAGTTACATTCCCCACTCAAAATAACCTAAATATGTCTCTTTAGCCACTGTTTATCTCATCTTGTTGTATAATGGTTCCTAGGGCCTCATTATGAGTTTGGTGGTCCAACGGACTGCCGAACCCGTGGTGGAGGTGCGGTGGCAGTTGGGGACCGCCGCACCAGTGGTCTGACCGCCGTATTGCGACTACAGCAGTCGGACCATTTTGGAACCACTGCAACCACCAGGAATCCGCGATCCCTGGCTTTGGCGCGGTGGTCTTGAGGCCGCAATATGCTTGGTGGTACCACTGCAGCACCGCCAAGCATATTATGAGTTTCCTCACCGCCACAGTTTTCATGGCGGTGAGGCTGCAATGAAAACTGTGGCGGTGAGGTAAAAAGGAGTCTCTACAGGGCCCCCTTTTGCCTCAAGGCCAAGGGGTGCCTGCAGGGTGCACATGTTGTGCCTCCCTGTGTGAAGTAACCCCCTTTCCTGCATGGCATGGATGTTTACAGTCCATACCGTGCAGGAACGGACTTTGGCGTTCCCATTGTGGTGCCTTTTTAATAGGCACCGCCGTGGGAACTCCAAAGGACCGCCCGCCAGACCACGAGATTACTTGTAATCTGGCGGTCGGTCGAGTTTGGCTGTCCTGAAGTGGGGCACTGGCATGGCGGATCACTCCAGGACCTCCAAACCCGTAATCAGGCCCTTAGTCTTAACAAAGGAATAGTGAAAACAATATGGTGGCTGCATCCATTCTTAATTTTACACGTTGTAAATGCTTAACCAAGATGCAAAACCTTTATAGAAAGTGTACTAATCTAGGGTAAAAAACAGATAAAGGACTGAAGATTGTTGTGAGATAGAACATAAACCCCCTTATGGGAGGCGGAGGCCTCAAATGCAGCAACATAGTGTCTTGCCTGAATGTGTAATTAACTAAATGAGAAATTGATGCAAAAATGTAAAATGCACATAGCAGGTGCTTCTCAACATTTGTAACTATTTGTTTGATATTCGTCCATGTTGGTTAAATGTCTGAAAAATCTGCCAGTCCGCTTGTGGATCTATTGTGAATATCATTGTGAGAAACCCTAGCACAAAAGATGGATCTGATGCATGAATGCTCTGGTGTTTTGTAATGTAAACAGGGGAAGAGCTTGAAGTATTAAATAGTTAGAATGGTGACTCCATTATGGTTGTTATGTGCATATCAAGCACTATAAAGTATGTAGTAGACTATCTTTGCGCATGGAGGAGATAGGATTTCTTTCTGTAAATGTGAAATGTGTGTAGGTGTTGTACTCAGAGATGACCTTCTATAAATAGCACTTCTAATATTAAGTGATTTTAATTGGTGAGAGATTTGAAATGTTAAGTTGCTTGATTGTCAATGCGGTTGCTATTATGGAGAGGTCAAGTTAAGTCAAAAGAAGCTTTATTTGGCCAAATGGCCATAAAAGCAAAACCTCCAAAATTAGCACATACAATGAAATATCATCATATAAAACAATCAACAAAATATAAAAGGTATCTTACACCAACTTCATAAACCATTTAAAAGTCTAAATACAGGTATAGAAAATAAAGAATACAGTACTTTAGCTTGCGAATCTGTTCCTAATATTAAAAGCAAATCTGGTAAAAGTTAGTACAGAATGACACCGATATCGGGAAGTCAAAGATTGCATGTATATAAGCCCTTCTTTGTGGGTTCTAACTTTGGAATTACATAAGGCCAGGGCTAAAAATGTACATCTTGGTTCTAAATACAATGTACAAAATAAAATAAAGTGGCTTGTGCTCTGAATAGAGATACCATCACAACAACAAGGCGCCAAGTCCCTGCTCTAAACCCCAGCTATAGGGAAGGCAAATTTAAAGTGCAACGTTTTTAAACTCAGCCACTATCGATGAGTTGGATTCTCTACTCAGCATAGATAGAACTCTAAACTGTTTGTTGTGGGTACAGCAAAATACCTAATAACAGAAACTTTAGCCTGGGCAAGGTCCAGGTGAGCATTTGTACAATGAGTTAGATAGCACTTGTTTATTAGCGATTTATGGTCACGCCTGATACAGGATGGATTGTCATACAGTTCTGGCAGACTCAGTCAGTATAAAGTGTTTTTAATATACAACAGCCAGTCCTGTATGGTATGAGCAAGTCTACTGAGGAGGCAATGTTTCTTGTTGCAGTGAGTAGACTGTAAACATGTATATGAATGCTATGGTACTTTTTAAGCCTTACCTATGTTAGATTTAGAGAAGGAAGGAGGAAGTTCACTTGTGAAAAGATGTGTTTTAGTAAATGGTATTGCTAAACGGAGATAGACATCACATTTTAGAAAATTGTTTCAATGATGTTAGAGAATTTTGTCCCAGGAACAATGTATTTTCAATAAATCATGAGATTTTTCTCCAGATACACAGCACAGTAATGGCCATACAGTTTAAACATTTATATTAAAACTTGTTTATGGGTTGGCCTAAATGTGAATGGGCTTGGGACAAGAGGGAAACTGATCTCTTCCAATATGCAATTTCCTGGAGGCATTCTAATGGGTGGTCCATCAAACACACACAAAGTGATGAGTGGAATTTGTCTAATGACTGGCAATCGCTGGGTGTAGCATTCCAACCCATCTTTCTGTTGACCACCATGCCACCTCGATTTGGACCCAGCCATTTACAATTCAGTCTTGACCCTGCTTTAATTGGGAACTGTCCAGCCTGAACCTCAAGGCCAGGTCCTCGCTGAACCGGCGCACAAGCAACACAAGACCGGTTTTCCCATGGGTCTTGGATTGCCCAAGTTCCAGTTCAGGGAGAACCTGGGTTGGAGCAGGACCACAACTGATTTGGATGTGGCTGGGGTGAACCTGAGGTGGCAAGGTGGGCAAAAGAACAATTGGTGTGAATGCTACCCTGAGCTATTTCCAGTGGTTGGACAAATTGCAAGCATTCCTCCCATCACGTTTTGTGTTTTGACATTATAATGTGGACATTATTATAATTTGGGAAGGCATTACAGTGAATAAAAACATCTGGAACCATTATAGTACTAAAACAGGATTAATGGCCTCCATACAAAGTGTGAAACACTGAATTAGTTCAGTGCACCACTGAACTGAGTTAAACAGAAGAATCATTAACTCCTTTCTTCTTCATGCAGAGAATTCTATAACTCACAAAAGGTGTGAGGACCCTAAGAACACCCCAGCATATAGGGGAACAAAATAGGAAATGCAGGGAGACTATGGAAGGGGACAAGGAAGAGAAAAAAAACTGTGGGAAAACAAAACTAATTTAATACAAAGGAGAACATTACAGAAATGAAACATTCTGATTACCTCAACAGAAATAACAGTAGTATCAGATTCACCAGTACAATTAAAGAAACTGAAATTTCATTTTTGGATATTGAAGTTTATGTCAAAAACTGTCAACTCCATTTCAAACTGCATAGAAAAAGTATTGCTTATTACTCAGCTTTTCATGCTAAAAGTAGTAACTTAGGCATCAAAACTGTCCAACAAAGGGAACGCCTGTGACTATGCAAAAATTGCATAAAAAATTATGTGTTTGAAGAAAAAACTATTGAAGCCACAGAGTGTTTCTTGGCTAAAGGTTACAAACAATCACATATCATAGAAGCAAAAGAAAACAGTAATTGGCAAAAACAATAGGTCTAGCTTATTTTTTCAGATTCAGTTATGAGCCAGACTTACTGGTTTTGTCAATGCTTGTTTTATTACCACACAGTGCAGGTGGTTGAATTCTTAGCGGTGGTAATGTAGCTGGTGGTAATTCTGGTAGTGGTAAAGGGAGTTGGTGGTACCAAGGATGGTGGTGGAGATGCTAGTGGTATACTATGTTATGTGTATTTGTAAAGTGCACTCTTATTAGCTGCCACTGAGCAGGTGTCTGTGCCTAATCCTGCCTATGTTAGATTGTTTAATTGAAAAGCCAGGTCTTCAGCTTCTTGCAAAATTCAAGAAGTATTGTAGTATAGTGGTTGTGATATTGGTAGTGGTGGTAGTAGTAATGGTGGTGGTGGTACTGGTAATAGTTGCAATGATGGTGATAACAGTGGCAATAATGGTGATTATTGTAATGATAATGATAGTGTTAGCAATAGTGGTGTTCATAGTGGTGGTGGTGGTATTGGTGGTAATGGTGGTGGTATTCGTGGAAATAACTATGGTATTAATCAGTGGTATTTATAAAATTCATGTTTGATATAATTATTTAAATGTGTGATAACTGAGTGTACTTTTTAAGTGCCTCATGCATTGCAAGGCAACCACCGCATAGGAGGTGGAATGATGCACCAAACAGCCAATCGCATGCAATGAGAGAAAAATACTCTCCTGGCCCTGATCCAAAGCCCACTCTATTGGGCCAATTCCATGTTGTCCAGTGTCACTCACACCATAGTCTTTCCTACCCCCGACATGCTTCCCACCCCACAACATATACACAGTGGCATGCTGTGTCCCCTGCTTCCTTTTTCCACCAGTTCACAGTAAATGAAAGCGGACAATTCCACTGAATAGGGAAGGATTGCTCACACTATTATTTACATAGTGAGGCAACACAATATAGCACTTCAGCTGAGCCATAACATCTCATGCAGCATTTAAATACAAGGTCACTGCAATCTCCAATCCTTCATCTGTGCAACTAACCACAAATTAGGCGATCTTTCTGTAAAAGCATAGTGTCTTGGCTAAACGTTTACAAACATGAACACTGGTGCAAAATCACTATGAGGCATGCAAACTATTATATTCTTTTCAATACTTTTGCAGTAAGGATGATAAAATTTATAAAATAAATTGCACGGGCTGATGGATAAAGTAACGTTTACAACACTCATTAAAACATGGATACTATTGGGGGGCGTGGCTTACGCGCGCGGCAAGATGGCGGCGTTTAGCTGAGTTCTGTCTCCTCACGGAGTTCATGAGGGTGATTTCGGCCATCTAGTGACCTCTTCCCGCACTTTCATTGTTGTGTACGCCTTCGGATATATGGCGGCTCCTAATTGCGGTAGCAGGTGAGTCTGGCTCGCAAAATATGACTACCTTTACCGTGACTGCATCTTCCTGACGCGAGTGGCCGCCATTTTGTTTGCGCTGTGCCCGCGTCATCTGAGAGTTGTCTGAGGGCAGAATGTCTCTCCAACTGTGGCTTCCTGAAGGCATATTTATTTTGAGGGAGTGATGGCTCACAACTACAAGAGACAGGAGAGTTAACACAGGACAGGCTCAAGCTGTGCCTGTCTTCTGCATGCACCACACTCCAGTTGTGCACACTTCCTCTCATGTGAATGTTTACTGACTTCTTACTCCCTGCAGAGCCAATTGTTTATACCTCCAACTGCACTTGATGCTTCCCTCTGATGCCTAATTCTTGGGGGTCTTTTCTCTTTGCGCCCTGCTCATCTCTTTAACGAGCCTGAATGCCTTGGTGAGCAGTCTGTCTAGGAAAACCTCCTGCAAGTTTGACTGCTTTAATACTTGAGGCTCGTTGTGACCTGCAACGTAGACAGCTATTAGAGGATGCCTTTATGGGAGCATGTCTTCAATGCTTGACAGGATTACGATTGATAATTGTACTTCATTATTCCACAGAGCTTATGAAGGAGTTTTTTGCGGCCACTTGGTGACCTCCTCCAGCATCTCTCATTCACCTCTTACTGTATGATGACTCACGTATGTGTTGGCGGGCTCCATTACTTCACCTCTAATCTCCTGCATTTGTACAAGCTTGCGAGCTCTTCCATTAATCTCTACTTTACAATGCACTACATGCCATAGTCCCATCATCTGGGATTTGGCTGTATCATTCATCAACATTGTGACTCTTTCATCTCCATATCCCTACTGAGATATTTGTCATTGTGGACCTGTTTTTTATGGGAAGGATCTCTACTTCTAAAATATTTTATCACCAGCAAATACACTTTATCAAAATGGCTAGTGACTCAGTCTCCCTCACGAAGACATCTTCATCTGGTGCTAAACCGAAAAGAGTAAAAAATGATCCTTCTTCTCCGGTGCAGTCTTCGTCTAATCCGGTCTTGGATTCAATTTTAGATGAACTGCGTGCACTGAAACCGCTCATGAATACCACAAATGAAAAACTACAACTGATTGAGGACCGATGGATCAGTATGGAAGGCAAAATGTCTGAAATGGAACAATGTATAAGTAATCTTCAAGACGTGGCTACTAAAATACCCTCATTGGAACAAGAAATCTATAAGCTTAAACTTCATACGGAGGATTTGGAGAATCGCAACAGAAGAAACAATCTATGACTATATGGACTACCCGAAAAAGTTGAGGGTCCGGATCTTCTTTCTTTTTTAAAGAGATTTTTATCTGATCTCCTCAACCTTCAATCCTCGACTCCACTCTACATCCAGCGGGCTCATCGTCTTGGTCGTCTTCAACCTCACTCCAACAAACCACGTGGTATTCTTATGCTTTTTCTAGAATTCACTGACCTGATGAAGGTATTAAAAATTGCCAGAGAAAAACATCGTCTTGTCTGGTCTGGCCATAACATCTTCATATCGCAGGATCTTTCCAACGCTACCAATACCAGGCGTAAAGAATTTCTAGCTCTCCGTCCGCAGTTGAGATCTATGAACATTCGTTATGGCATCCTACATCCCTGTCTCTGCAAGATTATTCATGAAGGTGTCTACCGTTCATTTGAGGATCCATCTAAATTAAGACAGTTTCTGCTTTCCGTTACCAGAATGCCTATGGATACCACTGCTCAAAGCTCTTAATTCAGTTAACTTGTTATTGCTTTATATTTCATCATCTTTTTGCTGGGGTCTCTGTTTTTTATACCCCCACTTTTTCTTATGCGGCCTAATCATATTTATAATTCTCTAAATCTCCTACTTCCTTATCTCCCTCAGCTCCATCTTTTCTCATTGCTGTTCTTGTCCTTGAGTGCTGAAATGCCCAATTCTTATTTCTTTCTCTTTATATTTCAGATCTGGCTTTTTGTCTTTGATCTGTCCCTGTATCTCTTTATTTCTTTCACTTCTTTTCTTTTTCTGTTTTTTTCTATCTCTTTTCTCCCTCTTTCTCCTGTCACCCTTTCCCTCTTTTATTAGCTCTATAAATGATCATTTTGTTTGTTCCCTTATGTTCTTATTACTTCTAGTATGTTTCCTGATTTCTATGACCAATGTCTTTCATTTTCTTTGTTGTATTTTGCAGTTCATCATCACTGTGATTATTCCAATGTTCCTCAAACATTATTATGTTTAATGTTGTTTCGTGGAATGTCAGTGGTGTGGGTCAACCCTTCAAGTGTCAACAGGTAGTTTCTCATTTATCAAAACTTGATTGTCAGATTGCTTTTTTGCAGGAAACCCACTGTAATGATATTGAATCTCTTAAACTCATGCGTCAACGGGTGGATCAAGTTGTTTTCTCACCAGCTATAAATCGCAAAGGTGGGGTTGCCATCCTCTGTCATAAATCTTTAAAATTACAAATTGTATCAACTGAGAATGATGTGAGTGGACGATGGGTAATGCTACATGCCACGGTCCATAATAAACTTGTCACCTTCTTTAATATTTATGGACCGGTTAAACCTGACCCAGATTTTTGGCACAATATTAAACTAAAATTATCTTCAATTACTAACCCCAATATTATTGTTGCTGGAGATTTTAATAGTTTGCTTTACTCCCTTCTCTGACAGAAAATCTGATTGCAAGTTTAAACCTGATAAATCCCATAGAGCATTTCAATCTGCTGTTGCTTCTCGTCCACTCTACGATGCCTGAAGAACTAGTAATCCTGATTGTGATGAATTAATGTTCTTCTCTAATGTTCACCTTACTATGTCTCGCATTGATTATGTTTTAATTTCAAAATCTTTATTGCCCTCGTTCCAATCATCTGAGATTGGTTCTATTTTTATCTCAGATCACGCCCCGGTCTCAGTTTCCCTTGATCTGTCCCTTGCCACTCCCAAGCAGGCTAGATGGAGAATTAACAATTCTCTATTATCTGATCAAACTTTTATTCCAAATGCTACTTCCTTTATACAAGATATTTTTCAATTTAACAAATCAAGTGATACCTCTATCCATAACAACTGGTATGCTTTTTAAGCATTGTTTAGAGCTTTCACCATCGCCTACACTGCTAGAAATAAAAAGTAATTAAACTCTCAATACATCTCCTCTCTCAATTATATTAAGACCCTTGAACACCTCTATTATACTTCCAAATCCCCTACTCACCTTCAGGATCTAATTAAGGCTAAGTCTGACCTGAATAAATTGGCAACAACCGATGCTTGTAATATCCTACTTAAGATGAAATCTAAATATCATGGGGGTCAAAACAAAGCAGGTAAAATGTTGGCTAATTATTTAAAAGTCAAATCAGAAAAGAAAGCCATTGGCCCTATTCGTAATACCCATACTAACACTCTATTGCACTCCGATTCAGATATTGTTAAAGCATTCCAGACCTACTATCACGCATTATATATGGACGACACTCATCCCACCATAAATGACACGCAGATATTTTTTGATGGCCTCCCCTCTCCTAACTCTGTTTCTGATGATATGGCTCTCCTGGAAAAAGACATAACTCTTCAGGAGATATTAGATGCAATTAAATCCTTAAAAAGAGCTAAGGCCCCTGGTCCTGATGGCTTCTCAATTGAACTCATTTCTTCTTTTTCATCTATTTTTGCTCCGCACTTGCTTGAGCTTTTTACCTCCTTTATACAGCACTCTAAACCTGAAGGCTACTTTCTTGACGCTCTTATTGTAGTTCTCCCTAAACCCGACAAAGACCTTTCCCTCTGTCAAAATTATCGCCCAATCTCCTTAATTAATTAGGACTGCAACATTTTTGCAAAAATTCTTGCCTCTAGATTGGAAGGGGTTATTCCCCTACTTATTAATCCTGACCAGTCTGGTTTTATTAAGGGTAGACTCTCAGACAATGCTAGATTGCTATCTAACATTCTCATCCTGGGAAGTAATTACTCTGATCCTCTAGCAGCATTATCTCTTGACGCTGAAAAAGCTTTTGATCGTATAAATTGACAATTCATGTTCAAAACTCTCCAATGGTTCGGTTTCTGTCCCAAATTTATCTCATTTATTAAGTTATTATACTCCAACCCCCGTGCATGTGTAACTGTTAATGGTCTCTTAGCTCCTTATTTTAATTTGCACAGAGGCACATAGCAAGGCTGTCCCCTCTCTCCTCTTTTATTTCTTTTATGTCTTGAACCCTTCCTTGAGCGCATTCGTCATAATCCTTTGATAACTGGTTTTCTACATAATTCCCATGAAATTAAATTGTCTGCTTATGCAGACGATATCTTAATTTATCTTTCGAAACCTCTAACTTCCTTACCCCCTTTCTTACAGGAGATTGACTTATATTCTAAAGTATCTGGATACAAATTAAATTTCTCTAAAACTGAAATTTTACCTCTAAATTCTTTATGTTATTAATTCATGTTTTCCGCACCAACTTTAAATGGTGTCCAACAAAAATTAAATATCTTGGCGTATGGTTTCCCCTACCATTTCCCATACTCTCACCCATAATTTTACTGCTTTGAAAATTAAGATTCAAACTTTACTCTCCTCATGGTCCCCCCTACATCTGTCCTGGTGGGGCAGATTGGATACCATTAAAATGATGATTGCACTGCTTATCTTATTTCTACTATCTATGTTACCCTATAAAATTCAACTCTGTTGCTCTAACTAAATTAATGAAACCAAAGAATGAAGGGGGTGTTCGATTTCCTAATTTTAAGATATATCACACTGCTTTTCTAATCAGACAGGTATATGCACTAAATAGACACTACCATGATGCTCCAATGCCTAGTTGGATTAGTTTCGAACGCTCTCTATTACATGATTTTTCTTTCCACGACATTTGTTTTATGTCCAACTGTACCTTCATATCTAGATATCCTATTTTAAAATACTCCCAATACCTGATACACTCACTATTTATGGATGGATCCAACTTTTACCAGGCCTTCCTTGCCTCCTCTATTTGGTACAACAAATTTGTTAGGTTTCGTCATAAATCATTCTACTTCAAACACTGGAAAAAGAAGAATATTTTATATGTTCACCAACTTATATCCCATAACTCTGTTTTGCCTTTGAATAAATTACAAGACCTTTATGACTTACCCTCCTTTTGCTTATCTCAATACTCTCAACTATCATAGACACTTCAATCATTTCTTTCATCTAAAAACTTTTCTATTAATGACACTCCATTTATTCCCTTGACTCCTCTATACAACATCTCATCTGACTCTAATCCCAAAGCCTCATTTATATATAAACTCCCATCTACTCCTATCTCTGAAAGACTAAAATCTCCCATTGAACTAGCTTGGGAACTTGATTTGTCCATCACCCTCTCTCCTTAAAAGTGGGACAAATGATGGCATAAACTTTTCTCCACCTCTAGAGCTGCTAATATCACTCAGTCTTTATTTTTTCTTTACAACAGAGCTGTTAGAACACCAATATTTTTGCACAAAATTAACCCATCCTATTCCCCTCTTCATTGGTCCTGCCTTTCCTCCCATGGTACACTATCCCATTTGATTTTCTATTGTCCTAATATCCCAAAATTTTGGAAATCCATCGGGGCCAAATGTTCCAAGATTTTTCCTCTCGAGATTCCCATATCATTTCAGAATGTTTTTCTTGGATCTATGTCTCTTGATTTTCATGATACAGTACTAAAGCCGAAGTTGTTTGATCTTTTTATTGCTCTTGCATTTAAAGTTATTCTTACTTGTTGGAAAGACAATTCCAAAATATGCATGTTAACATGGTGGAACCTTATTTGTGATGAACATAGAATTTCCACTATTTCATCTTCATCTGTAGCCCATAGAATCAAGTCTGATTTATTATGGTTACCTTTTACTACCTTTCTATCTACACACTCTCACTTACATTAATTCTTCCTGTTAATTTTTCTTCCCCTCTTTCCTCTCTTTTTTCTATTCCTCTGTCTTCCTTTTTCTCTTTTCTTTCCTCTTTCTTTTTTCTCATTAATATTTTAAAATCATCCTGATACCTATTGTTTTGTAAGGTACCATAATCTTATTTTCCTTTAAACCATTGTATAAGGTTGTAGTCACTAATCTAATTTCCTCTATATTCTGTATTAATGCTTCCATTTATTGTATATTTTACCATGTTACTTCATCCCTTATGTTGACTGTGTTTTTGGTACCTGCCTTATTATTGAATAAAAAAATATTAAAAAAAAAAAAAAAAATGGATACTATTGATACAATTTATTCATACCAGCTACTATCTCTTAGGTGGTAATTCCAGTAATAGGAACTCAAAGGATATTTTCACCAAAATAAAAATACAGTGATTACCAGTTAAGGTACAATCTTTACAGAACAACCATCTTTACATGTTGAATACGGTTAATTTGTATGCACATTGTGCTATAGTGAGATCGTCATTCTGCATTCAAAAATCATTGTTGATAAACTGAAATATTTCACACACACGCATGCGTGTGTAGATACATATACATGTAGATGTAGGGTTAAACGTGACATATTCACTGCACGAATTAAATATCTCAACAAGATGTAGATCAAAGATGAAACATTATGATGTGTTCCGTTAATCGCTAATTACCACATGTTGATGAATTGGAGCTTTTAATCTTTTAATCCAGGGTAGTTTTATATAAATTAACAAAAATAATTAGCTGTTTTGAGTCTCGCAGTACGGCACGCAGACAGCGCTTTGCATTTCATGAGCATCTTTCAGCCGCTTCTATGTTAAATATTAAGCTAACTAAACATAAAACAAATATTAGGATAGAAGCAATGAGCCCTAAAGCGAGGTGGGGCTGCTGCAGGAATTATTGCGTTACTGGAGAGCAGAGCATCACTGTGCTCGGAATAGAAACAGAAGCCTTAAAGTTACAGCCCACAGCTGTCAGACTTCCATCGGATTACCTGATTTGGAACTTTATTTACATGGTCTAAAAACCTGTTTCTAGGGAGGGAACTTGTTATTTGTAAAAACGTATTTCATTCCATTTTTCTGATAACAACCCTGATTGGTTCACTCAGTCAAGGAGATAATAGACTAAAATTTCGTGGACTCCAAGATCTGTTTCATTACCTCAACGCCCCTCTTCCTCGGTCCAGTCCTTACAAATGAGGAGGGCTGTACCTTTGAAATAAAATCCCCGTGACCAATTCTGAAAATGATAGTTTATTGGTGATATAAAGGAAGGTGGTATTTCCAGAATGTTCCTGTCTTTTCCCTGTCCCCAGTGGGAGACAGGGGTTGCTGGTGCAATAGCTTTTCCGGGTTGAGAGCCTGAAGCCACCCATTAGATGCTCCCACACGTTGCCCAAAAGGAAGGGTGATTTAAGGTGCTTTTGAGAGAGATGTGAAGATGCATTTCCCGAGAATATTCTGTAAAAGAGTTTTACGAAGAGTCATGTTTAGTAATTTCGAAGAACATAACTAGGAGTCTTATTTTGTTTGTTGACAATGAACCCCCTTACTGCAAGGCCAGGTGAGAGGGCGGGTCGCATTCCTGGTTAAAGGCTGGATGGTGACTAAGACCATATCACTGCTGTGCTTGCACCCAAGTGGCTGTCTAGTTAAGTGCCAATATTATGTACAATTGCACAGGCGCGGCCCGTGGTAGGAGTGCCGGTCGGGCGGTGACGTGGTGCGGGGGAGGGGCAGGGTGGGGGGTAGTAAACTACGGATTAAGGCCGAAGACAGGTAAGTGAACATTTAAATAAATAAAACGAATTTCGTTGCGCGCACTGCATCGCATTTGGCGATGCAGCGCTCACAACGAAATTCGTTTTATTTATTTAAATGTTCACTTACCTGTATTTGGCCTTAATCCGTAGTTTACTACCCCCCACCCTGCCCCTCCCCCGCCCCACGTCACCGCCCGACCGGCACTCCTACCACGGGCCGTGCCTGCAATTGCACACGGGGCTCTCTGGGCTTTTCTCCTCAGCTCAAGGGCAATGAGGAAGTGGAGTTCATGGTATGGATGCAAATGTGTGTGTGGCGCAGCCAAAGCAGCACAGGTCTACTGCACATACAGGATTGTCAATAGCTACTGCGGACAGGCATGCAGTTGTGCAGCACTTAGTGGGCCGGGCAGTGTTCAGGAAATAAGATTTCAGGAAAGAGGGTTTGGTGAGGAGGCATTTTTTGAATTCCTTGTAATAACCCTGGCGTACAGATATTACCATTGGCAATCCCCAGAGCAGGACAAGGGACATACAGATGCTTCTGGAGATACAGCTCCTCTTCCTAATCAGCTTCTCTGCCGTGATTATTAATTACAACGAATGTCATGACAAATAACATCATAGAAGAGAGTACCCGTAGCAAACACTCAATATGAAGAAGAGCAAGCGCTACACATTTTTCGTTAAAAAGTCAATGGAAAGTGTTTGTTGTAAAAGAATACTGTTATATTCCATATAGGTACCCTAAATAGGCGCAGGTACATTGCAACCTTTCACCTGTATTCTTCCCTACATTACATATATAACAGTTCTTAGGGACTGACCTTTTACCTAGATACGACACTGCATTCAGAACGTGGGTTTCCCCCTAGTTCGAATCTCATACATTATGTATGAGACTTCTTGGAAGCACAGCAGGACTAACATCTCCTGTATAATATCTCTGTATAAAGTTCAGGCCCGACGTCATCCTTTAGGCCGACACAGTAACACAGCAAGGTAGGATCCCTAGGGAGACCTATGGGTATATGTACATCACATCTTGCTTAGAAAGACAGAGGAGACCGAGACTTCCCGGCTGACACACTGACCAGAGACGCTGAAGTTCCTGCATGCAGACACTCCAGCTCGCAGTGGTCTAACATCCCTCGCGGGGTGTCCAACTCGAGACCAGGATGGGATCCCATATTCTCTCATTCTCAGGTAATGGGGTTGACTAGATCCTAGAGGGATTCTTGGCATAACACCTACACAGATGCTAGGTACATATAGGTACATTTAGGTACATCTAGTTAGGAAGGCATTGTAGGAGTACGCACTTTTTATCATGTGTTTTATGTACTTGTATATATTCATGATTTCTGCAAGATAGTAGAACTTTACCATCCCTTTACTTTCGTAGTACTTCTAATCATATATCTCTGCTACTGTCTAATGGTTGTTGCAGCTCATCTATTCTACACTAAAATAACAACTGTTCAATAAATACTTATTGAAAACACCCAGCCTGTTTATTCTGTGTAACTCTCTGAGACAAACTAAGTAAGCACGAGTGACTGAGCGAAAGGTAGTATATTGTTTCCACGATTCTGAGGTATCAGGGTTGTCATGTTCTGAGGTTGCCAGAATCTATTCTCTCCTTGGTAAGAGGAGATTACAGTGGCACTGTGAGCTAGCTGATACAGACAGGCTAACGTATCCGGTGGGGGTGCACGGAATCAGTCCACCACCAATCCCACACTTTATGTTATCCAAACGCGCAGATCCTGTAAAGGTTATATAGGAACTACACGACAATACGGTTTGCATTAAGATAAGGGTAGGCATTAGGGTAAGGAAAATATTTAGTAATCGGGTTAGGGATTTTGAATTGGTTAGGTAAGGAGTTCCTGTGAGGGTTAGGGAAAGGAAAGGGGCATGAATAGGTTTAGGTGGGAACCTAGGGTCTGATTCAGAGTTTGTCTGAGAGTTACTTGATTACAAACGTGACAGATATCCCGTCTTCTTTATTACAAGTGCCATAGGATATAATGCACTACAAACAAGTTAGACGGGACATCGGTCACGTTTAACATGGAATAACCCTTCATCCAAACTCTAAATCAGGCCCTTAGAAACAATAGGGGTACGTAATACTGAAAGGGATATGGAAAATGACAGGGGTTGGGTTGCCTTAGGCTAAAAAGAGTTAAAAAGAGTTTGGGTTTGGGAAAGTGCTAGGGTTAGTGTTAAAATTAGGGTAACAACACACCTTGGGCTGAATTAAGGGTAAGGCTCCTGTTCTCCGTTTTTACGGATTTTCACAGATAAATAAAGACAGAAAACTATGTGTTTTCTGTCTGCATTTATTTTTAAAAGTGGATAAATACAGAAAATTGTGCTGCTTTTAAGTGACTCTCCCTGCTGTCTTTCATGAATTATAGCCCAACAGCTGAGGAGATGGACAGCATGGGAAATTAAAAAACAGGATGAAATTTCTTTAAATAACGCCATGTGTCAATATACATTTGTGGTATAATGCTAGTATTTACCAGTGGATGTATTGTTATTAAATATTTGGCAGCTTTAATAGCTAAAACACAACAGACACCAAAGTATGAGTGCGCTTCTACCAGTTACATAAATATGGAAATGTACAGTTTTACAACTTCATTGATATGCAAAACACAAAATAAATATGGATAAATACAGATAAAATGGCCCAAAAATAAATATGGATAAATACAGGCGGAAATGGTAAAAAATAAATACCATAAAACCGGGAGCCCTAATTAAGAGTCAAGTGCCCCGGTATCCTCGTGTCTGGCTTTGCTTGGTGTGGGAACACTGGACTAAGTTTACGGGCTGGAAAAGCCAGCAGATAAAATTGAATAAGGATCTGTGGGGGGGCTTTGGGCACAAGTGCAGCTTGGACACCGCCCAATCCCCTCCCATGGCACGGGGTGACATGGAATGGTCCACTCTGTCCTTCCAAAGCCTCCACTGCTCCCTGACACCCTTCCACCATCCTACAACCTACTGCAGAGCCCCACTACAATTTACAACCTGCTCATAGAAGGGATTCAATGGAATAGGAGTTGTCCTTGCAAGAGGAAAACCGAAGGCAGGAAAGGACCCAACAATTCCTGGGTCACTTGTCTTTCCAAATTCAAGAATACCGTGTGAGGGGCTAAAACCTGTAATTGGATGGTGCAGGGATCAATTACTGGCCAGACCAGTGATTCCATACCTGGTGATTTTGGCACACCTGCCCCACACAACTCATAATCAGGGCCCAAGTGCGTTGTAGATGCCATTCATTTCATGATATGTGGCCTGCACGCACCCTTCTGCACTCAGCAGGCTTGTAAGTGCAGTATTCTGAACGTGCAGATCGTGCAGGCATTCTGAGGAATAAAAGGCTGGCAATGAGCCTGGAGTGTTGGGGCTGTTTGAAGAACTACTTCGACTCTTCAAAGGACACATTACACAAAGCACCTAAATATAATTTAGGAAACTACATTTTCCATGAAGGCACAGGTACTCTCTCGATATTGGCAAATTGATGTAATCATTTTGAAGTTATTGGGTATAGATTTCCTCATGGCCTAGAGCATGGGTACTCACAAACATTTTCCCGGGGGTGGCAAAGTTTGGTCGTTGGTGTGACCGAGGGCCGCACTGATGCCAGCGGGGGATGGGGGGGTTGTAAAGTGGGTGTAGGGAAAGTGAAGCATGTATATCTACTGGCTGAACTCAAATAAGCAATGTGAAACCAGAAAACCTGGGATGAATCCCAGCTTCTCCACTTGACCAAATTGTGTGACCCTGGGCAATTGTTTTATTTCAATTTCCCTCCTTTTTCTTCATTACCACATGTAAGAGGACCTCGAAGTACATGACTTCAGGATGCGTGCTGTACAAAACAATCTCCTTGGATGTAATCACTAATGGCATTGTTGTCAGGGTGTGGGAGCATGAACGTTTCTAAATTCATGTTTGAAAACCATCACTTTAAAAAACACTTCTGAATGTACTGCTATAATTTGATTTACTAAGGTGAAATGGTGCTATAGGTCAATTAAATATACTTTTTGAATTTTGGAAAGACTATTGTATTTTTACGTGTTTGCTGTCTTTAATAATTACGGTGTTCCTAAAGTTAAGGGCCTAGTTACTTCCTTTTTTTAAAATTGCAATTAACCTTTAAATAAGTGCTTGCTGTATATTTAACATTTTTAAAAACTTAGTGCTGAGTCGAGTAAACAGCAGCCCAGTGCTGCTGCTGCTCAGGTGGTCGCATGTAAAGGTCAGGAGGGCCGTGTGCGGCCCCCGGGCCGTACTTTGAGTATCACTGGCCTAGAGCATCCTTGCTAGTCAATCAATATACATTACTGCTGCACCCAGGAGCCTGTTGCCAGAACTTGCGGAAAATTGTGCAGATTATTAACATATCGTGGAAATAAACTCTATTTGTTGAAGTACAGTTTGAGAGATATTTCTGAAGGAGTATAAACTCATACTTCCTTTTGAACATCTTTGCTTATTTACATGAGGAATGGGAGTGCTCCTCAGCCTCGTAAAAATACTTTGATATTTTCTCATGATGCATACATTGTTTTAAGTAGTGGCATGATGCTAGGCATGTAATTATTTGTATCAATATGAACTTTATGACTTTGATGAATGTTTCTTACACTACAGTGTGAGAAAGCAATCTTGAATATGTATTTGAACCAGAAAACAGATATATAATATATATATTTCTCCCAAACAATCAGTGGAATGAGTAAGATAATTTCAAACATTTGTGATCTTGGTTTCATAAACATTATTTATGTTTCCATTTGCATGAAGTTCAGAGTTCAGCCAGAAAGCAGAGAGCCTGAGAGGCAGGGGTATTTAATTTGAGGGTACATCATGTATACAGGCATGGGTTAGAGTCTGGAATATTTTGATAAGATACTTAAGATCATAATCTTATGTGACCCAGTAGAAGCCAGTGCTCAGCAGAGTGGCGAGTCAGAATGGTGAGGTTCAGTGTCTGTGTTTTCACTCTTATTCCATTCCTCTTTCTCTGAGTCTACGCTATTCCAAGGTATTGGCTGCAGAAATATTCATTGCTCCTTTTCAACAGTTGTTTTAATGTTTTCTGACAGTTGTAGGAGCTTCGTGTCAGTCATTGCAAACTGAATCTTGTGTGTGTGGGGGTACTACATTATGCATTTGATTAAAAGGTAATTTGTTGGCATGGCATTCTTTGTCATGACATAAGTTTTCTCTGCCGCACCCTTAAAAGCACTGGAGAAACTTTATAAGAGCTCCAACTCAGAGTTTGATTTCTTGCCAGAACAATTAATTAAAGAAATGTTTCCAGAGACAATGGATAAAGTGCCTTTCCAGACAGGTAAAAATATGCCATTGAAACAGTATTTCTCACCTTTTTCGCCATGAACTGACTCATCATCAAAGCAGAAGGAGACGCTGTCTCAGAAGATGAGACTGAGGCCAAGGACAGCTCCATGAAGTTGTTCCAGTTGTTATTGGAGTTCATGTAAATATTAGGCCCTAGTCCTTAACTTGCCAGTGTATCTTCTGATTCTCTGCCTAGGCAATTTCAGCAGCTGGGAACAGGGAGAGTTCCCCCTATCTTGCTGTATCGAGGAAGATGTTCCAATGAAGTGCATGGATCCTAATCAAATCGCCCTACCCACTTTAAGTCTAATTACTCCACCTGGAAGGGGGATCGTTACAGAAATAATACAAGTACATTCACTTCTTACAAGCCAGGTGAGTAGATTGTCTATTTTAAAAAATATATATTTTTATTGGGTTTTAAAATGTAGTTAACAATTGTAATAGACCAGTATCCATCAATACGGTAAAGACATTGGTCATGGAATATAAACTGCTCACATGTAAAAGTACACAAACCAATAAATTAATAGTGCATGTAAAACTGCAAAGATTGTAAAGATCCAGTTGTCATGCGCTTGGAATTGTTAGCAAAGCACCCCCGCAATGTCGCAAACTGGAGACAGAACTAAGAACTGCGACGAAGGGAAGTTGGGCGAGGGAGATGGTGGCGGCAGACCATAGCCGTCAAAAAAGAAACGTGTGTGCACAGGCGGACAGGTGTGTGGAATCGTGTAGGCTAAGTGAGAGAGGGTGGAAACAGCGGCTAAGCACAAGCGTGAGGACCCCCAGCACTAACAAGGCATCTGGTACACACGAGGGATGCGTATTCAAATTATGGGGGAAAAAAATTGTTCCTCACCTCCGGTAGGAAGTGCATGAGGAGGGTAGCCAATTGGGGAGAGATAGGTCGCTTGCCTAAATGACGAATCTCCTCATAGCGAAGAGCGTACTCTTCAGCTGTGCCCCATTTGGTAGCGCTCCGTGCCATGCCGCTACTGGTGGAGCCGTGGGAGATTACCATTGGAGATGAGCACACGATTGGCAAGAAGGAGCACCAGGGCTACCAAGCGAGTGCATACCTTTTGTTGCTTCCTGCACTTGAAAATGCCCAAGGAGTATCTCTCCCACGTGTGGATATCCGGTAATTCCGTGACCCAAAGCAGGGTGTTGTGCACCGATTGGTAGTAACTCTGTAGGGCCCAAAAGGACCACAACATATGCCTGAGATCCACGACGGGGATTGACAACGCAGGCAGTTCACCTGTGCCCAGGGAAAAAGTGATTCAACTGGGGTGGGGTAAGATCAGGGCTCGAGTCGGGGTACCACATGGGTGGACGGCGTCCCCCCACTTATTTTACCGGGAGCTCGATAACTGGAGCAAATGGAGCCACACATTCACTCTTTGGCCTCTCTGGGGCGAGATCGGAGCTCAATCAGAACGCTGCTCACGCGCTGGCTTCTCTGATGCAATCGCATCTAAGGGGTGAGCGAGGGGAGGCAATGAGTCTGATGGTGCAAGCCACCTTTCGTGATGTCACTTCCTGTCATGACGTCAGCGTCCCCCCACTTCTTTTTTTAGGACTTGTGCCCTGGGTAAGATACGCTCTGTGAAAAAGAAAGAATTGAATATTTTTAAAACAGGAATTATGGGAGACCAGTTGAGGAAATCCCAGCGCCTGTTCCTATTCCTTGTCATGCAGCACTCTGCCGAAATAGTCCTCCCACTTTTGCTGCAGCATAGTGAGAGGGGCAACCGCCAGTTCACGAAAGGCTTTATATAGCCAGGTGATAATGTGACGACCATCACCCAGGGTAACTCTAGCTTGCAGTGCTGGATGCTTGGCAGGTTCTCCCTCTGAGATGTACCAAAGGGTACAACAGGTATGGTTAAGTTGTCTGTGTAGAAGGAACTGCACCGTTGGAAGGCTGTGCTCTGTGGATAACTGTTCGACCGGGAGAGGGTGGCCATCATAGAAGTAGTCTTCCAGGGTGAGCAGCAAGTGTTCTGTCTAAGCCCAGGAAATGGGGGAGACCGACTAGGGGTAATGCCGGGTGCATACATCAGGGTCCCACATGAGAGGTGATGTATTCGGACCATGCATGTCCAAGCCACCGCTACCTGAAAGGGCCAGGGGGAGGAGGACAATACCTTCGGAAGGAGGAAACCCTGTATCGCAGGCACCGGCATAAGCTCCTGTTCAGTACACGTCTCGCCCATGTAACACCCAGTGGACCCGTGAGATAGCATTGGAGCTGTGATGCTAAAAAGTACGCTTCAAAGGAGGGGGTGCCCAATTCTCCCTGGTCCACTGGCAGCTGTAAATTCGTAAGGACAACACAACAATGTTTGGTGCCCCAGATGAATGTGCATAAAAGGGTGTCAAACTCTTTATAAAAGGAATGCTGGGGATGATTAGAAGGTTTGTGAAATAATATAAAAGACGAGGTAAAATGACCATCTTCGCTAATGCTATCTTGGCTATCAGTGCCAGAGGCAGGGACTTTCAGAAGTGCACTTGAGATCTGATGCCCACTAAAGCTGTGCAAAGGTTTCCCTCGTCCAGAGGGGTGTGGTGGGCGAGACGAATCCCTAAACAGTGGATTGCCTTCTCATGCCAGCGAAGGCGGGGGTCTTCCACATGTATTAATCATCGCAGCTGTTTGGTGCAGAGTAGGTAAATGGCTGATTTTGCCCAGTTAACCCAGGGCCCTATGACAGATGTGTATTCAGCTAGGTTATCCCAGAGCGGAGAGAGGTCAGATGTGATGTCCCTGCAAATATAAAAGTAGGTCATCTGCATATAACGAAACAGTATGCGTCCTGTCCTTATGGGGGATACCCCACTGCTGGTCCTCCATGCGCATTTGTATGGCAAGACACTCCATCGCAAGCACAAAAGGCAGTGGGGAAAGCGGGCAACCTTGTCTGGTCCCACGGCCCACCGGGAAAGGGGCAGAGATGAGTTGGCCCAAACATACCAGAGAGGTCAGTTTGGTGTTGAGTAACCGGTTGTAAGCAAGGAGCTTAGGCCCGATGTCCATGCAGGCCAAGACTGTAAAAAGATAATGTCATGTCAACGTGTGGAATGCCTTTTCCAGATCTAATATAAGACAGGCTGCTTGTGGGAATCGTCCCCTGACTCGATCCTGTACATGGAAAAGACGACGGATGTTCTGGGAAGTACTGCGTCCCGGGACAAACCCATTCTGGTCCGAATGTACGAGCTCCGAGAGGATCTGGGCAAATCTATTGGCTAGGATCTTTCCCAAGATTTTATAGTCTGTCCCAATGATGGCAATGGGCTTATAAGATGTCAGTTGTGTGAGGTCTCTATCTGGTTTGGGGAGAGAGACCAGAAGGGACTCCTGTAGTGAGTGTGAGAGCTCACCGGTACACAAGGCCGCCTTGTCACCAGGATTGAGGAAAAGGTACTGTAGTATTCTAAGGGTAGGCCAGCCAACCCCAGTGTTTTGTTCCGGGCAAGGTCCCGGATCACCTGTGCTATGTCATTAGGTGTGATTGTGGCATCTAGGAAAAGTCTGGTGGAAGCAGGGATGCACAGGAGAGTGATGTCCACTAAGAATTAATTGGAGTGCTCCTCGGAGGTGTACGGTGTCATCTGGTAAATGGAGGAGTAGTAGTCGTAAAAGGCCTGCACAATGTCACTCTGTGTGCGGACAGTGGCACCCGAGAGAGTAACCACCTCTGTGATAGGGTGGACTGATTACTCTTGTTTGATCAGCCAGGCCAGGAGTCTGCCTTACTTGTCACCCTCTCTGTGGACTTTGGCTGCATGGGCTGCAAAGTTATAGCTCCGCAGGAGCTCCAGGAGGGCTGTGTAGGGAGTTTTTGCATCCACGAGTTGTGAGGTGGGCGGGGAATCACGATCCACTGCTTTAAACAATCTGGTGAGGGGCTTCTCGGTGTCTACTATGTGCCTATCCAAGGCCTGTCTGACTCTCGTTATCTTCTGGATATAGACACCTCTCGTCACCACCTTAAAGGCATCCCACTCCAGTGCCCTGGTAGAGACTGTGTTATGGTTCTCGATGAAGTACTGCTGAATATGGTCCCCATGTTCGTCTCGGAGGACTGGGTCCTTCATGCACTCCAGCGGGAGCCTCCACTAGAGTGTCGGTGAAAGTGGAGGTACCCACCAGAGGTCCATCATGTGGGCATCATGATTGGAGACAATGTGTCCCAGATTATCAGAGTGCTGGACAAGGGGTACCAGGGAGGCGGCACAAAGGAAGTGGCTGAGCCTCACGCAGAGGTTATGAGGTACTGAGTGAAAGAAGTAGAGCTGGGCCCTAGGCTTCTTAGTCCGCCATGCGTCCGTGAGTGACCAGTGACGTATCCAGCTCTGGAAACTGTCCTCCTGTGTAGAAGCGGGAGAGCGGGGCAAAGGAGGGTGGGATCTGTCCAAAGCAAGGTCAAGCACGCAGTTGTAATTGTCCCCCAACTCCCATGGTAGCTCTGTTGTATTGGCTAGTACAGTGGAGAGGGTGGCCCAAAAAGCTCCTTAATTTGTATTGGGGCATAGATGCTCCCAATTAGCAATGCCCGGCTGTCCAGGCAACCATCAAGGAGCACATACCGACCCTCTTTATCTATAGTTGTGTCCACTTCTTGAAATGGAATTCCGGGCCGTATCCACACCATGGCACCCATCGCATATGCAGACTAAGTAGTGGCACGAAAAAGACCTCTCGAACTTTTGCACAAGAGTTCCATTTCCACCCTTGTGGTGTGAGCTTCCTGTAAAGGACTATATGTGCCTGTTGGAGTTTGCCATTGGAATAGACTGTGTAGAGCTTTCTGGCAGTGTGCATTCCTCAGACAATTAAGGTAAGAAAGTGAATATTAGCCATTGCACAGAGACACGCAGTGAGCAGCGCGCAAGGAGGGGGCCACCCAGGGCAAGCTCCAACCCAACAGTCCACCCAGCCCGCACCGCAAGGGATATGTAAGGCATGTAGGAGGGAGGAGGTGAGTGGAACTGTGGCAAGTTGGGAAAAAAAAACATTGAGGGCCTACTACAACTGGCAGTATGCTCAAACGAGACATATTCAGAAAACCTCTAGCTTATCGTGGGGGTGTGGCTAGATTTCAGGATATAGTGTAATGACCTATGTGTGAAAATGGTGGAGCGGTGCTACCAAAGAGTTTTCTTCAATAAATCCAAATGTTCATTTTGTATAGTGGTAATCAATCCTTTATTTTCAATATCAAAATATACAGATTCCAGCCAACGCGTTTCGTTCATACATAAAATGAACTTCTTCAGGGCTGAAAGTTATAATACATAAAAGAAAACATAAGTATAAAAATATATACATATGATGTATTCACACAATATGCTTTTACTTTAAAAACGAGAGAGAAACTATATACAAAGGCAAAGGTTATTTCAATAGAAGGTGACTCTAAACACAAGAAAGGAAACGTGATGGGGGTGGGAAAAATACAAGACAAAAGTGGAAATTCATGGTCGACAGTATGTGACTTCAAGTGGGAAAAAATATAGAAAGACAAAATAGAATGAAGGGGAAGAAGAAAATAGGGGGGCGGAAGAGTAGGGGTGAAGACAAGAATAGAAGGGGGAAAAAACATGGAAATATAAAAATATAAATATATAAAAAAGGCAGACATTGACAATCTTATAAACGTTTTGTAGTGTAATGACCAGTGAGCGTTTGGTCTGAAATCAAAATAGATCAGTATCAGTTGTTAATTAATAGCAACAACTGGGTCAGGGGCTATTGTCACTAGTGGGTCTATACGGTTCACCCTAAGCGTAGCTCATAGTGTCCAAGTAAACAAGTAACAGTTGGTCCAGGGCCTAAGTAACAGCGCATGATTGGAGAAACCTTTGAGCCATACAAATACGGGAAAAAGAAGACCAAAATAAAACAGAGAAAAAGCGCTACATGTACCTACCAAATGGTGATGTGAAGAAGACGCAGGAACACAGAGGCAATGAAGAGCCCTTGGTCTGAGATATTTCAAATTCCTGCTGTCGACGCACAAGTATTTAAGTTTTAAAGGCTACCATGATAAGTACCTGATGGTTGTATCTCTAAGAAAGTAAAAGAAGATGTATTAAAAAACCAAGGAGCGACATAGTGTGCAGACACAAAAGATTTATAGGGAATAAGCACCGGTACCAGAAGAATAATATGAATATATACAGGCACCTGAAAAGTGGCATGACATTAAGGTCATAATAGTTAAAGAAAAAGAAAAAGAAAAACTGCGTCCGAGTAAAGGACGGTTTGCTGACTAGGCAATAGAGGAGGATAGCAGTGAAAGGCATGTAACAATAAGCCTATGGAAGGAGAGCAGACCCACTTGGCAAGCTTCATGATCAAAAACATGAAAAGCTGGTACAGTAGTAAAATTAAAACATTACAAAGCGTTCTCCTGAATATATGCGCAGAAGCGCCAAATATACCAAAGGTATAAATAAAACAGTGACGCGCTGCAATCACCTATTTAAAGGCAATACAATCTAAAAGAGACTAAAGGCTTAGGCTTGTAGTGATGTACAAATCGCATCCCCGTGGTCGCGTTATTTACAACCCAAAGGACGAACTTCAAGGAACAGTAAATAAGTAAAGTGAAAGGGTTCCTTGAGTATAAACAAGCTGCTAAGATGAAAGCTAAGTAACAAATTAAATAATATGAAAATCACATTGCAATGAATGCGCTGTAAATCAATCTCAGACATAAGTTGAGGAGATAGAATAACAGAGTTATTAAACTGGAAATAAGAAAGTCATAAATTGTAAAGTTAAAAAACAAGCACCATAGCCAAAAAATAGTCATAGTAGCCAAGAGGTTCTTACAAGAACAGGTAGAGATCTAAATACCTGGGGACACAGTCCTGTTAGTATCGTCCGTTCGGCAGTCAATGTTGAACTGGCCGGTCCCACTTCTTGGTTAATATTGGTCTTATTTCCAGGTATTGGCTGCAGAAATATTCATTCATAACGCGACCACGGGGATGCGATTTGTACATCACTACAAGCCTAAGCCTTTAGTCTCTTTTAGATTGTATTGCCTTTAAATAGGTGATTGCAGCGCGTCACTGTTTTATTTATACCTTTGGTATATTTGGCGCTTCTGCGCATATATTCAGGAGAACGCTTTGTAATGTTTTAATTTTACTACTGTACCAGCTTTTCATGTTTTTGATCATGAAGCTTGCCAAGTGGGTCTGCTCTCCTTCCATAGGCTTATTGTTACATGCCTTTCACTGCTATCCTCCTCTATTGCCTAGTCAGCAAACCGTCCTTTACTCGGACGCAGTTTTTTCTTTTTCTTTTTCTTTAACTATTATGACCTTAATGTCATGCCACTTTTCAGGTGCCTGTATATATTCATATTATTCTTCTGGTACCGGTGCTTATTCCCTATAAATCTTTTGTGTCTGCACACTATGTCGCTCCTTGGTTTTTTAATACATCTTCTTTTACTTTTCTTAGAGATACAACCATCAGGTACTTATCATGGTAGCCTTTAAAACTTAAATACTTGTGCGTCGACAGCAGGAATTTGAAATATCTCAGACCAAGGGCTCTTCATTGCCTCTGTGTTCCTGCGTCTTCTTCACATCACCATTTGGTAGGTACATGTAGCGCTTTTTCTCTGTTTTATTTTGGTCTTCTTTTTCCCGTATTTGTATGGCTCAAAGGTTTCTCCAATCATTCGCTGTTATTTAGGCCCTGGACCAACTGTTACTTGTTTACTTGGACAATATGAGCTACGCTTAGGGTGAACCGTATAGACCCACTAGTGACAATAGCCCCTGACCCAGTTGTTGCTATTAATTAACAACTGATACTGATCTATTTTGATTTACATATCTATTTACAGACCAAACGCTCACTGGTCATTACACTACAAAACGTTTATAAGATTGCCAATGTCTGCCTTTTTTATATATTTATATTTTTATATTTCAATGTTTTTTCCCCCTTCTATTCTTGTCTTCACCCCTACTCTTCTGCCCCCTATTTTCTTCTTCCCCTTCATTCTATTTTGTCTTTCTATATTTTTTCCCACTTGAAGTCACATACTGTCGACCATGAATTTCCACTTTTGTCTTGTATTTTTCCCACCCCCCATCACGTTTCCTTTCTTGTGTTTAGAGTCACCTTCTATTGAAATAACCTTTGCCTTTGTATATAGTTTCTCTCTCGTTTTTAAAGTAAAAGCATATTGTGTGAATACATCATATGTATATATTTTTATACTTATGTTTTCTTTTATGTATTATAACTTTCAGCCCTGAAGAAGTTCATTTTATGTATGAACGAAACGCGTTGGCTGGAATCTGTATATTTTGATATTGAAAATAAAGGATTGATTACCACTATACAAAATGAACATTTGGATTTATTGAAGAAAACTCTTTGGTAGTGCACCGCTCTACCATTTTCACAGTTTTCTCTCTGCTTGGCAGCTGGCATCCAACAACGGCAGGTGCAGGAGCTATATGTGCACACCCAATCATACTATCCACTACAATTTCTTATACAAGAAAAGGAATAAAGCAGGGAGGTGCGGTTACTCAGATCCGCCGTTGCTCATTCATTCTCCATTGTAATGACCTATGTGTCCTGACTAACAAAGGTTGAGTCATGTCAGACCCAGCAAGACCCGCCGGCAGTCCCAGGGCACGCCATGTGTACAGTGTGAAGAGTAGGGTGCAACTATGTGAGATCAGGGAGGCCGAGCAGGTGTGATGGGGACAGCAGGAGTGGGCAGTAAGGGCAGCATAGAGTGGCCGAGCAGGGTGGGCAGGTGATGGTGGCCTCCACCCTGGGGGCAGTGTTTGCATTAGCACAAGACAAAACAAATATGTGAAACAAGAAACTGCGTGAAATCAGGAGGAACAACATTCACATCAGATTGTCTGCCGTCTGAGGCATTACCAGTGGGAGAATCTAAGAGCCTAGTTGAGAATCATCTGACGGGTGGGTGTCATCGTCCGATGTGAAAATGTGTGGGTCTTTCTCATTGTCTGTGGCTGCGGCATTAGTCCCCAAGTTATCTGCCGCCTGCAAGGCCTGCCGTCGGTCCTCGATGATCTGTTCCAGATTAGAGGATTTTGGCGGGGATGGGCGAGGAGCAGCCTATGCACTTGATCTGCCTTGTTGTCGTCGACGTGGCTTGGGGGACCCAGTGCAGGTCCGGTGCTGTCTGATGCCGGCTTTCCATGATGTTGATCAGCCTAATCCCAGACATTCTTATGGTCTGTGAAAAAGATGGTGGCGCCCTCCGACATGATCTTGAGGCGGGCTGGAAATAGTAATGAATATTGCACCCCCATTTGGGGGAGATGCTGTTTGGCCTCCAAGAAGGAGGAGCGTTTGCACTGGACTGCTCGGGTGTAATCTGGAAACAACATGATTACTTTGTCGTCTACCTAGAGTGGGCCAGCTTGTCTGGCAGCACGGGAGATAGTGTCACGGTCCTTAAAGAGCAAGAGTCTAGCTAGCATGGGGCGGGGAGGGTGTAGAACAGGGCGATGGTGAGCTCTCTCTAGGGAGAAGAAGGGGTGAGATTTGATGGCGAGGTGAATGACATGAACCATGGTTTCCAGGTGTGCAAGGGGATCATAAACTTCAATCTCCTCTGGCAGCCTCAGAATGCGGATATTGCTCCTACATGAGAGACCCTCTATATCCTCCGCCCTGTCCTCAAGGTGTTGAACGCGTTCCTGCAGATTGCGGATCACAGACAGATTATCCGTCACCAGCGGTTGTAGAGTTGCAAGTGTTTTCTCCCCTTTTGAGACTTTATCTGAGAGCTTACGGTGGTCATCACACAGGAAGCTTAACTCAATATCTAAGGAGCCAAGCCTGGTCTCCATGGAGACCCAGGAGTATTCTGCCAGCATCAGCATCTTGTCCAGTTTATCCGATGTAGAACGCGATAACGGTGTGTCAGGAATAATGGAGGGCAGGTCCGTTGAAGCCGGAGGCAAAGCAGGAGTGACGGAACGCAGTCTGCCCATGGTCGCTGGCACCGTGCGGCCAGATTTTTTGTCACAAGGTGAGGTCCAAGGAGGCAGCGAGATAAGGGCGGGAGGACCAATGAACGTTGTGGTGGTGAAAAGAAGGGGAGAGGTGCTCACGTTAACTCCACCGATAGTGTGAAGTAATCGCCCGCACTAAGTGGTCCCAGTGAGCAGGTGGTGAAAGGCAGAGGCAAAAACAAAAATAGCACAATGATGGCATCGGAGAGTTTCACAAACATCCCAGAGTGGCCCGAGGCAAGTGTTGGGAATGTCCGCAAACATATACCACTCCTGTCGTGCTCCGATATAAGCACCGATCAGGAGGGGTGGAGAATGAAGGAGTCAACGGTCCCTCAACGGGATAGGTGCAGTGTACTGGTCATGGGATAGGAGTTGTACAGAGGGCAATGATGATAATAGAAACAAGGGCTCTCCGTGGCTCCCAGAGGAAATGTGACCAAGGTCCTGGAGGGATGCCCAGTGGGTCAACGAAATTATTGATGGGGGTGGGTTGCAGGATTCAAAAGCACCACTGGCTCGCACCACACTGCAGGTACCCCTCGCATGCCTCAGTCATGATGCCGAAACGAGGGGATGAAGGGTGAGAGGTGAAGAAGTCACCAAGCACCCCGAGTGGCTCGAAGAAAGAGTCCCCACTGCCGGTCAGCACGGGGAGAATGAGACGGTAGTCCTCAGTTCCTACCACTTCAGAGGGGTCCCACCAGAGCATTGTAGGTTACATAATCACTCTGCTAGGGTCCGGGGGGCACGCAGTGGTCCTCAGCCTAGGGACCGCCGCAGGGAGAACGAGGCCCCCCAGCTCGAGGCTGCCGGTAAGGTGCCGCAATAGTAGTGTGCTGCAGTTTTCAGAGCCTCACCGGGTCAGGGCTCAGAGTGGAGTGTCCCTTGCATGCCTCAATTGTGGTGCTGGTGCAGGGGAGCTGAGTGTAGGGTGTAGTGAGTTGTTAGGAGGGGCCCTGTGTGGTCCCACTGAGTGACCCCTGACCTAGATTGCAATCAATTTGCGGGCCGACGGACTGAGGGTTAGAAAGTCATGTCCGCCATCTTGGTTTGTCAGGCCATACCCCCCAGAATAGAGTTTCTATGTCTAACAAAGCCCATGAGTCATCTCATGGGCAAAAAGGTGAATTTAATTTTCTACATGTTTACCTGCACTATATTTGGCACTGAGAGACAGTACTTTATTTGTTAGCCTCTGTCCTTGTTAACTTCTGAAAGACTTTCTCGCGTATTTCAAGGATCCAAGGATGGAGAGAATAATTGGGGCCTAATTCACAAACTGCATTTTATAGTACATAAAGTAGTCCTCCAGTACTACTACCTACTTACCACAAAAGACAATTCACAAACTTACGGGTGGACATCTTCACCTCCACCTCTCCAATATTTTCTATGGAGTTATCTCTGCACATGCAAGTTTACTACTTATTAGTTAATGTAGGAGGGACATGGGGAAGTGGAGGGAAATGCGGACTAACTAATACTAAATAGGAGGGGTTCAGGAGGAATATGGAGGGGTTTATGGAGGGATAAGGAGGAATTTAGGGAGGGCATGGTAATACAAACACCCACCCACAAAGGAGTAAAGCCATTGCTTCTCACAAACTACACTTCTAAATTTACTACTGCCCTAAGGGTGACAAAACAGTAGTAAGTTTACTCCAGCCCAGCCTTCAAGTAATATATATATATCCTACTTTTACCAATTATGAAAAATTAATAAAACGTTTTTTCATCATCTTAAAAATTATTGACTAACATATTAAAAAATACATTAAAATGCTAAACTATTATTAAACATTTTAATGCAATGTGCGTTGATTAAATACAACTTTCAATTAAATTACCAAATATTAATTAAAATAAAATTGTTAATGTAGGGTTTTTTCATTTATTTTGATTGAAAATTGGCATTTATAAAGAAATTAATATATTTAAATTATGTAATTAGCTAGTAACATTTATTTCAAGAAGTAATGTGTTTTAACATTTTATTTTATTAATCTAGGGTTAAAAATAAGTATTTAGTAGGTTTTACATTCATATTTTACAATGAAATCAAATATTTAAAACAATTATAAACTTTAATCATTTTCTCTATTCTTTACCGTAGGGAGAGCTCCACTAAGTGATCTATGCCTATGTGCCAAAAAAGTAGTACATTTACACACATAAATTTAGCTTCACCCCCTGGCTTCAAGGGGTGGAGACATGTAAGTATTAACCCTGGGCGAAGTGCTACGCTACGCTCGCGTAGTTTGCGAAGCTTGCGCTACTTCGCACAACGCGAATTGCACGTAGCACAGTGCAAACACGCGTAGCGTAGCGTAGCGTAGTACCGAGGTCATTTTTTGCTTGCTCGCGGTCCTCAACGTCAAGTTGGCGACCGTGAGCAAGCAAAATGACATCCCGGCGAGACTTTTTCCTCGTTCGCGATCAGCAACATCAAGTTGCCGATCGCGAGCGTGGAAAATAAACCTCCCGGCGAGATTCTCAACGCGGGGAGGTCAGGTTTCTCATTGCGAGTGGTCGCGTATGCTCGCGACCGCTCGCGATGAGAAACTACCAGTCCGCGTTGAGAAAGCTGCCGCCGAGTAAAAATCTACTCGAGCGGCAGTAAAAGACAGCTCGCACTGTGCAAGTTGCCGTTCAATGATTGCACAGTGCGGACAAGCATCCGGCACTGTGCAATCATTGCGAACACGCACTACGCAGTTCGCGTAGTGCTACGCGAAGCTCGCGTAGTGCGAACTGCACTTTGCGTAGCTTCGCGAAGCACTACTTCGCGAACTACGCCCAGCCTTAGTAAGTATACACTTTCATAGTTAATTTATACTCAGAAATGGTAAATAGCCAAAAGTATTAAATTTACTTCAAAGTGTAAGAGTAAAGTTACATGTGTAGATTTACACACATGTAAATTTACCTTTGTGAATAGGCCCCTTTATGTTGTTCGAAGGAGTGGAAAGCAAGTCAAATGTTTTTCTTACCTAGCCTTTGGTGTTAACTAGGCATGGGCAAACAGAGTAATGTGTCTTCATTAAATAGATGTAAATGCTGTGAAAATTACTGGTTTTGTCCTTATTAGTCAAATCAGGTAATCTCTATCAAAATCAGGACATCTGCAATGCTTTTTTATCACAAGATCCCAGTTTCACTAGCTGCTCATAAGTAAAAATTACCTCACCAGATTTACCTTTTGACTTTCTGTGGTCAAGTGAGCCACATGGAAAACCTATGTCAGGTTTGGACTATTGTTCAAAAGTCCAGCAGGATACCTATGTCCAGCCAGATCCTGGGAGACTTTTTCTGCTCAAACTGTGTCACCCACAAGGAAAAGTCTCTCTGTTGGTGTAATTAGTTGATTGGGAAAAACGCCCTAGAAATTACATGATGTATGGATAACACAATAATTGAGGTTTATGTGAGACTACAATTGCATAATACAAATCTTATGGAATGGCATAATGATGTAAGACAAGAATCTGCAGGACTAAACATGAATTGCTGGGTGGTTATGTTGCTTGGTTGCCTATGGAATGATCAGATCCATAAACTGATCAAAGAGTAAAAGCACTCTGTAGATTGGAGCAGCAGGACCGGTATTGAAAAGTTCAGTGTCTGGGACAGTGGTCTCCAACCTCTTCTGTAATAAGAGCTTCTTGTGTTCAATGGAAATCCTCCCGAACTACTAATATTATTAGAGATGTAGTAGTGACCACATCAGTCAAGATTACATTAGTAGCCACCATATGTAAGATTACTAGCAATGATCACCTCCATGCATCAGGCAAGGTTGCCAGCAGTAATGTTAAACAAAATGCTTTGTCAATGTGGAATGCCTCTACATGGGTAATACATTACAGCCATAATTGCAGTGTCCTCGCACCAAGTTAATAATGTTAGTAATAGTCTCCAAAACTGTTTGATTTTTATTACCCAAATGTCAGCATAAAATATATTTTGGAAATTCAACTGTTTTTCTCCAAACATAAGCTTATGAATTCTGAACATTCAGACATTTTAGTTTAAAATATATAATTTTCGATTTTGGTATGCATATATTAGTTCAACCAAACAAAAGCTTCTAATGTAGTTTCCCTGGGTTGCACACAGGAGAGCAACTTACAGGTAGCGGGAGAGCTACCAATAGCTCACAAGCTACCCATTGGAGCAACGCCTGGTCTGGGATGTGCATCAGATTATCTATTTTGGAAGGACTTTGTTTATTTTTGATAGAATTCGCCACCTCGTAAATGGCATTATATAAACATGTTGCCAAGGCAGAAGACAACACATTAGAGAGGACATAATTAGGCGGGAGGTGGAGAATGTGCAGAGAAAATACAGTCTGAAGAAATATCTTTTCACTGCACATTCACTACAAAATCAACGCACAATCCATTTCCATGACTAACATCACTGCGGTTTGAATACCAGTGTGGTAGGAGCAAATTGCACAGAGGCTCTCCACATATTCTTTCATTTATCATATTTTTAGCACCAAACATAGGGAGCATGTTTGGTAAGGTCTAAAAAACATGAAAGCCTATGCAAAGATATAATTTAAAGCATTTGCGCAGCGAGGGCTTCGTCTTGGCTGTTGTGTTCAAAGTTTTCTAAGCAGCCCAAAATGTAGTCCAATATCCTGCTGTTGATTGTTGTGTAAGTGGTGACTGGGGCCCACCATAAGTCCAACTTACTTTTGGATGTTGGTACTTTGGAAGGAGGTGGGACTAACTGGCGAACAACATGGGCCCAACTTACTTGTGGGTGTTAAGGGGTACTGGTGATCTGGGTTGGGGAGGGGTGGCTGGGGACCCACTGTGTGTCCAAAATACTTTTAAGTGGTTGGTGGAATGGGCACTGATGCCCTACGAGAAGCAGGCCCACTCTCCTAATTTTTTTTAAAGTACTCTAACCCACCACATGCCCCAAGGACAGCTAGCCCGATTTATTTTTCTTTTTAACCTCCAGCTGACTATTCCAGGCCCCCAAAGTCAAAAGATTAGCATGGGCGGCAAGCAATAGTCATTTTTAACGTATATTGAGTTAGTAAACAGCTGCTGTTGTGCTCACTCTAAATCAGACAACCAGCCCACCATGTGGAAGACAGTCATAAGCGCCGTTGCTGCCAATTAAGTGCTGGTGCCGAGCACCGGAAACCACCGGCTCAAATTAAGCACTGCTCTGCCACATGCTCCATGAGTGGAGGGCCTGATCTCCTATTTTTGTTACCTCCCTGGGCCTGCTGCAAGTCCCTTGGGTGGCAGGCCTGATTCCTAATTTTTTTACCATCCACTTGCTGGACCTGATCACATAATTTTTAAAAATCCCAAGAGTGGAGGGATTGAGAAAGAGGGCCAACGGGCAGACACTGGTGTTCAGAGCTTCTAAAGATGCTTTATTTTGTCCCAGTACGAGCAGTTTCCTATGTCTTCCACTGATCGGGTACAGGGACGTAGCTGCAGGCTGAAGGCAGCCGGGGAGCTGGTCTAAGTGGTGAGGTGGCTCTCCAGGAAGTTGTGACACAAAGCAGACAGGTCAGAAGTAAATGAACAAACACCTTGCCTGCTTGTTGCCCCTCCTTTTATTCGGCCAGATGGTCAGCGCTGGAATAATAAAAGGAGGGATCACAACTTTTGAAATTTGTGGGCACATTTCTAAGCGTTGCAAGGTTTTTACATAGCTGCCAATTTAGGTTGGTGTTCTTACAAAACTGCCAATTTACCTTTTTTTTGCAAATCTCTAAATCGTGAAATCCTGGATTGCCTGGCCATTGGCTTTAAGGGTTCATTATGCTTACAGCTGGTTATGCTGAATCCCTCATTTCTTCCCATCTCCTGCATTGCTAAGTGAGCCACACTTATTAGGGCCATTGACTAGTCAGTCTGGGAATTTGGAGACAGTTTTAGGAAGATAAACGCTCAGAACTTCTTCGCAAGAGTAAAATGAAGGCCTCATTCTGAACTGAATGCAATATGCAGCATTGCGTGAAAACATTTTTTGCACCAGATTTTGCACTTGGGCCCTTAGATGAGCCCAAACTCTGCCCATTTCTGAGGCTCTCATTACGAGTTGGCAGGTATTAAGGGCAATATTTCCTGCACCTGAGAGATAGCGATTGCATGGAGTACGTTATTTTGAATGTGGCATATTATGCAGATGTTGTTGTTTACTTCACCAAAAGATACATGTCCTGATATTTACTCAGCATTTTTTACCCGATGAATATTTGCACGTTTGACCTAATATTACCTCCGACCTTGGAATCAGGTCTCAAATGTCTGCCCAAAAAAATCAGCGAGGTAAAGCAGCATTACTAATACAACATATACACTTGATACTTGTCAAAACTGTGATAGAATCTTACTCTCCTTTGAACAATGGAGAATAAAAATGTTTTCTGTGGCCAAATATGGCTCATAAACATAAAGATATGTACAGTATCCTGAGCCTTATATATATGTAATATATTTAAGGCACTGGTGCTTTTATTGCAAAAACATGCAGTGGTATAAAAACATTATTTCACAGGTACTGCGAAATATGGAATATATTTCGCAGTCCTTGTGAAATATTGCTTTCATAATCATAATGACCACATCTAAACCAATCCTCAGAGCTTTACCGTTGTCATGACCACTAGGATTATGTGGTAATGCAGCATCAATTTATGTGGCAATGTTATCTAAATTATGCAGCAAGAAAAGGCAAATTACATGATACATTTTCTTGCAGTATTATTTTGATCTATTTTAGGTAAAAGCACATTTTGTTGAAATTTGGAAATTGTGTAGCAAATTATACGACGAGTGCAGTAAATTAAAAATTATAATCTCTATGTCACTGCCACAGAATGCCATAATTCCACTGGTCCTGACCATTGTACGTTGCTTTATCAACAATCTATTCAGGAAAGGTAAATGCAACCCAAACATACTAATTCCAGTCAATTCTCATTGTGAGCTGTATGTGGTTATGTGTCTCAACCATCTCAACAATTTTCAAACATATACAGTGAAAACATCTAAATATATATGCACTGACAGGAATATGTAGCAATATTCCTTTAGTCTGCGCCTATCCATGCCAGAACAGTGATAGGGCGCTAATGAAATGCATCAGCATGTATTAAACATTTCATATGAGCCCACAAAACATTACACAGTAGTCAAATGTGCAATGTTTCACTTTTCCAACATTCTTGTTGACCGGTACATAAATTTTGGCAGTTTAATATCCTCAGTTTATTCATATCACATTTTTTCTCATGAAATTTGCATAAATTGTTCAAACAGTAAATGTTTGTATTTGTTCTCACATATTTTCTAAAGGTGGTCTATCCCACCTCTCGGTCCTCTGCTGCACTGTGTGCATAGTTTCTTTGTTCGCATGTTCTGTCATCTGCAGAAAACCTATGGTACTGGTACCAATCGGATGGCAGTGAACTTCAGTTGATCTTAATGTCTGCAAATTATTGTAGAAAATGTGATAAATAGCCGGTACAAGGTGGTTGCAGGCACAAAATGCATCTACTAACTGAATGCAGGGAAGAAATAGGTGCTTATGAAGGGGTTCGAAACCAAATTGCAAACCAATAATGCAAGTGATTCAAAAGAAGTTTATCAAACACTAGGGCACCTTGATCAGAAAATAATTTCTACAACTTTAACAGTACAATGTGGTAGAGTGGGGGGCGTGGTCTGGCCACGCAAGAAGATGGCCGCTTGACTCCGGAGCTCCGCATTGTGAGGAGCCCCAGACAGCGGCGTGAGCTCCCTGGGCGGCTATCCTGATGTTACTAACCTGTCTCTGGACTTCGGGGATTTGAAGGAATTTGCGGCGACGGCTAAGCTGAGATGCGACGCCTCCTTACCGGCACAGTTCTTCTTCCCTCACATTCCTGAGTGAGGCCTGATGTGGCGGGAGAGTCCGCGGTCAACAGTGGAGAAGCGGGGCCAACGTCGCGTAACTGCCGTGCATCGCTGAGTGAAATGGATGTTCCGGACTTTGTTTAGTCACATGTTGTGAAGAGACGCCTTCTTCCCGGGGTGCTAACCCTCCCCTCGCAGTCCTAGGTGAGGCATGGCGTTGCGGACAAGCCGGTGGCTCACGGTGAAGCGGCGGGCCAAAGCGAAGTGAGGAAATCAAGAATGTCGATGTGACACAAGAGTTTAGTTATAACCTGATATTCTTGGTTTTGCTGCCGTACACTGATATAGTTGGAACCCTTTCTCTCTTCATCTTTGGGTGAGTTGAACCGACCCTGCACTTCTGTACTCAAGTTATATTCCTTTTGTAATGAGGAAGAGGCCTAGGATTGGACCTTTGTTGATGTCCTCCCTTTTCAATGTTGGATGAGGGGAGAGCTTCCAGGACTACAGATAGAGGCTCCCTGGTGACGGCAAAACCAAGCAGTGGTGCGACCAAATGGGGTGCTGCCTATGAACTCTCCTGGTTCACTGGTCTACGTTGACTTGTGGTTGAAACTAAGCCTACTGTTACAGTGCACTTCTGGACATGTGGTCGGAGTGCTGGCTACTCAATGATGATTTGTCACTCGGTTGTACCCGCCTGACCTGCCTAGATCCCCCTAATTGTAGCCTATACCTAATGTCCCGATGAGTGAAGGGACTGGCTGTTGAATACCTGGCGCCCGCCGGCACCCCTGGATATGTGTGCCATGTGGTGAGATTCTTTAGTGGTTGGGCCACCACACAACTCCAGTGAGTCTCTCAGCCTGTTTGCTGCTCCTCACTGCCCTTGTGGGACTATCGGTCCTAGGGTTTCCTGCAACATTCCTGTAATATTGCGGCAACACTACTTACCTGTTTAATCAAAAGCAGGCTTCTCTTCGATTCTCTATTATTGGTATCGCTTGGAAGAGTCTGAGGCCCTTTCTTTCTTTCATTTGTGATCTACTGTGGAAGACAGGCTAAGAGAGAAATAAAAGAGCTTCACGTCATTTCTCCAGGCTTTCCAGTAATTACGAAGCAGTGCTTCCATCTGTCTGGTCACTTGTTGAAGTGAGGTGTACCCTTCCTTTGATGGAGTGTTCTACACACCAGCTTTGCTTTGAGATCTTTCTTGTCTGCCTCACATCTCACGCTGTAATGCACTTTGACGATTTGAACTGAACTAGGTTGGATTACCAGTCTAGTGGCCCTAGTGTTTTCCTTGAGGAAACTTGTGATCCCAAAAAAGAGTAATAGATTGCTACAGAAGAGTCGGAGATGCCTTTTGGTAAGACATCTAGTAAAACCTCAAAACAACTCCTCTTTTCGGAAGCCTTAAACCAGAGTCGTTCCACTTCAGATACTAGTCGAACCACTTTCTCGACTCAGAAGTCAACTAATCCTACGATGACAACTTCCACAGACCCCACCATGGAAGGGATACTTCAGGAGATCTCTGCTGTGGGCAGACAACTGGAGGGTATGGACATCTCAATATCTACTCTCACGACTGAGACTAAATCTATACGTACAGACATGGCTGGATTCCAGATTCCGATTGATGGTCTAACTGCTCGGGTTATAGCGGATGAGAATCGTCTTGATGTTATACCAGACCGAGACCAAGAGCTTCTATTTCTTAGGAGTAAGGTGGTAGACCTGGAAGATCAAAGCCGCCGAGACAATGTCCGCTTTTTTGGTTTCCCGGAGAAAATAGAAGGCTCAGATGCAAAATCCTTTCTTAGAAAAACCCTTCCAAAAATCACAGGTCTTACTTTTGATCCACCATTGGAGATGCAGAGAGCCCATCGTATTGGTCCACCCAACACAAGGGGAGCAAATATGCGACCACGCCCACTCATTGTCTGCTTCTTACGACATGAACAGGCCCGCCAATTGATCACAGAGGCTCGTTCCCACGGCCCATATACTTTTGAAGGTCAGGAGATCAGATTGGCAGCTGATGTTTTGAAGGAAGCTAATGACCGTCGCAAAGCTTTCCTTGCTCTTAGACCTTGCCTGCGACAGCTTGATATCAAATATGGCCTCTTCGAGCCCGCATGTTTGCGGATTGCCAAAGATGGGATTTCCAGGGAGTTCTTCAACCCAGAAGATCTTCGTAACTTCTTAGACAATCTCTCTACTCATAAAATGGAATGTAATACGCCTCCACAAGAAAATGGATCCCAACTCCAATCATTAAATTCTACGTTATCCGCAGATGGATTCCAACATAGTACAGGCCAGTCCCAGAGCAGGAGTCGAGACTTAGACCGACCTGCTCGCCCTTTGGGTGATCGAGCACAAGCCCTTCAGGCAGTAGCTGCACTTACACAGGAAAGAGACAGGGACAAATCACGCTCTCCTCTAAAACCCTCTTCACCAGAGGAAGGTGTATCCTGAACTTTGTTGATTGATTGACCTCCCTGCATTTTGATAACTTTGACATCCATTGTCTTGACGTCCATTGAAGATGAAGAAGTCGATTTATTATATGTTCTTCAGGCAGTAGCAGCATATACATAGGACAGAGAAAGTGACTAATTACGCTCTCTTCTATGGCTGAATGTTTTACCTTTCTATTTTTGATGAGTTGATGAACACTTGCTGCCTTTCTGCCTACCGAAGACGGCAACTAGTTTAGTACCTGAATTTTGGCTCATTTTCTTATACATTATCTACTTTATAATGTTCCTGTATTACCCTTTTCTTTCTTTTCTATTATTCTCCAATATATATACCTATGCTAATTCTTCTTCATCTTAAAAATCTTTTCTAAGACTGTTTATTTGTGCTTTTAGTATTGTAAAACCTTATATGTCATGAATTAGGATAATTGACTATATTCTCAAATTCCTGCTTATTTGCTATGCATTATATATACTATAATGTTCCTCCTCTTTCGTTCTCTTCCCATGCATTTCCCTCCCCTCTTCCTTTGTTTAAACAATATTTATGGTATTAGTTTACTATGATAATATTTAATATTTAACTGTGTCAATATTCAAATACGATTATATACAAGTATACGGTGTTTATTTTTAGATGTGATATTTAACTGTGATAATTTCTATTTATTATGTTTAATATTTAATTACCACTACTACTATGTTATGCAGAACTTGATTGATTATACTATGCATATGATAATCTCATATTATATAGACCTTTTTCCTTCTCCTATCTTCCTCTCCTTTCCTTTGGTTTCCTCCTCTCCTCTAACACTATACTCTTACAAGGCTTGTCTCTCTTTTCCATCCCTTCAACTTTTGACTTCGATCTTTACATTATGGGTCCTATAACTCGACCGTTTGAACACTTAACTATTCTTATATAACCTCAACCTCAATACTATTAATATTATTGTACAGATGTGTCTTTCACTGTTGGCTTTGTTGCCGGACGGGGCTCCTCCGGCACGCATAGCTCAAAAGTTTATACCCGCAGAGAACAGTCCCATGTCCCTGGTGTTGCGTTTTCCCCACGTAACACATCTACTACTTTTTTTCTTTCCTTCTCTTGTCTTTTTCCAGTTTTTCTAGAATCTCACTTTTCCTCCTCCTCCCTGGTTCTTCCGTGTGCATATAAACGACTCTCTTATTTTCCTTTTCACAACTCCTTAATCTCCTTGGAATTTTTCAGAACGTTCTTTGATTTCATCCTTGACCTTTCTCCTTACCCGGAACTTACTTACTTTCTATTTCTTTTCTCTTTTTCTATCCCCCTCTTTATCCTGATATTCTCCACAGTTTGTGCAGCTTTTGTTACTTTTCTTTATTTCCTTCTTTATTTCACTTTTCCCACAACTTAACACCTTTCATTCCTTACATTAACTTTTCCTCTAATACCAACTTTTTTCACCTTTTAACGCAAATATGACAGTGAACATTTCTTCCTCCTCTCATCCATTATGCATTATTTCATGGAACGTTAATGGCCTTACGCATTTTACACAAAAAAGAACTCTCTTATCTGCAAATGAAAATAACTGATATTGCTCTTCTGCAAGAGACTCATTTGGATGCCTTCGAATCATCTAAATTACAGCGAGATTGGGTGGGTAAAGTCATTTATTGCGGATTGACAACACGATCTCCTTCTGAGAAGGGCCAGCCACGGAAATGTGGTGTTGCTATCCTCTTACGCAAATCCCTACCCATCACAATTGTCAAAACCTGGGTTGATCCAAAAGGCAGATATGTCTTTGCTAAGTTAAAAATAGGAGATAGAATCCTTTGTGTTGGCTCAGTATTCGCTCCAACGGGTGCTAAACGCTTCATCTTCTCAACCTAAATCGCTTGCTAATTGAAATTAGAGCATCTAGCTGTGTCATTGGCGGTGACTGGAATCTTGCTCGCGACCCAGTTCTAGACAGAACAGGTCCCCTAGATAGATGTAAATAAGGAGACAGAGCCTCACTGAGAGACATAACATCGGACCACGGATTGATGGATCATTGGCGCCTCTGTCATCCCTCAGATCAGGAATACACCTTTCTTTCTTCTGCTCATGGTACCCAATCCAGGATTGATTATTTTCTTATCTCCCATTCAGTAGTCGCAATCACTACTGAATCCCATATTCTTGAAGCTGCCCTTTCTGACCACTCCCCGGTTCTTATTGCTCTAGAAGTAGGTTTAGTCTCTCCAGGCCGTAAACCATGGCATATGATTATTCAGAGATATCGCTCACTCCAGGGTAAAGTCCAACTACATTCTCATCTCTCTGATTACTTAACCAATAATAAATCATCAGTTACCTCCTGTAGAACCATATGGGCAGCTGCGAAAGCAACTATTCGTGGACAACTAATGAGAGTGGCCAATAAGTCAGCAGCCCTGCGACGTACTGAACTTGAGGCTCAAATTATCTCTCTTACAAGTCTATATTCATCTCATCCCACTGTACTCAATCGCAAGAACCTAGAGTTAGCTAAAATGGCGCTTAACTATCTTTATACTTCTAAAGCTGAGTATGCTCTCCAACGTCTGAAAGGTAGGCATTATGAACAAGGGGAGAAGGCAGGCTGATTACTTGCAGCACAGCTGAAACAACGTGAGGCTGCCATGGCTATACCTGCAAACCGGACGGAATCAGGTGTGATTCTTACTAATCCACAAGAAATAGTAAATACTTTTGCATCCTTTTATGAAAAACTTTACACTCCTGTGACTGCAGCAACTGAAGATCAAATAGCTGCCTATCTTGTGAATACTGATCTCCCATGCCTTACAGTTGAAACTAGAGACTTACTTGATGGCGACATCAGCAAAGAAGAAATTGCTGAAGCCATTGCCAGATTGCCTTATCACAAATCCCCAGGAGAAAATGGATTCCCTGCGGAGTCCTATAGATGGTCTGGGGAGGAAACAATTGAAACTCCTTATTCTGCCTTTCATGAGGCTGTTCAGACATCCTCACTTGGTCCTATTTCTAATAGAGCATTAATTGCCATTATTCCTAAGCCTGGTAGAGATCCGCACGCTTGTGGTAGTTATCGTCCTATCGCTCTAATAAATGGAGATGTTAAAATCTTAGCAAGTATCTTAGCGTCCCGACTCCGCAAAGTCATTCCATCCCTTATACACCATTCTCAGGTTTGCTTTGTCCCAGGTCGTTCCTCCAGAAATCACCTCCGAACTTTAGCTCATACTTTATGGGCTGCAAAGGGGATGACAGAAGATGTTTGGCCATTACTCTGGACGCAGAAAAGGCGTTTGATCGTATTGACTGGGTCTATCTTTTTGCTGCCATGAAACGCTTTGGCCTAGGAGATCAGTTTATTTCTATAGTCCGCTTGCTATATGACAACCCTGTAGCCCAGGTCAACTGTGGTCGTTTTCTTTCGGACCCTTTTCCAATTCAAAAGGGTACTCGCCAAGGCTGTCCCCTTTCACCCCTTTTATTCTTATTAGCGATGGAACCCCTTGTCTCACTTATTCGTCACTCATCGCAGGTGCAGGGAATACCTATAGCAGTAGGTGTGTCTAAATTATATTTATATGCTGATGATATCCTTCTTACTCTTAAGGATCTCTCTCATTCTTTACCAGCCCTACTTGATATTATTAATAGGTTCTCAACCTTTTCTGGTTATAAGGTGAATTGGGACAAAAGTGATGCTCTCCCACTCTCTTCTGGCACCACAAAAGCATCTATTGATGGCTATCCCTTTTGCTGGAAATTGTTGAGCTTAAAATATTTGGGAATTTTGGTTCATCGAGGACTAGAAGGGATGGTCTCAGATACTCTTTCACCCCTTATAGTACAAATGGAAACTGATTTTGCCAAATGGTCTCTCCTGGGTTTTTCCATGTGAGGAAGAGTACAGGTGGTACGAATGGTCACTTTACCTCGCTTTACTTATGTTCTTGGTATGCTTCCGATTGTAGACCCTTTGTCCACATTACGCCACGTTACGCCACATTACGCCATTACCCTTATACAGGCCTTTGTCTGGGGATATATGCATCCTCGCCTAGCTGCTGCCAAACTAACGGCTCGCCGCTCCCACGGTGGATTGGGTTTGCCATCACTGGAGCATTATTCTTTAGCCTTACAACTCTCGCAATTAGCTCACCTACTTCCAGGTACCACTGACCCTCTACAATCGGTCACAACAGAGCACTCACTACTTAATTGTAATGACGGCCTTGAATTTCTATATGGACCCCGTAGCCCACGAATATCTCCTCCGCATCCTGTGATGCAAGCTACATATCAAGCATGGCATCATGCACACCGCCTTCTTGGGGTTGCTCATCGTTTGCACTCTAAAGCTCCACTTTGGGGTAACAAGAGCATTCAAATAAATGCTCATGCTCTTCACTGGTCCAGTTGGAGTACGAGAGGCATCGAGACACTAGATCAGGTCATATTAAATGGAGAGTTGAAATCCTTTGACCTGCTCCGTGAGGAATTTAATCTTCCATTACACCAGATTTCGTGGTATTTGCAGCTGCAGCACTCTCTGATCGATGTTTAGGTCCTTATCCTTGGATTTTAGAATCATCGCCGATACTAGATTATCTTCTTATCAGGGGACGACATAAGGGAGTAATGTCGGGATTATATTCTGTTCTAACTAATCACTTATACTCATAACCACTTCTGAAAGCTCTTCGCGAGAAATGGCAGGAACGCTTACACATTACCATAGATGAAGAAACCTGGCCGGACATACTGGAAGCCTTAGACAAGGGTACTCGGGAAGTTCGCTTGAAATTTTGTCTTTTCAAAATTTTGCATGACTGGTGCTGGACACCTTTGAAATTACAACAAGCAGGACTATTACGACACCCTAAGTGCTGGAGGTGTTCTGGAATTAATTGTGACCTTCATATACTCTGCGAATGTCCTTCTATACAGTGTTTTTGGACCCAAGTAGGGGATACACTAAAGGAAACAATTCCCCTCCGACTTCCCCTTACACCCCCCATTATCTTATTACATGATCTTGGGAGTTCACCTGACATTACATGCCCACAGCGTCGTCTTTTACATACTGCACTCTCTACAGCCAATACAATATTTTATTTTAAGATTATGGCAATTGCCTAGCCCACCCTCCAAGGAGGTTTGAATGGTAGCAATGATCCAAACGGCATCCCATGAACGTATAATATATAGACTACAAGATCAGGAAGAAATGTTCCAACAAGTATGGGCTTCTTTTCTCCGAGACTCCTGAATGTTGTCTTTTACCACCTTGCCCTTTCCCTCGTTTCACCCCTATTTCATTTCATCTTCTCTCCCCTTTTCTCTCATTCCTTCTATATCTCTTTCTTTCTTTTTTTCTTCTCTTTTTCCCCTCTCTCTTCTTACCTTTTCTGTCCCTGTTTCTTTTTTCTTTTCCTTTTCTTTTTCTTATGCGCTTGCTCTCCTCTACCGGGTAAGGAGATGTTATTCCTTCTCAATCATCTATTTATTAATTCTTCTATTTATTCATTTACCTATTTGATTATCTATTTATCCACTTATTAATGTATTTATTTAATTAATTCTTTACCTATTTATCTATATATCTATTTACTTATGACTTTTTAGGACCTCTCATTATCCTCAATGTACGTTACATTTTACAAATGTAATATTTTTGCAAGTCCAATTTTTTCGTTTTAAACGTTTTATTCGCTCAATCCATGACCCATTATACCTAACTCATTCCTTGGTAAGGAATAACCAGAGCATGCTCTGTACAATATCCCTCTCTTACACTACTGGCTTCTTGTCTTTTAATTGATCCCTCCCTTTTTCCTCCTCTCTTTTGTATGTATTTTTCTCTCCTTTATAGCACATTAATATATGTATTGACAATAGACACTTGTGGTTCTATTATGTTATGCTACACTTCTATGTATTTATCTATCTTTAATTTCTCACTAAAGATTTATGACACAAAAAACAATGTGGTAGAGTGGGATTACAGCACAAAATTCCCCTCACTTGAGCCTACTGGTAACTAGGAGTGGGCGGAACTCGTGGAGTTTCACTCTGCAGAATTCTGTGGAGTTACATAAAAACTGCGCGCGATTCTGCAGAGTTCCGCAAGCGGGTGGAAATTGGTACGCCGAGCTGCTTGTACTGATTTGTAGCACCAGGAGCTCGTTCTGTGCTGTAAAATCAGTTCGAATGGAACCACGCGGCATGCCAGAGGGCACTGCTTCTTTGTTGCTACTCCAGCAGATTTTCTACTCGAGCTGCAGCTTTCTCACCGCAAACGGCTGCAACCGGCCAGGTTGAGTAAATCTCGGCAGGTGCCATTCTAGCGCCTGAAAATTGTGATAGGGGATGCCAATTCTTGCTTGCACTCGCCATCTTTACGCTGTGGAGCCGCTTGCAAGAAATAACTCCACCACGCTGCAGTTGATGAAGTTTTGCCAGAACTCTGCTTTACAAGCGTAACATGGAGTGGGCAAAACTCTGCAAACTCCACCAACGGAGCGGAATTTATCACCCACCCCTACTGGTAACACAGTCTGGCATGTTTTACTACCACGTGTGAGAAGTTGGCCTGGCATATGCTGTCCACTATTTATAGCGGGCACCTTGCACCAGTCCAAACGACCTTTATTGATGATAGGTTTAAAGACAACCTTTTTTGAAAGCTATCCTAGTGGTAGCTATGGAGAGCAGGCTTCAGGCTAAGTCTTGAAGGAGTGTTAAGCTATTGTTTTACCAGTTATAATCTCGTAAATGACCAAATGAAAGGAGAACCACACCAGGTATATATATATATAAAATATATGTATTTATTACTAAACACTACCCAATAGTCTCTTTATGAGGCTAGAGGCTAGAGGTCAAAGTACACAAGTTACAAGTCAAATAGCACAGTAAAGTAGCACAATATACGATTAGCCCTAGGGGCGTACCAAACCATATATTAAGAAAGTGGTATAAGAACCACGACTTAAGTAGACACAAGGCCTAGAGCCTGTAGAATCGCTGGGACCCCAAGGAACCACCCAAGGTAGTGACACAGGGGACCGACGGGGGCTGTGTGCAGTGTGTGAACACAGCCGCGAGCTCCGTTAAAGTCTACGGGAAAGTCGCGGTAAGAGTTTTAGAGTTTAAGGACACTTAGAAATGGACTAGGACCAAACCCTCTTGGACTTAGACAGTTCTAGGGTTAACACCCACGGGAGCACCAGAGTACTCGAGTTACCTCACCCAGGGAAGCCGGGTGCATAGGTGTCAAATGGTGTCGGGTCGCGTCATCGTCGATTTCAATGGCAGCATGCAACGAAGTGCTGCTGCCGGGAAGATGCGAAGTGTCCGAAGGGATCCAAGCCTGGATCAGAGATGTAAAGAACCTGAAAGCAGAGGGGAGAGAGTCTGGGTCACTTGCCAGTGACCAGGGGCACGATAGTCGAATGCCCACCGATGTCGGGTGCTTCAGGTGAAGGAGGTGAAGCTTGACCAGGACCAGGAGGCGTCGACGATGACCAGGAGCTGGATTTGAGCTGTCCCACGAAGGATATCGAGTGCTGCAGCGTTGGTGTCCGGATTGAATTGAACACAACAAGCCTTGGCAACAGCAACTCACGCAGAAAGTAGAAAGATGCTTCGGTGCAGACCAGCAAGGTCTGAGGGACTCACCACTCGGTGGGGAGTTAGGGTACGTCTGGAGCAACCAGAAACGCCCAAAGAAAATCAGAGTTGCCTTCACAGGGACCCACCAGTCGACGGACCAGGGATCGCAAAGGAGCCTCAAGCGGAAATGCAAGAAGCGGGCCCACGGAACACTCATGGAGTATAGGCTCACAATCTTCAAGGCAAATGGTGCTCGGGGCCTGGGCTACAAGTAACCCAAAGCAGGACTTCAAGAGTTGTCGAGAAGTCAATGCACTAGCAAATGTGCATGGTGTCCAGGGGTTCTGGTTCCACATCACTCGTGAGGGCTGCGGGTCTCAGCTTTGCTGGGGACTCGGGTCGGCCTCTCAGAAGTTTGGAAATCCTCTTCCTGGGCTGCAAGTACTTCGGAGTCCGGCGGGAGCTTCGGAGATGCAGACCGGCAAATGCTTCATTGGTGCCTGCCAAGCAGGGGAGTCACTCCTTGACCCCAAGGGAGATTTCTTCAGTCCTCTAGTCTTGAGTAGAGCGTCAAAGTTCCAGGATTCAGTTGCAGAGTTTCATCCAGGGATATCTAAAGTCCTGTTGCCAGGGGTTCCTTACTTATACCTAAGAAAGGGGTTGGACTAACTCTGTGGACCCACCTATGGGAGGGTTTGGAAAGAGGGGTGGCTACACCCATTTTCTTTATCCAGTTTCGCACCAGAGCAGGGGCTGGCAGACCCTGCAACCGGTTTGAACTGGGGTATGCACGAGGACACCAAATGTGCCCCCAGTGCAGGACTTCAAAGCACTCTTGGAGTGCACCCAGCCAGCCCCAATCCACTAAGGCCTGTCTGGGAGGTGGCAACACCTCCCTGAGACAGGAAACCTATTGTCCAGGCCTCCCCTGCCGGAGGTTCGGTCAGCAGCAGGAGGCCAGACTCGTGTCTGTGGCTGCAGCATCCATTTTGTGATGCCAGGGCTCTGTTTAGCTGGTACCGGGTATACCGGTGCTGTCATGTCTTCCCCTCTAGAAGGGTGGGATCATACTCCCACACCAGTTACTGGTGTGGGGGTATGATTCCAAGGTGTTTGACACCAAACACGACATGTTTCCGTGCAGCCATCCCAAAGTTAGCATTTACTGCGAGGATATGATGCACTTAAGAGTATATGGTCAGGCTGCACCACAGACAACCCCGGAGAGGAGATTCCGAGGGCTGCAGAGGGGCTCTGCTCATGCATGGGCACCCTCTCACATATAACCAAGCACCCTGCCTTCAGGACTGATAAGGCCTGCCATAGGGGTGACTGATAGGTTTCTATGTGCAGTGATAGGTGAGATATAGTGAGATATAGGTAGTGAGATAGGTGAGATATAGTGGGGTACCTATGCCCTTGGTACATAGTATACCATATACCAGGGACTTATAAGGGCACTCCAGAATCCAATCTGTGGTGTACCTAAAGTACATGGAATCAATTTATAAGAGAAAGCAGATAGGCTGGGGACCTGAATAGCAGGTTCCCAGCCAAACTAAGTCAAAAACCATCAAAACACCAGAAAAAAAGTGGGGGCAACCATGTAGTCAGATTCCACCCCCCCAAACGAAAGGAGATAAGGCTAACCTTGGCCAGTTGAGCCTTTATTGACTAAGTGGACATATAAGGAAGTACCTGCACTAGCATGGTTACTGTTGTATCTACATCCTGTATCTTCTATTCTGTATCTTACTATTGTCTCCTAGCAACATGCATGGCATTCCTTCCATGGTAACCAGTATGTAGGTTCTGGAGCTGGGCCAAAGGAAAGGGAGCTGGCAGTTGCTGAGAGAGGTCGTGTTGTGGGTTGTTCCTATGAACTTAATAAACACGTGTGAAATACAGACCAACCTATATAGACAACGGTGACAACATTATTTGTGTTAGTTTGTTTTGTTGTTTCTCTCTCACTTGTATTTTGGTTAATGTAATGAAATCTAGTAATAGCGAAATACTTATAATAGATACAGGAAATGTATAAGTATAGAATTTCTCTGATCTAGCGTTAGATTCTTGAAAGTGTATTGTTCATTTTATTACTATTACCAGTCCCATCGACATGGACATGTCTTCTATTCTAGCTCCTCCAAAATTTTTACAAAGTCCAGGTGAGCCAACTCTACCATGGGAGGATTGGATAGAGTCATTTGAGACCTATTTAGAGGCCATTGGTGGAGAGGACTTTGTAGCTTCTAGGAAGGTGGCACTACTTAAACACAACTTAGGAATAGAAGGCAGGAAGGTATTGAAAACTTTACCCATTAATACAATTAAGAACCAAATTGTCATTGGTGAAAAAATTAACGAAAGTGAGAGCAAAGAAGAGGGGGATGTAGTAGTAGATCTACATTACGATGAGATAATTTCTGTTGATGAGTATATGGAGATAGTCAAGGCGCTAGAAGAAAACTACGGCAAAAAGATTAGTATAGTAGTAGAAAGGCACAAATTTTTTTCTCGTTCACAATTACCAGGGGAAACTGTAGAGCAGTACATTTCTGTTTTAAGAACACTTGCTGCCACTTGTAAATTCAGGGAACTTTATGAGGAAATTATAAGGGATCAATTCATTAACAGAACTAACAATAATAAAATCCAAGAAAGATTACTTGACATGAAAGATCCCTCTTTACAGAAAACTATAGAGGTAGCAAGACGGATTGAGAATACTTCAAAGTACGTCAAAGAGCTTAGTTCAGAGAAAGTTGCCACAACCAAAGTGTGTGCTCTTCAGAAAAATCCATACAAAAAGAAGGAAAGCAATAACAAGATCACCACTTTTACTAAGAACAGCAAAGTTTGTTACAGATGTGGTAGTACGAGACACACTGCAGACTCTGACAAATGTTATGCAGTAAAAGAGAAATGTTACAAATGCAAAAAAATGGGTCACTTAGCACGCATGTGCAAAGCAGGATCTGTATCTAATTCTAGATGGAAACCACCAGTGAACGCCATTAGAGAGAACTCTGAAGACGAAAATTCAGACAATGAAGGTGTAATTGAAGTGATGGTTATTTGTGACAATGCTATAAATGATGTATCTGGTGGTTACAATCCACCCAAATGCGACTTAGGCATTGATGGAACAAAAATAACTGTGCGGGCTGACTCGTGTTCTCCCTATACCATCATAGATAAGAACACTTGGGAGAGGGTAGGTAATCAGCAGTTGTGTTTACCAGATGTTGAACCAGTAGGGTACTGCGGTATCAAACTTCCTTTGTTAGGTTTTTTCAACTGCACCTTGTCCCACAATGGTAAGATAGCTACCAGCAAAGTGTATGTGGTTGAAAAAGGTAGAGCATTGCTAGGATGGGGTGAACAAAAAATGTTAGGTATCACCTTAGATCCTAATCACCCACTACAAGTATTGGCCACTGAAGATGTTGAGATAACTAAATGGAGCTCGAAATTTCCTAAATTATTTGAAGAAAAATTAGGGTGTTTAAAAAAATTTGAACACCGCATTGTTCTGAAACATAATAACATTCCATGTGTACACAAGGCAAGAAGCGTACCCTTCACGCTTAGAGAAAAATTGAAGTTAGAACTACAAAGGTTGTGCACAGCTCAGGTTATTGAACCCATCGAGTCATCTGAATGGCTTAGTCCGGTGGTTTTGGCACAAAAAACGGATGGCAATCTACGCATGTGTATTGACTTAAGAGATCTGAATTGCAATATCCTAGTTGACCGATACCCTTTACCTCACATTAATGAAATGGTATCTTCAGTAAACAATGCTATGTATTTTTCGTTGATCGACCTGTCGATTGCCTATCATCAAATCAAATTGCATTCTTCCTCAAGACATCTTACTTCTTTCATTACACCGGAAGGTGCTTTTCAGTTTATCAGAATGCCATTCGGCTTGGCATCCGCCTCGGCGGTTTTCCAAAGGGTAATGAGTAAAATATTGGTTGGGTTACCTAATGTGTTGGTATTTCAAGATGATGTGTTGGTGTGGGGACCCAATCGTATTGAACATGACTCAATTTTATCTAAAACATTGCAAAAGTTGCAAGATGCAGGTTTAACAGTGGGAGTTAAGAAGTGCAAATTTGGTGTAAGGGAAATTGATTATTTAGGGCACACTCTATCTAGGAATGGCGTTAAACCAAAGAAGAAGTTACTAGAGGCCATCACAAATGCCCCATCACCTCAAGACAAGGAACAATTACGTTCCTTCCTGGGTCTTGCGGAATTCTATTCCTAATTTGTTTATCATTTCGCTGAGAAAGTCCACATGCTCAGAACATTAATGAAAAAAGGGGTCAAGTTTGAGTGGACGGATGATTGTCAAAAGGATTTCGTGTCTGTTAAAGAACAAATTGTAAAAGCTGTTTCCTTGAAACCATTCAATCCCTCGCATCAGAGTATAATTGTTGTGGATGCTAGTGCATATGGTCTAGGTGCAGTGTTGATGCAAAAACACCTAGGACACGAACGAGTAGTAGCATTCGCATCCCGTACATTGAAGGGAGCAGAGGCTACTTACTCGGTCATTGAAAAAGAAGCACTTGCATGCTGGTGGGGGACGAACTACTTCAAGAATTACATATGGGGCACACGCTTTGAAATTAGATCTGACCACAAACCGCTTATAGAGTTGTTTACCACTAAAGGAGCATCAAAAGCAACTCCCAGGATAGCCAAATGGTTATACAGACTGCAAGGTTACGATTTTTCTCTCCAATATGTTCCGGGCATTCGCAATGTTAATGCTGATTGCTTATCACGTTTGCCTTTGGAATGTGATGATGATGATGTGGACTTTAACGATGATTGTGTGGTGGCAAGTGTGGTTGAATCATGCGAGGGAGCCATATCATGCGACGAATGGAAGGAAGCTGTAACCAACGACACTACTTTCAAGGAACTCATTGTTGATTTGTCAAAACCATCTAGCCCTATTTCCACCCTTAAGAAAAAATTTGGTGAGTTCTGGACGGTATGGGCAGAACTGTCAGTTGTGGATGGAGTGTTACGCAGAAGTGGTAGGTTGGTGGTTCCTAATAGTTTGCAAAATAGACTGCTCAAGCTATTGCATGAAGGACATAGTGGTATGTCTGGGATGAAAAGAAAAGCCAGAGAAACCTTTTGGTGGCCTGGGATGGACAGAAATATAGAGGAGCACGTACGTGAATGCATAGAATGCATGTGTAGTGATAAAACCCATAAGGTAGAAGAGTCACCCATTTCATCAACTAACTTTCCCAGTAGACCATGGGAAAAGGTAGCCATGGACATTTGTGGTCCATTCTCGGCCAAGGGAATAACTAACAAATTTGCATTAGCATTAATAGATTACCATTCCAAATGGCCGGAAGTGGCATTTTCTGGTGACATTAAAACTAGCAATGTCATTGAATTTTGTGACAAAATTTTTCGCAGAGAGGGAAGTCCAGAAGAATGAATCACTGACAATGGTCCACAATTCATTTCTAATGAATTTAAAACATACCTGGCCAGGATGGGTATTTTACACCACACCACAGCTGTCTACAATCCTAGAGAAAATGGTCTTGTGGAGACATTCAATAGGGTATTAAAAGAATGTATTCAATTAGCTGAAAAGAGTGGTGGAGATGCTAAGGAGGTGGTAAAGGAAATGTTGTGGAGCTACCGTACCACACCTCATTCGGTCACTAAGGAGTCCCCTTTTAAACTTCTCAAGGGTAGGCAACCTGGCACAAAGGTTGCTCCTGGATGGATGTTTAAGGATTTTGCACGACCTGTATGCAAGGAAAGTTTAGTGAATAGAGTAAAGGAACATCAGGACAAGTATGTGCACAGACACAATGACAGGATAAAAAGAAATAGTCGTACTTTTACTATCGGTGATTGGGTAAGGACAAACAGTGTAGGTTATCAGAAAAGAGGTCTATCAAAATTGTCTATTCCTAAACGCATAATCAAGGTCAGTGGCAACAGTGTTTGGCTGAGTGATGGCAAGATGTGGAACATTCGTAGCATTACCTTATGTAACAACCTGGAAGTTGATACCTGGTTGGGAAGGGATGGTAATGATCATACAACCAAGGAGCGTGTTGATTCTAACAATGACAAACGTGTTAAAATGATTCCTAAATGGCATAGTGATTATGTAACTTATTGACCAAATATATGCGGCATCATTTTTATTCTCCTTTTGTGTTATCAATGCTGCACATGTATCTTATTTGTTTTTTGTTTTCTTTCTTACATTTCTGTAACAGTTCTATTGTTTTGTTTCTATAAGAAAGGAAGATGTGTTGTATCTACATCCTGTATCTTCTATTCTGTATCTTACTATTGTCTCCTAGCAACATGCATGGCATTCCTTCCATGGTAACCAGTATGTAGGTTCTGGAGCTGGGCCAAAGGAAAGGGAGCTGGCAGTTGCTGAGAGAGGTCGTGTTGTGGGTTGTTCCTATGAACTTAATAAAGTTCCTTCTGAAGTAACCTGTCTGCGCCTCTTAAAAGTTACCCCCTGTCTTATGGTCCACTAAGCTATCCCTCACCCTAAGGGTATGAGAGGGTCTCCACCATGGGGAATTACAACCTGTGGTGTGCTTTGGTAAAGTAAAAGGCTGATGAGGTGTCTGAGTAGGGAAGTGAGACCCTAGGAAAGTTGGTCTCAGCTTCCTCAGATCACTGGTCACCATGTATGCCTGTCTTTCCATGACTGAGTTGCACTTTGCTCTAAGGGTCAACCTTTGGCTGCCTACAGCTGGGGGTTGGGTCCCTTTGGATGGAACACTGGAGGGACATGGCATGTTTGGAACCTTTTGGTCCCAGGTTTGCCCTTGCCTAACAGAGTCCTACTGGGGGAGGTCCCTACACAAAGGTATGGGGGATCCCTCAGTGTGTTGAGGAATTTTCACCTGGCTAGGGCTACTAGACTGGGTGCCCCTAATCTGCTGATGGGGGGTTCCTCTGGACAAGGGGCCCTATCGGGTCCACTGACCTCCCTGACCTCTGCAGCCCTGGGCTGACTGAGGCAGGGTAGAGAGGGGCAGGTTACCTGCTCCAGACTGGGTACCACCTTGGAAGGGTCCCCTGCCATCAGAAGGGTTGCCAGGCCTGACTACCTCTGGGGCAGTTCCTTCACTAGGGGTAGGATCAGTTCCCTGAGGAGGCTGACCCTTACCTATAGTCTGGGGGGAAGAAGACTTTTCTTCAACCCTGGTGCTCTCTTGTGGAGGAGAGTGGGCCATTCTTTCAGGCTCCATCACTCCAAAATTTTCCTGGGGTGGGGCTGTGGCCATCACAGCCCCCCTACCTTTCTCAGGGATGCCCAGCATTCTCAGATGGGCTTGGTGTTCAACTTCAGCCCAGGCTGAAATTTCTAGATCATTGCCCATCAGGCAATCTACAGGCAAGGTTGGGGACACTGCCACTCTTTTTGGGCCTGTGACCCCTTCCCAGCTGAGATTGACTATGGCCATGGGGTGATCTGTTCTGACACCATCAATGTTGGTCACCTGGTATTTAAACTCAGGTAAAAGCTGGTGAGGGGGGACTAGTTTCCCTGCCACCATGGTGACACTAGCCCCTGTGTCCCTGAATGCCACAGCTTTCTGACCATTAATCATTGGCTCCAGTCTGTACCTGCCCAATGCAGGTGGCAAATCCTATACCACCATCAGAGTCAGAGGAGTCTGTTGAGGGGGTCCTGTCTAAACTAGGGCCCACCTCTGTTCCCCTTGCAAAAGCACCTAATTTTGTGGGTGCACTACTCCCAACTGGAGGATTACTACTGGTAGTACCAGGAGGGGTGGTAGTATTTGTTGGAGAAACATTTTCTTTATTGCCAATCCTGGGGCAACTGGGATCAGTTTTCCAGTGGCCAGGCTTTTTACAAACATGGCAATATGGTTTCTTTTCAGGAGAGGAAGGAGTTTGGGGCCCACCCCCAGAAGAGGACTTTTGGGGCCCTGTAGTGGATTTATCCTTAGATTTATCCCCACCTTTCTCTTGGGACTTGGTAGAATCTTATTTCTGGTCACCACCCTGATTGTTAGGCCTTACCCTGGTTCTGACCCATTTGCCTGCCTTCTTTCCCAATTCTTGGGGAGAGGTCAGATCAGAGTCCACCAGGTGCTGGTGTAAAAGCTGTTTTTGACAATTATTAAGGATCTGCTCCCTCATAATCAAATTGTACAATCCTATAAAGTCATGCACTTTGCTGCCATGTATCCAACCTTCCAGAGCCTTAGTAGCACAATCTACAAAGTCAACCCAGTCTTGAGTCTGAGTCTTTTGGGTATCTCTGAACTTCAACCTATACTGTTCAGTGGTTAGGCCAAACCCATCAATCTGAGCACTCTTCAAGACTTTGTAATTGTCAGCATCCTCTTCTCTAACAGTGAGGAGCTTGTCTCTACCTTTGTCTGCAAAGGAGAGCCACAAGATTGCTGTCCACTGCTCCTGGGGGACCCTCTGAACTTTACAGGCCCTTTCCAGTGCAGTAATCCATTTGTGGATGTCATCCCCACTCTGGTAGGGAGGGACAATCTTGCTCAGGTTTCTATGGTCATAAGACCTTTCCCTACCACTAGGGAAGTTGTTGCCACCATGGGACACTAGTCCCAACTTTCTTCTTTGTCTATGAAGCTCTAGGGACTCCCTGTCTATAGCCAACTGCTCTCTTCTGATCCTAAGCTGAGCTTCTTCATACTTGAGCAGTCTCTTTTTCCTTTCATGAGAGGATTCCCTCCTATGAGAGGAAACAGAGGTCCCTACTGAGGTGTCAGAATGGTTAGACTCCTGAGAAGGAGATCTTGACCTTCGAGGCACACTCACAACTCTTCCTGGTGGGACAAAGGGGAGGCCATTCTGGTCCTCCTCCTCATCTGCAGGAGGAGCTGGATTTTCCAGGGCAAGATCATTGTCATCTTCCTGGCCAGTTTCAGAGGTCAGGTCCTGGTTTTCTTCACCCCTGGTCCCTTCCTCATTATCTGCCCCACCCTCTCTGCCTACCCCTTCAGACCCTAGGGGTCTTCTGAGATCATCCAACAGAAGCACCTCTATGAGGCGTTGGGTGTTGGCACTTTTGCCTGTCTTCAGCTTCCTAGTACTGCACAATGCTCTCAATTCCAAGAATGGGAGGTTGTCATACTTGGATGGTAGAAGCCCATTGGCTTCTGGCAGGGACCCACTGGTTCCTGGCCTTGAAGACATCACTAGTGAGGTGTGGTGTATGCACTACCTACTCTAGTGTGGCCTACTAAACTCTCTTGAGTTGTAGAAAGGGTGTGCTAAGCCCTTGACACACAACTCTAAGTTCAGTAGAACTTACTGTATTTCTAAGCTTGAATTTATATGTACCTCAGGTACCTTTAGTGGATTTCAGTTAGTCACACACTTGAGATTATCTGGTAAAACAAGGCAAGCTTTAATCCAACCGCTGCACACCAACGTGAGAAGTTGGCCTGGCATATGCTGTCCACTAATTATAGTGGGCACCTTGCACCAGTCCAAACGACCTTTATTGATGATAGGTTTAAAGACAACCTTTATTGAAAGCTATCCTAGTGGTAGCTATGGAGAGCAGCCTTCAGGCTAAGTCTTGAAGGAGTGTTAAGCTATTGTTTTACCAGTTATAATCTCGTAAATGACCAAATGAAAGGAGAACCACACCAGGTATATATATAAAAAATATATGTATTTATTACTAAACACTACCCAATAGTCTCTTTATGAGGCTAGAGGTCAAAGTACACAAGTTACAAGTCAAATAGCACAGTAAAGTAGCACAATATACGATTAGCCCTAGGGGCGTACCAAACCATATATTAAGAAAGTGCTATAAGAACCACGACTTAAGTAGACACAAGGCCTAGAGCCTGTAGAATCGCTGGAACCCCAAGGAACCACCCAAGGTAGTGACACAGGGGACCCACGGGGGCTATGTGCAGTGTGTGAACACAGCCGCGAGCTCCGTTAAAGTCTACGGGAAAGTCGCGGTAAGAGTTTTAGAGTTTAAGGACACTTAGAAATGGACTAGGACCAAACCCTCTTGGACTTAGACAGTTCTAGGGTTAACACCCACGGGAGCACCGGAGTACTCGAGTTACCTCACCCAGGGAAGCCGGGTGCATAGGTGTCGAATGGTGTTGGGTCGCGTCGTCGATTTCAATGGCAGCCTGCAACGAAGTGCTGCTGCCGGGAAGATGCGAAGTGTCCGAAGGGATCCAAGCCTGTTCAGAGAGGAGAAGAACCTGAAAGCAGAGGGGACAGAGTCTGGGTCACTTGCCAGTGACCAGGGGCACGATAGTCGAATGCCCACCGATGTCGGGTGCTTGAGGTGAAGGAGGTGAAGCTTGACTCTTCAGCCACGAGGACCAGGAGGCGTTTACAATGACCAGGAGCTGGATTCGAGCTGTTCCACAAAGGATGTCGAGTGCTGCAGTATTGGTGTCCGGATTGAACACAACAAGCCTTGGCAACAGCAACCCACGCAGAAAGGAGAAAGATGCTTCGGTGCAGACCAGCAAGGTCTGAGGGACTCACCACTCGGTGGAAAGTTAGGGCACGTCTGGAGCAACCAGAAACGCCCAAAGAAAATCAGACTTGCCTTCACAGGGACCCACCAGTTGACGGACCAGGGATTGCAAAGGAGCCTCAAGTGGAAATGCAAGAAGCGGGCCCACAGAACACTCATGGAGTATAGGCTCACAATCTTCAAAGCAAATGGTGCTCGGGGCCTGGGCTACAAGTAACCCAAAGCAGGACTTCAAGAGTTGTCGAGAAGTCAATGCACTAGCAAATGTGCATGGTGTCCAGGGGTTCTGGTTCCACATCACTCGTGAGGGCTGCGGGTCTCAGCTTTGCTGGGAACTTGGGTCGGCCTCTGAGAAGTCTGGAAATCCTCTTCCTGGGCTGCAAATACTTCGGAGTCCGGCGGGAGCTTCGGAGATGCAGACCGGCAAATGCTTCATTGGAGCTTGCCAAGCAGAGAAGTCACTCCTTGACCCCAAGGGAGATTTCTTCAGTCCTCTAGTCTGGAGTAGAGTGTCGAAGTTCCAGGATTCAGTTGCAGAGTTTCGTCCAGGGATATCTAAAGTCCTGTTGCCAGGGGTTCCTTACTTATACCTAAGAAAGGGGTTGGACTAACTCTGTGGACCCACCTATGGGAGGGTTTGGAAAGAGGGGTGGCTACACCCATTTTCTTTATCCAGTTTCGCACCAGAGCAGGGGCTGCCAGCCCCTGCAACCGGTTTGAACTGGGGTATGCACGAGGACACCAAATGTGCCCCCAGTGCAGGACTTCAAAGCACTCTTGGAGTGCACCCACCCAGCCCCAATCCACTAAGGCCTGTCTGGGAGGTGGCAACACCTCCCTGAGACAGGAAACCTATTGTCCAGGCCTCTCCTGCCGGAGGTTCGGTCAGCAGCAGGAGGCCAGACTCGTGTCTGTGGCTGCAGCATCCATTTTGTGATGCCAGGGCTCTGTTTAGCTGGTACCGGGTATACCGGTGCTGTCATGTCTTCCCCTCTAGAAGGGTGGGATCATACTCCCACACCAGTTACTGGTGTGGGGGTATGATTCCAAGGTGTTTGACACCAAACACGACATGTTTCCGTGCAGCCATCCCAAAGTTAGCATTTACCGCGAGGATATGATGCACTTAAGAGTATATGGTCAGTCTGCACCACAGACAACCCTGGAGAGGAGATTCCGAGGGCTGCAGAGGGGCTCTGCTCATGCATGGGCACCCTCTCATATATAACCAAGCACCCTGCCTTCAGGATTGATAAGGCCTGCCATAGGGGTGACTGATAGGTTTCTATGTGCAGTGATAGGTGAGATATAGTGAACCTATATCTCTGTAAGGGGTGCATGCACCACCTCACTCAGGCTGCAGTAGCAGTCCTGTGGTGTCATTTTGGATGGCTATCCAGGGGTGGCACAATACATGCTTCAGCCCCTGGTAGGCCTCTGGGGTACCTATGCCCTGGGTACATAGTATACCATATACTAGGGACTTATAAGGGCACTCCAGAATCCAATCTGTGGTGTACCTAAAGTACATGGAATCAATTTATAAGAGAAAGCAGATAGTCTGGGGACCTGAATAGCAGGTTCCCAGCCAAACTAAGTCAAAAACCATCAAAACACCAGAAAAAAAGTGGGGGCAACCATGTAGTCAGAGTCCACCTTCCTACACCACGTTTGTGAGTAACTAAGGAGGCCTCTGTGAATTCAAGGAAAATAATCTTTGGCCATTCTGTAGCGTGACTGCTAGGCCTGGAAAACCAGCTCACAGCAGGTACTTGCACAACTGATGTGTCCTACCTATGCCTCTCTCGCTCGATATTTTGAAATACCTACCTTCTTTTTGATGATATCCTGGCCAACAATATGATTTTTTGGATATTTTTGCAGTTTACATACTTGTACACACTTGTAAAAGTATGTGCCACAGGTGAGTCATGAATTGATGATCCCACGGCACACTGCAATATCTCTACACAAATCACACAATTACTCATTAAGGGCTCTTGAAAATGTAGAATATGAGGCTTGACATTGCCCTATGCTCAGGTTGGCATTTCTAACTCATTAGCCACCCCTGAGTGGGCCTTCCACTACCACTAGCGAACCCCTAGGGTAAGCCCTAAGGGGTGGAGCAAGTGGTAGGCAAAAGGCAGGGCAGGCACACATGGGTGTTCCCTGCCCAGGTAGTGCAGAACCCCCATGTGGGTTTTCCCTACATAGGAGGTCGGATGTTCCCATGGGACAACACCAGGGTTTTGCTGAGTCTCTTTTAGTGGCCTTAAAGGCTCTGGGCACTTTCCCACTGTAAATACAGTGTGAAAGTGTGTGTGCCCTTCCTACACACATTAGGAAGTGGTGCTTACCTGATGTTTTTAAACATACCTCAAGCCTGCCATTGCAAGCCTGTGGGTGCGCACTTGCACCTACCGTGGTTTTGAACAAGTGTCAAGCCTGCCATTGCAGGCCTTTGTGTGTGCAATTGCACGTATGCTCAGGTTGGCCTTTCTAACCACTGGCCATTCCTGAGGGGGCCTTTCACTACCACTAGGGCACCCCTGGGGTAAGTCTTAAGGGGTGTAGCTAGTGGTAGGTGAAAGGCAGGGCAGGTACACATGTGTGTTCCCTGACCAGGTAGTGAGGAATACCCATGTGTGTTTTCACTATCTATGAGGTTAGCTCTTTCCAGAGGTTAATATGGGAGAATGGTTGAAATTACTTCAAGCTGGAATAGTGGCTTACAATAGAGCAGCCTCATAATGTTTCCTATCATTGGATTCACAATGATTAACCCTCTCCTGTGGTATAGAGGGATTTGTCTTCTAGAAAGGGGGCATTTCTCTGCTCTAAAAACTCTCTGTGTGCCTTTTAGTTTGACTCCAGTCCACACGGAAGGCTGGGGGAGCACATCTGTGCATTCCCCGGAGACAGTTATAAACAGTGGGCATGCATCTGGAATGACAGACCTCTGCCATTTGAAGGCCTGGCTGGATAGATTGGAGGAAGGTGTTTTGACAATTGGCCTCTGGGAGCCAGATCATGGTCCCACTAAAGATTAAGACCTGCATTCCAGGGCCCCAGGGCAGACCTGACTTAAATTTAGGGGAGACATCTGAGTTTCAAATGGAAACCCTCTGAACCACCCCCAACTTCAAAGGCACGCTACAGTACAACTATTGGTGCAATACTTCAACAGGGTAGAGATACACTTGTGGGGACGTAGGACCGGAGATCCTTGAACTGCGTGATGCACACTGTCAGAGGAATCTGATGTGCACTAAGAGATTTACCTCCCTTGGAAGTGACCGTACACCCTTCCTGAATAGTGGCTGGTCTGGGCTGACTACCTGCTTCTGTGTGACACCCTGAAGTGTTCTCTTCAAGACCTTGTTGGCTTGCCCCCTGTTCTCTTGTGGAGGTCTCAGGGACATCAAAGACCTCCCGTGAGGGACCCACAACATCTACCTGTGACACCCGGTGAGCAGTGCACTCTTAAGTGCCCAGATCATCTGCTGGATCCCAATTGGTGGTGCGGCGTGAGTGTGGAACTAAGTATTGTGCCTGGAGACTGGATTATCTTGTGCGTAGCCCCAAAGTACTGCCCACATCTGAGGTGTGTGTCCCCTGCATCGTGGGGCCTCAACACGCATAAAGCTTGCTGGTGGTGAGCGGATTCACTGGTTGCGGGACCCCTCGTTGCCCGCTTTGCCGATCATGCCACATCTCTCTCATGCATCATGCCGACTGCTGCAGTGTCCAATTCACAGGTTGCAACCCTCAGAGGTGAGGGCGTACCCATAGAAGTGTCTCATTCTATCTCGTGCGGCACTGTTGAACTTGCGCCTGTGTGTGTGACCGGAATTGTCTGGTGTGATGACCCATATCAACGTGCACCGGACGTTATGCCTAATTTCCAGGGAGGTACTGAATTTGCAACTCTTCGTTGTCTGTGACCGGAATTGTCTGGTGCGACTCAGATCAATGTGCACCAGACGTTGTGCCTCATTTCCAGGGAGGTACTGAATTAGCAACTCTACGTTGTGTGTGACCGGAATTGTCTGGTGCGACTCAGATCAGCGAGCACCAGACGTTGTGCCTCATTTCCAGGGAGGTACTGAATTTGTAACTCTTCGCTGTGTGTGTTCGGAATTGTCTGGTGCGACTCAGATCAATGCGCATCATAAGTTGTGCCTCATTTCCAGGGAGGTACTAAGTTTGAGACTCATGTTCTGGGATTCCCAAATTGCCTGAGTGCTATTTTGATCAATGTGTGTTTGACTGGGTGCCTCCTACTCCAGAGAGGCACCCTGTTTCATCCCCCATTCATCAATTGTTGCTTTTTTTCCCTCAGTGTGGTGGTTGCTTTTGTGGCCTCAGTGTGGTGGACCGACTGCCCTCGCCTCATCCAGCCCTGACGACTTCGTGTTGACAGGTAGTACTGCCCGGACTGGGACCGGGTGGTGAGAGTAATTGACTGAGCTAAGGAACGCTTTCAATAGCGATCGGAAGTGGGCCAAGAGACAGCTTGACCCACCGTGCTTCGCAGAACGGGCTGGTGCTGAAAGGCATATTGTGGAACCCTTTGATTGAACGGCTATCACCCTCAGCCCGCTTCTGCTCTGCATACCTTGGGTGAACTTCCAGAGTACTTCCAGAGTAGTGGCCAAACCTCCATTTGTGGACTGCCGCCTAATTAGTCCTGTTACCTGCCCCCACTTCCTTCCCTGGAACCCTGACTAAGTATGACTCTGGCTGCGATCGGCTTAGAATCGGGGGAAAGGTTTTCTTTATCTACAGCCCATTGGTGTAGGGTTGGCAGGGTGAGCTGAATGGTGGAGGAGGACTTGGGCCACGGGGTCTGCATGTGCATTATCAACTGACCTTCCGGATACCAGTTGCACCGCATTAAGGTGCTGTGTGTGTGCGTGAGTGCGCTCCATACGGACCTGCGTGATATCCGTGGCCCCGCTTATCAGTGCTGAGTGACTGTGTGGCAGTGACTGCCTGTGATTAATTACACCACACCACAGTGTTGCTTTACACGTTGATTCCTTGTCAAAAGAATACTATGTTTGACATTGGTTTTTACCTGTGCGGCCTTGGCCCACAGTGCTGGTTCAAGGTGTTGTAGTTATCTGTGTGTACACATTACTGGCATCGTTGTGATCTGGGGTGCACCCTATAACTCTGTAGTATTGAATAATAACAATTGCTAGGGTGGGCCTCGCTATGACAACGTTTCGCACCGCAAAAGGTTGCTGGGGGGGGGTTAATAGGATCTTTCCCAAGTGTGCATATTACTGATGTCATTTTAACATAGTACTGCTAGTTATATTTCCGAATGTGATTTACGCCCGGAAATACATGATTTTCATGTTGTTTTAGTTAATGTGCATGTTGAATACAAACGTTATTTACATACACCACGCGCGAAGTATCTTTTATGCTGTTCAGTGTATTTATTGTGTGAGAGTGCTGTCCCAATGCTTTACACATTGCCTCAGTGATAAGCCTGACTTCTCAGTGCCAAGCTACCCAGCGCAGGTTATACAGTGAGTGTAATCACCCGCCCCTGACGGGAGTGGTAGGTTCTGCCTGGCTAGGGCATCGCCTCAGCCAACCAGAACGTGCCAGTTCCAACAATTATGTTTTGTTAATTCACTCTAATGATAGGTGAGAAGTTGCTAGTAGTACATTTGAACCCGGAAATGGTAAATAGCTAAAGAAGTGAAGTGGTACACCTAGGTGTAGAAGTAGATCTACAAGTGAGTAAATATACACATGTATATATAACTTTGTGAATTTGACCCCATATGTTTTCTTATTCTTTCAAACTTCAAATAAATGTAATGCCCAAAATTTAAGAAAATGGAGTGGGAAAGACATTACATGAGACCTTGTCTTGGTGAGTTATACTTTCAGAGTATTCTAAAATAGGGATAGTAGGCCTGGCTAAAGGGAGCGCTATTTCTCCTGCCACGGCAACCATTATACAAAAAAAAAACTGAACGCAAATATTTATCGGATTAATCTCAAAATAGTGTTTTAATAGAGTTCTTATATCTGTTCATTTCTGATTTGCATTTTAGAATTCCGACATAATCATACTGAAGAGTCACCATGACAAATTGCCTTCATCCCATCTCATTGATACATCATCATTTATATATATTTTTAATTTTTTTAACAGAGTTTTATATAGCGCGAACTAGACCCGGATCGGGTATCAGAGCGCTTTACATAGCACCAGATGCAGTACATGAGGACACATTCATTTTTGTTAGGCACTGGGAGATTAAGTGATTTGCCCAGAATCACAGGATGTTCAGCGTCATTGGCGAGACTCGAACCCAGTTCCCCAGATTAGAGGTCAGACGCCCTAGCCGTTAGGCCCAACATTATATGGTCTGCAAACATGCAGTATGTTTTTATTTTGAATAAGCACTCGAGTTGAGAATAAAAGTGGCTCCCTGGTGACTGAGTGGCTTATCTCAATTTTATTCACACGGGGTTGATTTGTGTTATTGTATACACATATTCACTGGTTTTCACTGGGTTTCTGGACACCGATTACGTTTATTTTTGTTTACGAGGTAGCGACCAGTGATGAGAAACGTGGGCATAACTGGTGATAATTAACCAGTAAGCTCCTCTGGTGGTGCGCACGTGAGGTGCTACCTCGTGTTTTCACAATTTTTTTCACATTTATGTGTTATATATACCTGTTAAAGTATAGGGTATGTTATGTGAACACAGTGACTGTTGACTCATGGGTCGGTTCTTTTATAATTAAATACAGGGCGAGTATGAGTTGGGACAATACCTATAAAATATGAAGGGTTGCTGTCGAGGAAGAAAATAAACTTCCATTCCCACTCATGAAGTCAATAGGATTTGTTGGCCCGATCAGATTAGGTCTTTGTTGTTATTTATAGCCCTAGCCGTTAGGCCAACTCCTCTCCCCATATTGTTTTTTTAAAGGATGCTGGTTACACAGCTCAAATGTCTGTGTCTGCATCCTAGACAAATCTGAAACCCTGTACTGAAACCAAAGAACACTAACCATCACACGACACTGCAGTAGATAGACACCAATCTACCACCTTGCATTACATTTTAGAGGCACTTATTCAACCCATTACAATGGATGCATGAAACATTGGCCAACCACATTACACAGCATTCTAGGAACAAACGCAAGCCCCTGCACTCCATCGAGGGATGCTAATTCACAATAATGAACTGCATCCTGGGGACATTACATACTGTCCTTCATCAAAGGAGCAGTAACTTACCACAATGCACTGTACCCAAGTACCCAGTCAACACTAATGCAGCACACAACATCCAATTCACACACACCTACTACACAGCATAGCATCATTTGAATACTAGATTGCTACAGTGCAGCCAAAGGGTGATAAGACACTACATCACATTTCTCCATCGAAACTCAAAACGACTTTGAAAACTGATCTGAATCTCAAGAACTTTAACCTACTATGCCTTATCCCAGTAACTCTGACTGATCACATTGCACCGGTGTGCACGCTTATGGCCTAATTACGAGTTTAGCGGTCCATCGGACAACCGGACCTGTGGTGTGGGTGCAGTGGCAGTTGGGGACCGCCGCACCAGTAGTCCGACCGCCATATTACAACTATGGCGGTCGGACCTCCATGGCATTGCTGCAACCGCTATGGATCTGCGATCCCTGGCGGTCGCATGGCGGTGTGAGACCCCAATATGCTTGCCAGGGCCCCTGCAGCCCTGCCAAGCATATTACGAGTTTTGCTCACTGCCAGGATTTCATGGTGGAGTTCATGCCATGAAATTCTGGCGGTGAGGAAACAAAGGGGGCCTTGTCGGGCCCCCTATTGCCTTTGGGCCCTTGGGTGCATGCTGGAGGGCACATGATGAGCCCCCCTGTGTGCATGCACCCCCTTTCTTGCACGGCATGGACTTAACAGTACATGACTAGCAGGAAAGAGCTTTGGCATTCCTATTGCAGTGCCTTTTTGAAAAGCACCGCCGTAGGAAAGCCATAGAACCGCCCGCCAGACCAGGAGAAAATTCTTATTCGGGCGGGCAGCTGGCAGTCGAGTTTGGTGGTGCGGGAGTGGGGTGGTGGCGTGTCGCCCTGATACTGCACCGCCAAGCTCGCAATCAGGCCCTTAATATCGAAGTCAGAATATCAATACTAAATATCAAAAATAGGCTTTCAAGAGTATTGTTATATCGAGGTATTCATTATCATTGGTAAGTATATTGTTTTTCTATTCTTTACAATAATATCAAAGTTTTAAATATCTAAAACTAAAATATTGTTGTAGAATAATATTGTTTATAAGTGTTTTGAGGTATTATTTATATAGAAGTTATATATATTTTTTTATGTGAATGTTAAATGCGCTTTTTTTAGATATGTCTATTATAGTATTTAAATTACACAGTGGCAGTGGCCACTGCATAGTTATAGTTAGGACTAGTTTTCATAGGAAATTGACTTTTTGTTTTGCTAATTTGACAGATCTTCATGAAACATTCCAAAAAAGGGTCCATCCTCCTCAGCTCCTTCCTGGAAGGTTTCAGTGTGATCCGTCAAGTGGGGGCAGAGAAAAAGTGGGGGTCCCAAAACATGTTTTGCCCATGTAGTTTCCAGAGGAACTTTTGACAAAGCTAAAGTCAAAACAACTTATCAGAATTACACCAAATTTGGCAGAAACCTAATTCTTTAAGCAGAAAGCATGCTTTTTTTAAAGCATACTAACTTGGTAAAAATCCGTTCAGACGTTTAAGAGAAATGAAGCCACAAAATGTATGGATATTTAGCAAAGCGGTGCTACGGAGGGAGTATAAAGCAACATATAAGAGACAGGGTATAGTCCTCCAGCCTTCTGGTCCTTGTGAGTGGTTGCTAGAGAAACATCTCCTGGGATCAAAGTGCAGATAAAAGATCTTTTCGTGTTACTGCTGTGATGCGGAACTCTCGAGAGAGACTACAGAGGGAGTTCAGAAGGAGTACACACGGAAAAAATTACAAATGAAGCATTCTGATTGGCTCGTCCCACTGGACTTAGCACTGTGATTGACAGGCTGCAACATAAAGAGAAGTGTTGTGGCCACCCTTTCAGGACTCAGGGACTCGGTCCCTGTTTCCTGAAATTTAAAATAAAACAACATACAGGGGGCTGACCCCCTGTCCCTTGTAGGGTGGTTCTAGAGGGATCCCCCATAGGGTCAAAGTGCAAAACCCATTTTGTTTCCTGTTGTTGTGGGCTTGCGACACTCCCACTGGACACTGGGACAAAAAAGAAATGGCTGGATAGTTGTCTGTTGGTGTTGTGCGATCATGGGGGTCGTTGGCCAACAATGGGGAATTTGCCTCCTGCAGTTGGTGGGTACCGAACCATCTTCAAGGGCCAGGCCCTGCACCCAACCTCACCACACACACACACATACCTGAAGGCCAGGTGCCACAGGTGTTGGTCATCTGCAGGAGGTTAGACGCACAACCCCGCCATGCATTGCCAAAGGCTGAAGGCAGTGCACGGAAGGGGGGTTGGGTGCCTGCAGTAGTTTGGGTGCAGGGTCTAGCCACAGACTAGACTAGGCACCCAACTCCCTGCCGTGTATGGCCTAAGGTAGTGGTCTGTGGTGGGTTGGGATAGTTAGGTATGTTAATTAAGTCTTACTTCATGTTAAAAACACCTTAGAACTTCACAGAAAAAAACCAAAGTTATAGTGACGTTATAGTTTGGCAGGGTAATACCCTACTTTACATTATAAAAACCTCAGAAATTCACTGAAAAAACAAAGATTGAAGTGATATTATAGTTAGGTGAAAATGACAGTTAAAAAATACCATTTTAAACTCAAACAGCACTGAAAAACACCAGACATAGTTAACTGAAGTAACTATAACTTGCACACTTGCCAAGCACTGCTTAGGACCTCAATTATTGCATCACTTATCACACTCACCAGCAGTCTCCTCGGTGACGGTGATGAGGTACATGCCGCAAAACAGCACCTTGCTCTTAAAAGGGCCTCACTCTTCCCACAGTGCGGGACATTGACTTTGCCATGGATACCTCCTGCTGGGATGGAACTACATCCTCCAGCAGTCTCCTTGGCGGTGGTGAGGAGGGGCATGCCGCACACCAGCACCTTGCACTTAAAAGCGCCTCACTCTTCCCACGGGATGCGGTCAGGCACCTGCCCCAGTGAAGACCAGGCCAAGAACGGGTCCGTCTGTGCCCAGACAAGGCCAGACCGGGCTCCCCTGGTGGCCTTAAGAGCTGGCTTCAACTTGGAGAGGAAAGAATCAAAGGTAGGCCTCTCAGTTTATAAACTTTTCCCCGTCCTGGTTAAGACTTCTTTAAAACACTGTCTTTCCAGCTATGTGGAAAAAGAAATCTACACATTAAAAAACAGAGCAGATAAGGGATCCCTTTCGAACCCCATTAATTACATCTTACTTCTCATCTGCCATGGGGGCTAATTCCACTGAATTGAAGCTAGTTGAGGATCATATAGAAGCTGTCCAAAGGTTGATAAAAGACCTTACTGCTCAACCAAAAGGTCAGTCTTCCAAAGCTCTTACAAGGTCAATTGGGGTTTGAGTCAATAACATCCCTAGGGTATCGTTAAAAACCAATCATTCATCACAGACAAGTAATGCTAATGGTGGGCAGAGTGTCTCTATGCAGAGTGCCACAGAGTTGAAAAAAACCTCTGCGGAACTTCTCCCTAATTAAAAAAATGGGTATCTCACACACCTTTGGTAAAGCAACTCTACCTTTACATGCTAAAGAGCATATAGCCACCTCACAAAAGTGAGCTTGGAATTATATCAAGCAGTGAGAAAGGTGATGATTTTGAGGTCCCCCTAACCTAGGGAGAGGACCAAGTAGATGCCTTGAACACAAAGAGCACATCATGCTGAACGATTCGGTGGTGGCCATCTTCCTAGGACCACCCCAAGCAAAGTTATGGGCAAAATACAATCCCAGCCAAAGGCCCCGCAAAGCATTATGGGGTTTGATTCTAGAGTGCAGTGAATATCATAATATCTGCTCTCTCGCTGAGCCGGAGAGCGCTGAGAGCCCTGCAGCTTCAGGAATGGTTTCCACTGGGTCTGGTGGGTCTGATGGAGGTGCCCATCCCACCGGGCACCTCAACAGTGGTCCTTGGTGGAGGGCAGCTTGAGGCCTGCTCTGGCGTCTCCCGGCTGCCCTCCTCCTTGTTTTTCAGACTTCTCGCATCCTCCATCTCCCCGGGGACCCCATCCCCCAGGTGGAATCCTGGTAAAGGGGGAACGGGACACCATCCCCGGCCCCGTGTGTTTCCTGAGGTGGGGGAGCGCTGTTCCTCTTCCCCGAGAGTAAGAACAGGGGAGGGCCGCTGCCTCCCCTGCATGGTCCGCTCTCCCTGCTCCCAGTGCCTGTGTCTGGGGGGAGCAGGAGGTGACTGCAGAGGGTTGCCATCTGCCCGCAGGCAGACCTCCATACCTGTTGCTGGCTCCTGAGGCAGCACGCGTGGGTGCTACTGGGGCAGGGAGCCCGCAAGGACAGCCGGGGGTGGGCTCCCGAGCTGCCCTCCACCAAGGATCACTGTTGAGGTGCCCGGTGGGATGGGCGCCTCCATCAGACCCAGAGGAAACTGTTCCTGAAGCCGCAGCCGCTCTCGCCGGCTCAGCAGGAGAGCCGATATATGATATTCACTGCACTCTAGAATCTCGCCCCATAATGCTTTGCTGGGCCTTTGGTTGGGATTGTATTTTTGCCCATAACTTTGCTTGGGGTGGTTCTAGGAGGATGGGACCACCATCAAAGCATTCAGCATGGTGTGCTCTTGTGTTCAGGGCATCTGCTTGGTCCTCTCCCTAGGTCAGGAGGGACCCCAAAATCATTACCTCTCTCACTGCTTGATATATTTCCACGCTCACTTTTGTGAGGTGGCTATGTGCTGTTTAGCATGTAAAGGTAGAGTTGTTTTACCAAAGGTGTGTGAGGTGAGGTGAGGTGAGGTGGGTGTGGGTGCAGGGGCTAACCCTGCTATGCCGCGAAGTCAGAGTTTTTGCCTGAACTCAGTGTTCCCAACAGAGCGCATGGTTGGCAAAACGCTGCTGGCGGAGCGGAGTTTGCCACCTGGGCTTAAATAACACAGCCAAAATGACAAACTATTGTATTGTACACAAGCAATTGGAAGACATCTCTAATGCTAGCCCCCTCAATCTAGTGCTAACAAATCTCTTTTCTCCAAAAGAAAGTCAGGGATGGGAAAGTACAGATGGCTGGATGTTTGAGATAAACATTTAAGCACGCTGTAAATCCAGATAGGGATCGTAGAAGACCTCAATCCGCCTCTTCAATGCAGGATTACATCCTCTTGGAAAGGTCTGACCTCAAAGCCGATTTATATGACTGTTGTTAACTGTTTTTTGATAGTATGGAGGCCTTACTGATGGACTTTCAACGGGATATCCATGATCAGATTAAATCTTTGGGTCATAGTGTACAAGCGCTGACAGAGATTCTTAATAGAGCTTTTTTGTGCCAAACTGGGACTTAGAGTGGATCAACTACCTCGGGTACTCTCTACCCCAGGTCAAGAATTCTGCGGCGTTTCTTCCCCCTCCCAGCTCGTATGCAGTCACAGACACCTCATTTCCAGTCAAGAACAATTCCATGCTCGATTAGACATTGAGACCCGTCTGTTTTCCTCCTCCTCATAGTACCCAGATGAATGCCTTTAAGAATGACTGCCGATTGGGACATTTGCATCTGCCCCCCGAAGGCAATCCATATGTCATAGTTCTGGAAGGAGAGCCCACCCTGGGTGAAGATGCCCATGAGGATTGGCTGGGTATAAAATGTAAAGTAGCTCACTGGTGCAAAAAAAAAAAAACAAAGGCTGGCTGATGGATATAGTGACGATATCATAATGATTCGAAGAGTTGACTGGTTAGGTCTTTCACCCAAAGCCTCTAAGGGAGACTGTGTTGTAGTTAACTTTAAAAACCCTCATCTGGTGAGTTCCTTGCTGCACCATCTAGACTATTTAACAAACCAATGGGGCAAGATACGCACCTTCCTCTTGAATTTCTTTTATCTCCCAACTTCTTTAAGTGCCATTGAATCTGCTAGGCCTAGATCAGTCCTTAAAGTAGCAAACAAGCCCAACGTTCCCATTGCTACAAATAATCGTTTTGCAGCTTTATCTGGATTGTCAGGTATAGAATGACTGGCCTCCCTCCCTAACTGCCACCAAACCATGAAATCATCTTTGGCCTCTCCCGAGTCTGATAAAAGACAGAATGAATCACCTAGTTTGGGTTCTGTACAGGAGACAGAAGTGGGATCAGGCGGTTTGCAACTACTCCCATGGAACATTGCTGGCGTACGACATTTTCACCTAACTATAACATCACGTTAACCATTTGCGTTTTTGTGTTTTTAAGTGAGTATATGTGTGTGTGTGTTGTTATTTTTAAACAAATCATTAATGTTATTTTTTTAAATATTATATTTTTGTTTCAGGAGTTCGGTATTTTAGGGATTACAGTGGGTAATTGTGAAAGTTGTAAGTTATAATTAATCCAGAAGACGTGGTTCCAGGTAACTCAGGTTTATTTGCAGAAAAAAGAAACTCCAGCCACGAACATGAGAAGCGTACAGCATAAACTGCCACTCCCTGGATCAATTAACTATATACATTCCAAATGGAATTCTCTGCAGCAGCAGAGATAAACCATAGATATAGACAAAATACAATAGTAGCATTAAATAAGAGATCTGATAAGAAACATCATGAATAAAGAAGAAACATAGAATATCACACATCTTCTCCCCATAAAAAGCAAACAGAAGACAGATTACTCAATTTTTATCTTAACCAAGCGATTAAAGTTCCAAATGCGTCCATCATCCAACTTGGCTGCACCCTTAAACACTTTGGTTACAGTATAAGTTTTGCTAAACTTAGAAACACTCCGAGATCTTTCTCTTAACTTGACTTTTACAATATCGCCCACATTAACCTGAAAAGGCTTCACAGCATGACGTTCATCATAATTATTTTGTCTTTCACTCTGAAGATACAATTCTCTTTCACGAGACACATTCAACATTTCATTACTACACAATGCACTCTTGCGGTGGCTACTAACCCAAGGAGGTTCGACCAGAGTATTTGGTTTTCATTTTTTAAACAACTCAAAATGACATAAACCAGTAGTCGAATGCGGAGTGAGTCTATACTCCTCAACTCTTCTTTTCACGTCATGAATCCAGTCATTCCCACTACTCCTAGAAATTTGAATAGCTTCTTTCAATGTCCTATTAAACCTCTCAATCATACTATTTGATTCAGAATGATACAGTGCACACCTTTTGTGAGAGATTCCCCTACTTGCCAAAAACCCTCTCATCTCTTTCGAAACAAATTGTACGCCATTGTCGGTAAGTATGGATCTTGGATTTCCTTTGCGGGCAAATATCTCCGATAGAAACTTAATAACCGCTGAGGTATTAATTTCGTTGGTTATTGCAACCTCAGGCCACCTAGAAAGCATGTCCATAACAACCAACACATATTTGGATGTACTCCCTACATTGATGGGACCAAGTATATCAAGTGCAATTTCCTCCCACACCTCAGAGGGAATTTCTCTACAAACCATAGGAGACTTCCGCACCTTGAGACTCTTGTCACTTAACTTACACTCACAACATTCTCGAACCAACCTTTCAATCATGATATCCATCCCTGGCCACCAATACATAGATCTAAACCGCTCCTTTGTCTTGCAGATGCCCTGGTGTCCCACATGCGCTAACTGAATCAATCGTTCCCTGATGCCCAATGGAGAAACTAATCTTCCACCCCTAACAAAAACACCATTACAAACTGACAATTCATTGACCACTTTAACAAAACCTGCAAAATGCTCTGATTCGTTCCAACGTACATCACCTGACAATATATTCTTGATTATCTCTTTCTGGACTTCATCTTTATCTACTTCTTGACTACACTCCTCCTCAGTCACACAACCACCAGTCACTACGCAAACCCTCACATCATCCTCCTTCCACCAGTTACACTCATCATCAAAAGCTGAAACATCAGAACTCAATCTTGATAAACAATCTGCCACTTTATTTTCCACACCAGGCAAGTAAGTAACTGTGAACTGAAAATCTTGTAAAGCAACTAGCCATTTACAAATCCTTGTAGAAATACACTCTAGCCCCTTTCTCATAAAAACTTCTTGTAATGGTTTGTGATCAGAACACTCTGTAAATTTCACACCCCATAAAAACTGCTTAAATTTTCTAACAGCCCAGAAAATCGCCAGAGCTTCTCTCTCAATAGTAGAATACCGCTCCTCTGCTCCCCTCAATGACCTGCATGCAAACAGAATAGTAATTTCCTCTGAACCTTGTCTTTGCTTCAACATGGCTCCGAGTCCTTTGATGCTAGCGTCCATGTACAACACACAAGGCATACCTGGCACAAAACTTTTCAACGCTTGGACTGAGGTAAGTGCACCCTTAAGATCCTCAAACTCCTTGCTACACTCCTCAGACCAAACAAATTGCACACCCTTCCTAAGCAGACTGTGCATAGCTGAAGACCGACACGTAAGATTGGGAACAAAACGTGCATAAAAATCGACCATCCCTAAAAAAGTTTGTATATCTTCCTTTTTTGTAGGTCGAGACAACTCAACAATAGCTTGAACCAAATCTGGTTTGGGACTAACTCCCTCACTAGATATGACATGACCTAAATATGTTATTTGGGTCAAACCAAATTTGCACTTATTTAACTTCAAAGTTATGCCCCTTTGCTCAAAAATCCTCAGTACTTCTCTTACTCTGCACACATGAACCGACAAGTCATTGCTAAAAATCAACACATCATCTTGGAAAACTTTTACTCCATTCAAATCCTTCAACAAATAAAACATTAATCTCTGAAAAACTGACGCGGCACAAAAGAGTCCAAATGGCATACGGTTAAATCGGAAAACACCAAACGGCGTGACAAATGCAGAAAGATTTTTTGAGTCATTACTCAACTTAACTTGATGAGACGCGGACATCAAGTCAAGGGTGGTAAAATACTTAGCACCATCAATCAAAGTGACCATCTCTTGAATGTTAGGAAGAGGAAACTTATCTTCAACAACCTCCTTATTTAAATGACGAAGTTCCACACAAAGGCGAATCTCGCCAGAACTCTTAGTTGCAACGACCAATGGAGCCAACCACTCTGGAGACTCCAAAGGTTCAATAATTCCTTCACACTCAAGCCTCTTCAACTCCTTCTGCACTGCATCCTGAAGACTCAATGGAACATTCCTAACTTTGCATACCACAGGAGTGGCTCCACCCTTAATCTTAATATGGTGAACATACCCTTTTACACGACCAACCTTATCTGCAAACACACTGGGAAACTCCAATCGAAATTGATCAGACAAAATCTCAACCTTTCTCACTTGCACAGGGGGATCGAGATTAGGGTCTAAGAAAATTCCAAGCATTTTCTGTTGTTGCCAACTCAAGATAGAATCACCCTTCACAGGTACTTATACCTTTCCTGTAGCTTTGTTCCCACGAAACTCAAAATCTGCTTGAAAATAACCAACCAGCTCTATGGATTTGCCACCATAGCTGTACGGAGTAACATCAGGTGCTAAGAGTGAAACCTTTCCTAAATGCTCTCTCAAATTCTTTATCGGAAATGAGAGACAATTTGGCACCAGAATCCATCATCATCACAACCTCAATACCATTCACACATACAACATCAGAGGGATGTGAACAAGTCACTTTGTGTACCTTATTGACATTAACATCAGTAACTTGCAACATAATGTCATGTTCTAGTTCCCCAACAGTATTAACGTTTTCTTTTTTTGAGTTAGTAGCTTACAACACTTAGAGAAATGTCCTTTTTTCCCACACACTCATCATACAACGTGCACAGCAGGACAATCTTTAGAATTTGCCATATGATAAGGATTTCCACATCTGTAACAAAATCCTCTTGGTTTAGAAACTGCATTGGGTTTACTCTTAGAAGAAGAAAATATATTGACATCAGACGCTTTGCCCTTGGACTCACTCTTACCCACATTTTTGGATTTTTGCAATTCACGCATGCACTCCATTGAATGCTCAACTTGTTTGGCAATGATGAGGACCTCAGAAAGACTGGGATCATTCTTGCACCACAGTTCTTCCCTGACTTTATCGCTCCAACAGTCCAACATGAATTGATCACGTATTCTTTCTTCTGTATTCTCTCCAAAATTGCAAAGGGAGGCTAGTTTCCTCAAGGCTGTAGCAAAATCTTCAACAGATTCTCCTTCATGTTGCTTTCTTTTACCAAAATGAAACCTCTCTAAAATTATAGAAACTTTAGGTAAGAAGTGTTTGTCCAATTTTTTTACAGCTGTGTCAAACTCACTCAAACCATCACCCTCTCCCTCATTATCCAAATCAGGTAAATTCTCATATACTTCTTGGCCCTCAGCTCCTAAACAATGAACCAACAAAGATGTTTTCCTTTCGGATGACAAATTAGGACCAGTAACTTTAACGTAGTTTAAAAATACTTTTTTCCATTTTGACCAGATCAAAGGTGGGTCACCAGGAGAAACAAGAAAGAATGGGGAGGCGAAATATGTTGCATGTTGTAATATCACAGTAATCAATGAAGAATACGTAAAAAGTATAAAAGTAAAATAACTCTCACCGGTATCCGAAAAGATACCCGAAACTTTCCTGCAAAGAAAAAAATAAATTATAATGTACAAGGAAAGAGGAAGAGAACAAAAAGCAAGAATAAGTAAATGAGAAAATAAAGAAAGAAATAGAAGAGAAAAAAAGAATGAAGATGAAAGCTATAAATAAGGTTGCTTCAATGTTCTCTTTTGTTTTTGATGAGAAGTCCACTGTTGATAAACTCCAAGTTCAAAATGCATAGAACACTGGTTGTAAATGCAGTAAAAATAGTTTTATGTTGATGGAATAGTCCTAAGCAATTCCGGTGATAGACAGTAGCCGAAGATTGTCAGGAATTCCAGTGAGCGCAGAAATAAAATGTGTGCGCTTCACAGTGAAACAGCTTGGATGAAAGAAAGCTCACAAAGAACTGAATGTGGCCGGACACACAAAGCAATGATGATGTAAGTACCTGTCTCCGTGTTGCGCTGCGTTCGAGTGAACGCGCGAGGAAAGCTCGATGAGAGAGCTCGCGCTGAACAGCAGTTGGCTTGAGCGCGCACACAGCGCGAAACTGTCCAATAGCTTTAAACAAATACAATAGGCAGGAAATAATTCGTGGGAATTATATAATTGTGAAGACAGCTCTGTGTCAGCAGAAACAGCCAGCCATAAAAGAATATCAGGAGAAATGTAGAAAACATAGTCAAAATGACATGACGAAATTTGTCATTTGTGGTAGAAACAAAAAATATCTGTTCATAGATGTCAAAGGAATGACGAATGAAGAATGACTGGTGGTAGATGTCACCAGACAAAGTTTAATTCCCGTAAAGACAGTCAAAATAGGCACGTACTCACTGAACAGCACAGCAGTGTTGAAGTTTCTTCTGCCCAATCGTCGCCAATGTGAAAGTTGTAATTTATAATAAATCCAGAAGACGTGGTACCAGGTAACTCTGGTTTATTTTCAGAAAAAAGAAACACGAGCCACGAACATGAGAAGCGTACAGCATAAACTGCCACTCCCTGGCTCAATTAACTATATACATTCCAAATGGAATTCTCTGCAGCAGCAGAGACAAGCCATAGATATAGACAAGATACAATAGTAGCATTAAATAAGAGATCCGATAAAAAACATCATGAATAAAGAAGAAACATAGAGTATCACAGTAATGTATTATGTATAATGACATTTGTATTAGTGTTATCTAAAATATTTGAACTTGTTTTGTTGTATTGATTGTTTAAATTGTATTTTTGTTATTTATTATTCTGGATGTGGCTATTCTGGGGTTTGGGCGGGTAGTTTATTCACGTTTTTTTTTTATATATATTTATTTTCTGATACTTTTTTTAAATATAGAAAATTAATTATGTCATTTATTGGTTACTTTTTGGGGATTTGTCAGGGTTTTGGGTGGGTACTGTATTAACTGTATTTTTTTCCAAATATTTTATAAATTATTTGTTTATCAATTTAAAATATTTTAATTGAATTACTTATTTTAATTAATTACTTTTATTTTTTGGGTTGCTATTATTTAAGGATTTTGGGTGGCAAATAATTACATTATTTTTTCAAATGTAATTAATATTTTTTTGATATTATTTTTTTAATCAAAATTGTAATTACATTTTTTACGTTTGTTAAATGTTATGTATATTATTATTTTTTCTTTGGATTTGAGAGGGATTTTTAGCAGTGTACTAAAGTGCCTTATTAGGAAATATTTATTTTTAAATTTTTAAATTGTACCTTTTTTCTGGTTTTATTGACTTGTTTTCAAGGAACTAAAGTGGATGTTGCACCAGTTTGCTAGTTACTTTAAAGGGTGAAGGGATAGGTAATGAGTAGTGGTACAATGGAGTTTTTAGAGCTAAAGGATGGGTAGAGAATAGCGGGAAGTAAGATGTTTTTAGGGCTTCGGGGTGGGTAGAAGATAGTGGTAGCATTGAGTTGTTATGACTCAGGAATGAGTATTGCTTTAAGCTTCAGGGTTGTCTGCGGGGGGATAATTATTGAGGTAGAAAAATATATGTAATCTATCTATCTATCTATCTATCTATCTACCTATCTGTAATTTGCAATTCTATATTTTAAATGCATACATTTTATTTCTAATATTTTAATGAAATTGTGACTATATTTAATTATATATAAGTGTGTGTGTGTGTGTGTGTATATATATATATATTTAGTGTTATTAGCATTTACTATGCATTATATTTTTGTGCATTTAAATATATTATTTTGAAAGTAAAATTAGCATATTATAGAATAATTATATTATTATTTACATTTAATTTAATAGTAATGTATTTATATATATTTGGATTGATCATTCACTCCAAAGTTATAGTTAGTGTTGTCTGGTTAGAGAGCTGAAAAGAGTGTGCGATGAGGTCCGCTACTAATGATAATTTGAAGGTGGGGGATAAATTGTAAATGATAGTTATAACTATAACTTTGGAATTTTTAAAGTTTTTGTAGTTTAATCTTGGTTTGTATAGGGAGAATACGTTTTCTTAACAATAACTAAGTTTTGGCCTTTGGTTCTTTCATTGAATTTCAATAGTTTTTCAAACTTTTTATTAAAAATGTGTTTCAAATCGTAGAGTTTAGTGTTTCAAGTGGAGAGCTGTTATGTGGAGTGTTGTACAGTACAGTGGAAGAGAGTGTTGTAAAGTTTATTGTCATAGAGTGGAGTATTGTCAATTGGAAATCGAGTGGGGTAGAGTAGAGTGTAGTAACATACCATACAGTATAGTAAAGTGTTATATAGCGTTGTGGCATGGTGACTTATATAGTGGAGTCATGTATCGTAGAGAGAAGCAGAAAGTTGTACAGTGAAATGGTGTGTCGAACAGTAGAGTAGGGTGTCGTAAACTGTCATAGAGTAGAGTATAGTGTTGTAGAGTGGAATGGGGTGAAGTACAGTGCCATAGAGTGGATTATTATCAAGTGGTGTGTCGTAAAGTACAGTGGAGGAGAGTGTCATTGAGTGGAGTGGCATTTCATAGAGAGAAGGTGAGTTGCATGTCGTTGAGTGTCATATAGTGTAGTACAGTGGTGTAGAGTGGCTGGACCCTTCCGTGTTTAAGAAAAGACTAAAAACTCTGTTGTTCGCCTAATAACAATCTCCCCCAGTTCCATTCTGTTTCTTTCTAACTGGTTTTTCGCGCCGGGACACTCATGAGTAGCCGAGTGAGCTATAAATGGTTATAACATAACATAACATAACATAGAGTGGAGTAGAGTGGCATAGAGTGTAATACAGTGTTGTAGAGTGGAGTTGCATACAGTAGAGAATCAGATAGTGGAGTGCCATAAAGCAGAGTATAGTACAGTGACATAGAATGGGATACAATGCAGTAGAGTGGAGTGGAGTGGAGTGGAGTACACGGGAGTGGGGTAGTGTAGAGTGGAGTAAAGTGTCATAGAGTGGAGTGGCGTGTCTGAGACTTTGGTGGTCATGGAGTGCAGTAGAGTAGTGGAGTACTATATAGTTGAGTAAAGTGTCTTAAATTGGAGTACCGTGTTATACAGTAGGGTGTAATGGGCTGTCGTACAGTGTTGGAAAGTGATGTGGACTACAGAAGAGTAGAGTGGCATACAGTCTAGTTGATTTTTGTGGAGTGGTGTACAATACAGTACAGTGTTGTAGTGTGGTACAGTGGATTGACATAGAGTGTTATAAAGTACAATGGTGCAGAGTGGAGTGGCGTACAGTGAAGTTATGGAGTAGAGTGGAGTACTGTTTCAGAGTAGAGTGGAGCGAAGTTCGGTGCAATGGCATACAAAGAGTTGCATACAATGTCGGGATAGTGGACTAGAGCATTGTAGAGTAGAGTGGAACACGGTTGTGTACATTGGTATACAACATAGTACTTTGTTGTACAGTAGAGTGAAGGGGTATAGACATGAGTTTAGTGTCAGAGAGTAGCATACAGTGTAGTAGAGTGCTGTAGCTTGGAGTTGCATAGAGTACAGTAGTGTGTGAAACAGTGGAGCTGGGTAGCGTGGATTGTTGTATAGTAGTGTAGAGTGAGGTAGAGTCTAGTACAGTGGAGTAGAGTTCAGTGGAGTGGTGTAACGTAGTGTGAAGTAAAGTAAAATAGAGTGTATTGGTGTGTCGTAGAGTAGAGTGTCATGGATTGGAGTGTACTGGCGTAGAATAGGTAGTAAACTGTTATAAATTGGAGTGGGGTCTCGTACATTAGAGAGGAGTGCTGTGTAGTATAGAAAAGTGGTGTATAGTGGAATAGAGTGCTGTACATTGGAGTGTACAGGTATAGAGTGGAGTATAGAGTGGGGCATTGGAGTGTATGGGGATAGAGTGGAGTAGAATGTCGTACAGTGCCATGAAGTATGGTAGACTTTTATAGAGTGGAGTTATATAGAGTGGAGGAGAGTGTCATACAGTGGAGTGATGTAGGGTGGAGTGGCGTACACTGTAGTGGAGTAGAGTGGATTACCATAAAGTGGAGTAGCATACAGTGGAATAGCATACAGTGGAATACTGTGCAGTGGAGTATAGAAGAGTGGAGTAGCTTAGTGTGGAATAGCGTACAGTGGAGTGGTGTACAGTGGAGTGACATGGAGTGGACTAGGGTACAGTTAATTAGCATAGAGTGTTGTGTCGTACATTGAAGTGGTGTAGCATAGAGTTGAGGAAACTGTTATTAATTGGAGTGGCATCTCATACAGTAGAATGAAGTACTGTGTCGTACAGTGTTGGAATCTGTAGTAGAGTGTTGTACAATAGAGTTAACCGGCATAGAGATAAGTGCAAATATGGAAAGTGGAGTGTAGAGGGATAGAGTGTAGTAGAGTGGCACAGAGTGTAGTAGAGTTTTAGAGAGTGGAGTTATATAGAGTGGAGGAGAGTACACTGCAGTGGCGCAGAGTGGAATAGCATACAGTGGAGTGGTATAAAGTGGAATTGCTTAAAGTAAAGTAGCATAAACGGGAGTGGCTTACAGTGGAGTGGGGTAGAGTGAAATAGTGTCTAGTGTAGTAGCGTACAGTGGAGTGGCATAAAGTGTAATAGCGTATAATGTAGTTGTGTACAGTGGAGCGGCATACAGTGAAGTGGTTAAGACTGGAGTGGGGTGAGGTAGAGTGTAATAGCATACAGTGGAGTGGTGTACAGTGGCATGGGGTAGTGGAAAACCATACAGTAGAGGGGCAAAGATTGAAGTTCCATACAGTATAAAAGTTTGTAATAGAGTGGAGTACAGTGGAATAGTGTAGAGTGGAATACAGTGGAGTGGTGTAGAGTAGAATAGCATAAATTGGAAGAACGTAAAGAAGAATAGCATAGAGTGGAATGGTGTACAGTAGAGTGGTGTAGAGTGGAGTAGTGGATAGTGGAGTGGTGTAGAGTGGAGTGGCGTCCAATGGTCTTGCATAGAATGGAGTGGCATAGAGGGGAGTGGTGTACAATGAAGTGGCCTAGAGTGGAGTAGCGTATAGTGGAGTCATATACAGTGGAATAGCGTAGAGTGGAGTGGTGTACAGTAGAGTGACATTGACTGGAATATCATATAGTGGACCAGTGCACAGTGCAGTGGTGTACACTCAAGTGGTGTAGACTGGAGTGGTGTACACTGGAATGGGTTAGAGTGTAATAGCATACAGTGGAGTGGCGTCCAAGGGAATAGCGTAGAATGGAGTGGGGTAGAGCGGAGTGGGGTGGGGTAGAGTGGAGTGGCATACACTGGAGTGGCATACACTGGAGTGGTGTTCACTGAAGAGGAGTAGAGTGGAGTTGTGTGCAGCATAATAGCATAGAGTGAAATGCCCTTAGAGGGGAGTGTTGTACAGTGGAGTGGCATAGAGTGTAATAGTGTATAGTGGAGTAGCGTACAGTGAAGTGGAGTATAATGGAGTGGTGTAGACTGAAGTGTTGTACAGTGGCCTGGGATAGAGTGTAGTAGAATACAGTGGAGTGGCGTACATTGGAGTGGGGTCCAATCAAATAGCATAAAATGAAGTGGCGCAGAGTGGAGTGCCATACACTGGAGTTACGTCGAGTGGAGTAGCATACAGTGGAGTGGCATACATTGGAATAGTGTACAGTGAAGTGTTGTCGAGTGGAGTGGCATACAGTGGAGTAGAGTATTGTGAAGTGGCATACAGTAGAATGGCATAGAGTGGACTGCCGTAAAGTGGAGTTGTGTGCAGTGTAATAGTGTAGAGTCAGTGCCATAGAGCGGAGTGTTGTAAAGTGGAGTGGTGTAGAGTGTAATAGTGTATAGTGGAGTAGCGTACAGTAGAGTGGCGTATAATGCAGCGGTGTAGACTGGAGTTGCGTACAGTGGTGTAGGGTAGAATGTGGTAGGATACATTGGAGTGGGGTCAAATCAAATAGCATAGAATGAAGTGGCGTAGAGTGGAGTGCCATCCACTGGAATTACGTCAAGTGGAGTAGCATACAGTGGAGTGGCATACAGAGGAACAGCGCACAGTGGAGTGTTGTCGAGTAGAGTGGCATACGGAGGAGTAGAGTAGAGTGAAGTGGCATACAGTAGAATGGCATAGAGTGGAATAGCTTATAGTGGACTAGCATTCAGTGGAGTGGTGTACAGTGAAATAACATAGACTGCAGTGGCATGCAATGACATTGCGCACAGTGTACTAGCTAAGCCAGGGTGGCTAACTCTGCCCCGCCAGCAGAGTTTGTGGTGTTTTGCCAACTCCGCGCTCCATTGGGAGCACGGAGTTCAGGCAAAAACTCTGACTCTGTGGCGTATAAGAGTTAGCCCCTGCCCCAGACACCTCACTCACCTTTGGTAAAAGAATACTACCTTTACATGCTAACCAGCATATAGCCACCTCACAAAAGTGATCTTGGAAATATATCAAGCAAGTGAGAGAGGTGATCATTTTGGGGTCCCCCTAACCAAGGGAGAGGACCAAGCAGATGCCTTGAACACAAGACCACATCATGCTGAACGATTCAGTGGTGGTCCCATCGTCCTAGGACCACCCCAAGCAAAGGTTTGGGCAAAAATACAATCTCAACCAAAGGCCCCGCAAAGCATTATGGGGCGAGTTCTAGAGTGCAGTGAATATCATAGTATCAGGTCTCCTGCTGAGCCGGGAAAAGCCGCTGTGGTTTCAGGAATGGTTTCCTCTGGGTCTGGTGGGTCCGATGGTGGTGCCCATCCCACCAGGCACCTCAACAGTGATCCTTGGTGGAGGGCAGCTCGGGAAACCTAACTCCGGCTGTCCTTGCGGGCTCCCTGCCCCAGCACCACCCATGAGTTCTGCCTCAGGAGCTGGCAACAGGTATGGAGGTCTGCCCACTCCAGCAGACAGACGGCAGCCCTCTGCGGTTACCTCCCGCTCCCTCCAGACACAGGCACGGGGAACAGGGAGAGCGGACCACACGGGAGAGGCAGTGGCCCTCCCCTGTCCTTACTCTTGGGGAAGCGCAACAGCGCTTCCCCACCTCAGGAAACACACGGGCCGGGGATGGGGTCCCGTCCCCCTTTACCAGGAGTCCGCCCAGGGGATGGTGTCCCCGGGGAGATGGAGGATGCCAGGAGTCTGGACGACTAGGAGGAGGGCAGCCTGGAGACGCCAGAGCAGGCCCCAAGCTGCCCTCCACCAAGGATCACTGTTTAGATGCCCGGTGGGATGGGCACCTCCATCAGGCCCACCAGACCCAGAGGAAACTATTCCTGAGGCTGCAGCAGCTCTCAGCGGCTCTCCCGTCTCAGCAGGAGAGCTGATACTATGATATTCACTGCACTCTAGAATCTTCCCTTATAATGCTTTGCAGGGCCTTTAGTTCGGATTGTATTTTTGCCCATAACTTTGCTTGGGGTGGTCCTGGGAGGATGGGACCACCACTGAATCGTTCAGCATGATGTGCTCCTTGTTTTTAAGGCATCTACTTGGTCCTCTCCCTAGGTTGGGGGGACCTCAAAATCATCACCTCTCTCACTGCTTGATATATTTCCAAGCTCACTTTTGTGAGGTGGCTATATGCTCTTTAGCATGTAAAGGTGGAGTCCCTTTACCAAAGGTGTGCGAGATTCCCATTTTTTTTAACTAGGGCGGAGCAGAGTGGAGTTCCGCTGAGTTTTTTTTCAACTCTGTGGAACTCCGCATAGAGGCACTCTGTCAACTCCACCCACCCTTAGTAACAGCGTAGAGTGGAGTGGCATAGGGTGGAGTCTCGTACAGCAGAGAGGCATAGAGTGGAGTGGTGTAGAGTGGAATAGCGTATAGTGGAGTGGCTACAGTGGTGTGGCATACAAATGTATGTGAAATTTAGCAGCAATGTAGATTATGGTATGCAGAATAACGCAAAACAGCGAATTGCGCTGCCTTGCGGTTCTCCAGATTTACCTATCAACACAGGGCCACGCATGGGTGACCTTGCATTCCTTTGTAGATCTGACTTAAGTATTGCATTGCCCATGTGACACCACGAGTGATGCAAGGGTACCGCAATCCAGTAATATAGCTAGGCCTTAGTTATGTTGTGGGATAACTTTGCAGTATACCATGGTATATGGCAGTGGCAAGCCAGTATATAACTGGGTAATGACTGTTTTTAGAGAATGAAATAGATGCCATATTGTTTTTACTACACTTTGGCAGTGTTCATTGTTAGGACCTATGACCTAGGCAAGTAGTAAGTCCCTACCTATTACCCCGTTATTAAAGTGGTAATAGGTAGTGATATTGCATATATTTTTATATATTTTTAATAAGTTTACGGCCATGTATCCCAGTAGTTTCACAAACGTTTGTGAAATTCCGCGAAAGAACCGCAGTGACAGATATCAATAAGTTTTAATGCCTTATAACTTAAAGAATACTTACCCTACTTAACTGCAGTACCTGAAAAGCATCATCGCTGCACCGTAATGTATAATCCTGCCAAATTTCATGTAAATCAATCAGCCATTTTCGCGCTACATCAAATACAATAGTCTATAGAAAATGCATTGGTGGAAAAACGCATTTTGGGACCCCCTTTCATCTTTGCACCCCCTTAACATTTCACCACAAAAATTTACATCATCTCAAAATGTAGAAAATGCTAGAGGTCTGGAAGGTTTTGTGGTGATTTGTCAAATGGGTGGAAAGTTATTAGGGAGCTAATTACGGCATGGAAATCAGATTTAATGTGATTTCTTTCCTTTCGTCTATTGTATTTGTTATGTATTTTGTTTATTGGCTTACTTACTCATGTGACTATAAATGTGTGTTTTAGTTGTTCTTGTAGTAATTCTGAAACTTCACATATGCAATCTATTTTAGTTTTTGTGCTTTCTTGCTACTTTTAGCAGGATTGTGCTACATATGAAGCACTAAGTGAATGAAAGCAAATCATTGCTGTTATAAAAATTAAGATTAGTATTTGTTTTTTCCTAATGGCCAATTGTCATGTCCTCCAATTAGTAGTTTGTGTAGCTCACTGCTAGGTCACTTTTTCATTTGATTGCGCAGGAGTACATAAGGAAGATGTTTTTTGTTTGGCTTGTTTGTCCGCTTTTATTTTGTGAGTCAGAGAGCATGCAAAGAAAACTTATGGAGATTAAGATGTATTCTATTCATAATGTAATTATCAGTTTCCATGAGATTTAAAAAACAACGGCGGACTCCAGTGGCCGCACCTCCTTTTTATGTTCCCTATAATTGCTATTAACTGATATATTGCAAATCAGTGTGCACAAATCACTCCTGCACCCGCCGTTGGAGAGTGCCAACTGCCAATGCAGATATGAAGTACATAGAAAAACACTGGAGTGGTGCACTAACCAGTCAAATTCAGATTAATAAAAAAGCACAGTCAGTATCTTTGTGGTAGAAAAAATATATATCCTTCTTTATTTTTCGACAATCCTTAAAAATTAAGCACAGCATCAGCCAACGCGTTTCGTTCAATGTATGAACTTCGTCAGGGCAAAGTTGTGTATAGTTGGTTGTCGCGTATAAGGCGCCTGTTCAATAATGAGGGCTGAGAGCCCACTTCGGTATCTGCCTATTTCGGATATGTGCTCACGTTATATCAATTCAATAATGCACCAATAGCGTGGGTCTCCTTGATAAGAGCCCAAAACATGATAATCCTGCAGTCCTGTCACTGCTACATCTCAATACACGGTCGAGTAAGTGTATTGAGATGTAGCAGTGACAGGACTGCAGGATTATCATGTTTTGGGCTCTTATCAAGGAGACCCACGCTATTGGTGCATTACTCATACATCCACTTACAAACCCACACAGACACTCACGCACCCACTCACAGACCTACTCAGAGTCTCATGCACCCACTCACAGACCCACTCAAACACTCATGCACCCACTCACAGACCCACTCAGACACTCACACACCCACTCACAGACTCATGCATCCCCTCACATATCCACTGAGAGAATCACGCACCTACTCACAGAGCCACTCAGACACTTATGCACCCACTCACAGATCCACTCATTCACCCACTCATAGACCCACTAAGACACTTATACATCCACTCACAAACCCACTCAGAAACTCATGTACCCACTCACAGACCCACTTAGACACGTATGCACCCACTCACAGACCCACTCAGAGACTCATGCACCAACTTACAGACCCACTCAGAAACTCACTCACAGACCCACTCAGAGACTCATGCTCTCATTTACAGACCCACTGAGGAACTCATGCACTCATTCACAGACACACTCAGAGACTCATGCACCCACTCACAGACCCACTCAGACACTCACGTACCCACTCACAGACCCACTTTGACAATCACACACCCACTCACAGACCCAGTCAGAGACTCACGCACCCACTCACAGACCCAGTCAGAGGCTCACGCACCCACTCACAGACCCACTCAAAGACTCATGCACTCACTCATAGACCTATTTAGAGACTCATGCACTCACTCACTCACAGACCCACTCATACACTCATGTACTCACCCACAGACCACTCACAGACTCACATACCCATTCACTGATTCACTCAAACACTCACACCCCCACTTACAGATCCACTCGGATACTAATGCTCTCACACACAGACTGACTCACACACCTATGGAGGCACTTGCAAACCCACTCAGACACTCTGACACCCACTCACAGACCAACTCAGACACTCATGCACCCACTCACAGACCTACTCAGACACTCACGCATGCACTCGCACACCCAGTGAGACACTTATGCAGCCACTCCCAGACCCACTCAGACACTCACACACCCACTGACAGACCCGCTCAGACACTCTCACACACACTCACAGACCTACTGAGACACTCATGCACTCACTCACACTCTCAATGTCAAAGGTTACTGGATACAGTTAGGAAATATAAAATTTAAATATCGTAGAACTTACAGTGACACTATAGTTAGGAAATAGCATTAAAAAACGTAGAAATTCACTTAAACAAACAAAGGTTACAAGGCCGTTATAGACTAGTTAGGCAATAGAATTATATAAACCTTAGAAATTCACTGAAAAAAACAAAGTTTATAGGGATGCTATAGTTGGGCTCAGATATCACTTGCACAAAGCCACAGAAATTCAGCAGTTATAGTTACCTGAGCTAACTATAACTTACGTCCCTGCAATGCACAGCTCAGTTACAGCTCAGTTGCAGAGCCATTGTATGATTTTTTTATCATGACATTCTTTTATGTAATATGCAGTGTCCATTGCCCACATGGGCGGTGATTGGTTTTTCATTACATAATAATTTTATTGTATCATTCTTATATATGATATAACTGGATGTTCTATAGCCCACTTGGGCAGTGATTTATAGCAATACAGCAGGGGATTGTTTTCATAATTGATACACTCGGGACACTTTATAATTACAATGGTGTCATATGATTGTTTCATTTATTTGTGTGCTTATAACCTCTGCGATTTGGGGTTATCAGTTACAGCGCCATTGCATGATTTCTTATCCTGACATTCTTTTATGTAATATGCAGTATCCATCTCCCACTTGGACGGTGATTGGTTTTTCATTATATAATAATTTCCTTGCATAATACCTTTTCGTGACACTAGTGGTTACCATCTTCTATATGATATAACTGTATGTTCTATTGCCCACTTGGGCGGTTATTTATAGCAATTCAGCAGGGGGTTGTTTCCATAACTGATGCGCATTCCCATTATTTTCATCATATGCTGAGACCCTACTGTGCCTGCAACAGCTGGGTTAAGAAATTTGGGCCACAGCGTTTTATTTTATTTAGGTCTCCAAACTTCCACTCTTTCTTTGCCCCATTTATGGTTTAATTTGATCCCATACAGCCATCAGTTAGCCAGTCTGTTGTTTCAAGATGGCCCCCACAGTCACCAACATTATATTGGCCTTTGTTTATTTCTATGCACGTATAATGGTATTTATGTTCTTTTGTCACTTCTGCTCTCCACTCGTGATCAAGACACTTTTGTGTTGAAACGCGCTGCGCGTGCTGCTCAAATAAACTGGATTTGCAATTACCTGCTGGGATGGCGCATGCTTCTTCCTACTAAAGCTTGGAAGCTGCCATTTGGATATATAAAACCACAACTTCTGCAGAAATCCCGCTTTATCCACCAAACGGGGTCAGTGCCAAGCAACGGGTTTAGAACCTGTTTAAACATAAAAGGAAACTGTGCCGCAACATCAGTAACACAGAAACTCGCACTCTGGGATGTGTGTAAAAAAAAAGCTTTATTCGGCAACGCATTTTAACCTCGCTGTCTTCGTCATGGCCATTGACCAGATAAAGTGCACCATCACCTTTTAAAAATGTTCAGAAAAAATAGGCATAGAAAACATACTAGACATGTTTGCTCGAGAAAGTACAAATTTTTAAATTCCAATTTTTGGCATTGCTAAATCAATTATAAGGCTCAGCCCAAAGGAAGCAAAATTGAACATTTATACATAGTCATTTATGCAGGAAATAGGTCTTACCTCATATTTCATGTAAGAATGACTTCCCAAAACTTATAATGATATGCCAAGTGGCGGTGCTGAGTCAATTACCAAATTTAGTCCAAGGAAAGCAAAATTAAACAGTTAAATAGTGAGCTCATTCGTACACTTAAAAAAACTCATTAATGCATAAGATAGACCTTTTATCCTATTTCAAATGAAAACAGCTTCCTGAAACAATAATGACACGCCAAGTGGCCAATGTCATTTAGGCAACCCGCCGAGTGGCTTACAAGCAAATCCTAATATTTCAAATAATAGTCAATGTCATCAAGGCAACTGCCAAGTGGCTTACAGGCAAGTCCGAAAATTTCAAAAAATCAGAGCAGACCATCTATAGTCAAATAATACAGCATTATCCAAGACAAATTACGGACACATATTTTACATGCAAATAAACATACATATTGATGTCACTCCTGGGAAACCAATCGCAGATGATATTCCATTTCATGACCTTATATTCAAGCAGAAAATCCACTTAAACTCAAATACACTAATTTAAGTTCGATTAAAAAGAAAAAGGAATGTGAAACAACACAAAAAGGACTGAAGAGGAGGAAACAGCGAAAGAGAGGGAAAACCCAGAGAGGTGGAAGCAACAAGAAAATATATTTTTCCATGTGAAAGGCGCTCAGCAAACACGAAGAAACAAATAGTGGGTGAGGATAATGTAACGGTTATTAATTTGTCATCCCAGGAACTGAGTTTTGATGAACAGTCCCTTTTGGAACTTTGTCTATCCTCCTGCCCTGTGGCTTATCTTGACTATTGCAGGACACATATTGATTTGCTCCTTTTTATCAGGAAGCTTAAGTTGATAAAGCTATTTACGCAACAAGAGAACCAACAAAATGTTTTGGTTACAGCTGCATACATTGTTAGACATGATCAGACTTTTGATAATCTCTGCATTGGTGACATAGAAGTCTTAGTGGCATTGATGGAGTTGGAGGGTGGGAATATTGATTGGGTTTCAGAGAGGGATTTGTTAGGCAGATTGGGTCTAGAGATTGACAGAACTAGTCAAAATAATTTTAGACCCAAATCCAGATGTAATCCAATCACCCCACATGATAACATAGATATTTTCCATGAGGTGACAATCTATGAGCTGATGAAAATATGGCAAAGTTGTGATAATAGCTTGGCAAGTAATTTAACTATAGGGCAAAGACAAGCACTGGATTAATTGAGTAGGGATCCATCTTTTGTAATCAAACCCTCTGACAAGGGTGGAAATGTGGTGTTGTGGGATGTTAACAAGTACATACAAGAGGCAAATAGACAACTGAGGTTATCTGGTAGATATGAAGTTTCAACATTTGATACATACTCGCAGACCATTGGGAGGTATCATGCCTTGATAATAGATTGGCATGAGAGGGGTTTGTTGAGCATTGAAGAATATCAGTTCCTACATGTTGATAAATCAATGGTGTCTTGTTTTTATATATTGCTGAAAATTCACAAGGACAGGGAAACGTCCCCTGGGAGAACAATTACCTCTGCAAATAACAGCCTTCTAGAGAACACATCCATGTATCTGGATTATTTTCTGTTACCTTATGTCCTTAATTTACCGACTTATTGAGGGGATAGCACAGACTTTATCACAAAAATAGAGAACATTCCATGGAAGCCTAGTTACATCTTGCATCTATAGATGTAGTTTCACTTTACACTTGCATCAGCCATGATTTGGGCATTCAGGCATGTAGGTATTTTTTCAGGGACAAACTGATATATACATGTATGATCATTCTATGATGTTACTGGAAATTTTATGTTTTTGCCTTGAGAATATTTTTTTCCTTTTCAGGGACCAATGGTATAAACAACTGATTGAGGCAGCGATGGGCAGTTGTTTTGCACCCAGTTACTCTGGGATTTTCATCAGTTGGTATGAGGCACATGTCCAGACTGTGACTAATGAGGAATGGACCAAACGCTTAGGGCCTGATTAAAAGTCTGGCGGTCCACGGACTGCAAGACTCGTAGGGGCGCAACGGCGGCGGTCTTCCGACTGCCCTATTACGATTAGGGCGATTGGCCTGCCATTGTCACACTGCAGCCACCAGGGAACCGCCATTCCCTGGTGGTGTTGCGACAGTCAGAAGGCATCAATATGCTTGGCGGGACCGCCGCAGTCCCGCCAAGCATATTAGGAGTTTCCTCTAAGCCATGGTTTTCATGATGGTTCCTCTTCCATAAAAACCCTGGTGGAGAGGAAACAAAGGGGGCCCTAAAGGGTCCGCTTGTGCCTCTGCACCCTGGGGTGCATGCAGGGGGGGCACAACATGTGCCCCCCGTGTGCATGCACCCCAGTTCTTCCACAGCATGGACTTTTCAGTCCATGCCGTTCAGGAACAGTTTTTGGCTTTCACATTGCGGTGCCCATTTTTAGAGGCACCACGTTGGAAATGCCAAAAAAAGCCTGTCAGACAGGAGGAAACTCCTAATCTGGTGGGCAGCCCAACCACAAGTTTGGCGATGCTGCGGTGGCGCAGACCCGGCACTGCACCTCCAAACTTGTAATCAGGTCCTTGGTGTTTTGGACAAGATACATAGATGATTTGTTTACCTGTAAGCCACTTGGCGGCTGTCTAGATGACATTGGCCACTCTGCGTGCCTTTTATTGTTTCAGGAAGCTTTATTCATATGAAATATGATGAAATCGCTATCTTATGCATTAATGATTATTTTTAAGTGTGCAAATGAGCTCACTAACTGTTTAATTTTGCTTCCCCTGGGATATATGCACTTTCTTGAGCAAACGTGATTAGTATGTTTTCTATGCCTGTTGTTGTCGAAAGATTTTAAATGGTCATTGTGCACTTTATCTTGTTAATGGCCATGACGAAGACAATGAGGTCAAAACGCATTGCTGTATAAAACATTTTCTTACTCACATCCCGAAGTGCGAGCTTCTGTGTTACTGATGGTGTGTCACGATGTCCCCGGGTGGGCCCCACGCTCCGGACAGGGCATTGACGATTTATGCCTCCTTCGTAAACAGGACTGGCCTGGCCCTTTAACTACAACTTGGATGCCGGCGGAGGTTGGGTCTGGAGGCGGGTCATCGGATCCTCCCCGCCTATCAGGTGACACCATCACGGATATAGGGACTGGGCAGGAACCCGGAAGGAGCACCGAGACTGGAGATCCAGAGGAGGACGACAACGGGAAAAGAGAGCCGGAGGAGCCGTCACGGAGGTCTGCACCACCCGGAGGTCGGGAAGCGGAGGAGACGACTACGGACACCGGACCAGTGCCAGGAGGCCAACGACACCGTGCAGCGCCCCGCCACGCTCCAGGAGGAGTGTGGCTGGAGCAGGTACGTCAGCGTCTACGGGGTTTTCTTTAACACGGGGCGGGAACGGGTAGATAACTGGGGAGGTTACCGCACTCTTTCTTTTTCACCGTTCGTTTGGTGGCAGTCTGGGTGACCCCTCGCACCGACCCTTCCTTCTTGCCGTGTCCCTTCGTGAGACACCCCAGTGACCTGTGGTTCTCTTTGTTTCCCCCCTTCCTACAGAGCAACGCGACGCTTTGCTGCTGGAGCTGAAAGGAAGCCGCAGCTGTCCTTGCCGCCCGGAAGCCAAGGAGGCCCCAAAGACTCTTTTCCTTTATCCCTACACCATCCCATGACCCGTGAAGAATTCGTGACACCTATTGTATTGATATACAGCATTAAAACGGGCCTCCCCGACCCTATCACTATTGCCTCTTGTTGTCTCTATTCGGGGGTCAGAGTCAGGTAGCCGAGCATCCAGGGAACCTGGGACAAAGTGGTGTGCCAGATAGGAGTCTAAGAGAGTGAACCACCATCTGACACAAGATGGAACTCATTATCGCCCAGATGAAGGAGGGACAGAGCAATCTGGAGCATGCTTTAGTAGAAACCGCCAATCAAGCGGAAGCAGACAGAGCCGTCTTTGCGTCCGCCATACAGACACAGGTGGAGCACCTCACCAAATTAGCCGAAGGACAGTCTCAACTGGTGGCAGCCATGGGGCAAGGAAGAACGGCCTCAGTGGCTGGTACAGTAGTCCCTCTCCAAAAATATGTACCCGGCGATGATCCCATTTCTTTTTTTCTCAACTTTGAAAGGGCTGCCAGGGCCAGTGCATGGCCTGGGGATAGATGGCCGTTCTACTTGGCGCCTTTACTCACTGGCGAAGCACAGGCCGCTTACCAGATGGCCAACAGAGACGGGACTGCAGTCTATGGCCACATTAAACAGTTCATCCTGGATAGGCTGGGAGTCGACGAAGAAGCCCATCGTCTGAGATTCAGACAAGAAAGGGGTCTGCCGGGTGACAACCCGAAAACGTTGTTCTATAGGCTGAAAGACGCTGCAGACCGTTGGCTAAAACCCTTAGACTCCACCCGAGAGGAGATCATGGACAAGATATATTTAGAGCAATTCCTTGAGGCTCTGCCATACGCTACACAACGGTGGTTGCGCCAACATGCAGAACTAACATTGACACATGCCATAGAAATGGCTACTTCTTTTTCTAGGGCACAGGGTCGAGCACCTTTGAGAGAACCAGAAAGACAGACCAGGGTGACACCTGCTGGAAAGCCAGAAAAGAAAGTCGCAAAACCAGCATACGAACCTCACAGATTCCGATATGGAAAGCCTGAAGCCCTTCCGACCCCAGGGCCTCAGTGCTTTGAGTGCGGGGAGTGGGGTCATATTGCCAGGTACTGTAGGAAGAAAAGGGAAAGGACGGACGACGAACCTATGGACGTGAGCTACCTTCCTCGCTCCATCCTTTACGGCCAGGAAACGGGGCCGGTTTTCCATGTGAGTGTTTATGTGAATGGACAACCTATGACAGCACTTCTAGATTCAGGCTGTAAACAGTCCGTACTGAGAAAGGATCTTCTATCCTCCTCTTCACTCCTTCCCAACAGGTCAGTCAGGATAAGGTGTGTGCACGGCGATACGAAAGAGTATCCCCTGGCTCGGGTTTCTCTCACAACAAGATTGGGGGTTGGGGTCCAGATAGACGTGGGGGTTTTGCCTTATCTCCCTGAGCCCTTAATCCTAGGAATAGACAACCCCTGTTTTCCTACCCTCATGTTGGAAGCGCTGTCATCCTCTCCACAGACAGGCCGGCCTCATGACAGCCTCCTGACATCCGAACCCTGGGCCATCGACACTCATTTCAGGACGGCCCAACTCAACGACGCTACGCTCACTAATGCCTGGCAGACCGCTAAGGAAACACAACAGTCCCAACAAAGGACTTATCCTTGTTTTCTTGAGAAAGATGGACTGCTTTACAGGGTGGCCAAAGACGGAGTAGACCCTCAACTATTGGTGCCTATCGAATTCAGGGATCAGGTTCTCTTTTTTGCCCACGCACATCTCCTAGCCGGACATTGCGGGGCCGAAAAAACAGCACAATCCATACTGCAGAACTTCTTCTGGCCGGGGGTCCATGCACAAGTACGTAAATACTGTCAGGAGTGTCAGATATGCCAGAAGAAAAATCTGTATGTCCCCCCGAGCGTGCCACTGAATCCCCTCCCCATCATCGGAAAGCCATTCGACAGAATAGGAATGGATTTGATAGGACCCCTTCCCAAATCTCGCCACGGCTACATATACGCTCTAGTCATAGTTGACTATGCCACAAGATACCCAGAGGCGTTTCCCTTGAGGGCAGCCACGACCAATGCAATAGCACAACGGCTCATTGAGGTTTTCTCAAGAATGGGATTTCCCCGTGACATCATTACCGACCAAGGGTCTCCCTTTGTATCAAAACTGATGAAACAGGTATGCAAGGAGCTTAACATTCGACATATAAAAACATCAGTCTACCATCCTCAGACTGACGGCCTCGTAGAACGCTACAACGGCACTCTTAAGCTCACCCTTAAAAAAATGTTGACTGGGGATGGGAGAAACTGGGACCAGCTACTGCCGTTAGCACTCTTTGTGCTTCGGAGCCAAACACAGAGCAGTCTCGGAATGTCCCTTTTGAGCTCCTTTTTGGTAGAAAACCTAGAACACTGCTGGAGATAACAAAGGAGAGCTGGGAAAAGGAGGGGGTACGGGAAGCCCAGGCCTTGCTCGATTATGCAAACCAAGTCAAATCCCGTTTGCACAAATTGAGAACCCTGGCTCATGAAACACTGACAGAGGCCCAACGAAGGCAGAAACAGTTTTACGATAGAGGGAAAAAGTGGCGTGAGTTAGACGTAGGGGACTGGGCCTTAGTACTCCTTCCATCATCATCACATAAGTTGAGGAAGGAATGGCAGGGACCGTTCCAGGTCAAGAGAAAAATAAGTAAAAGCACCTATATCCTAACCCTGACACCCCGAAAAACACAGATGTATCACATAAATCTGCTAAAAAAATGGCTCGGACCTCCACCGGCCCAGACACATAGCATTTCCACGGTTGAGTGTCCCGACCACACTGTCCGTGACACCTTGATAAACAAAGACTTGACAGACCGGGAGGACAAGGAGATCAAACAGCTCCTCCTTAGCCACAAGAACATTTTTTCCGATCTCCCGGGTAGGACCCATTTGGCAGAACACTCCATCCCGACCCAGGAAGGTGTGGTCGTCAAACAAAACCCTATAGGGTTCCCGAAGCTAGACGACGGGCTCTCCAGAACGAGATCTCACAAATGCTCAAAACCGGTGTCATAGTGCCCTCGAGGAGCAATTGGTGTTCCCCGATTGTGCTAGTACCTAAACCGGATGGCAGCATCCAATTTTGTATCGACTTTCGAGCGGTAAACCGTATCTCGAAACAAGACGGGTATCCCCTACCTCGGGTTGACGAGTTGATAGAACGCCTTGGTGAGGCCCGGTACATCTCCACAATCGAGCTCACCAAGGGGTATTGGCAAATACCCTTAAATCCCCTAGACCAGGAGAAAACAGCGTTTGCTACACCCGAGGGCTTATACCACTTTACCGTCCTCCCATTTGGGCTGCATGGGGCCCCGGCCAGTTTTCAGAGGCTGATGGACAAAGTCTTAGCACCACACTTGTCTTACGCTGCGGCCTATCTGGACGACATAGTGGTATACAGCAATTCATGGCACGAACATCTACACCATCTCCGGGCCGTCCTTCACGAACTCGGACTTGCCCCCTTACACATTAACGCGAAGAAGTCCAGGTTCGCATTCCAGAAGGTCAGATATTTGGGGTACGTCCTGGGGAAAGGCATGATAGAACCCCAGACGGAGAAAGTGAAGGCCATTTGGAACACTCCCTTCCCTTCTACTAGACGCGAGCTCAGGGCTTCCGTCTGAAGAAGGAAGGGTTTTTGGAAGTCGGGGGCCATGAGGACAGGGGAAGTTGTCAAGGAGGTTTTAAGGGAGCAAAAGGCCTGGCGTTCCTGGTCTGTGGGGGTGTGCAATCGTGTGGGAGAAACAGACTTCTGTAGGAGATCAGTGAGTGGAGCAGCAAGCTTTGAAAACTGGGGAATAAACCGTCGGTAATAACCGACTAACTTCGATGCTATTTGGCCCCCGGGTGGCCCAAGTCCCGGGGGCATGCGGGGTTTTTGATTTTTATGTGTGGGGGGGCCTCTAAGGCCCCCCCAAGCCCCAGGGACCGCCACCCCCCGGGGCTTTAAAAAAATAATGGTGCGGGAGGGCTCTCGGCCCTCCCGCAGCCCCGGGGACCGCCATCCCCCGGGGCTTCTTTTAAAAAAAATAAAATTACCTGTGTGGGTTGGGGGGGGGGGGCTCGAGCCCCCCCACATGCCCCGGGGACCGCCACCTCCCTGGGGCACTAAATATTTCAATATGGGGGTCCGTTACGGACCCCCGAGCCCCAGGGACCACCACCTACCCGGGGCTTTGCCAATGGAGGCAGGGGGGCCGTGCGGCCCCCCTCCTGGAGCCCTTGATGGCCCTTGATGGCCCTGGATGGATGTCATGAGTGATGTAATATATGACGTCATCAGCAGTGCATTGCGGGGGCGCGAATTATAGTTAGCTGAACTAACTATAACGGGGGAATTTCACGGGTTTTGTACGAGTGAAATGTCCAACTAGCTATAACTGTCTCTAAAACCTATGGTTTTTTCAGTGAATTTCTAAGGTTTTTTAAATGCTAATTTCTAACTATAACGTGCCTGAAACCTATGGTTTTTTCTGTGAATATATATATATATATATATATATATATATATATATATATATATATATATAACCTACTGGCGGTCGCCAGTAGGTAGTTATAGTTAGGACCTTGTTTCTATTCAAAAAGCGTTTTTTTCTTTTATATATATATATATATATATATATATATATATATATATATATCTCATCACGGTTCCTTTTTCGCCGATTATTGCAGCGCTCAGTCTGGGTGCGGTATCCTGCAGCAGAACCACGCTGCTAAATATTCTCAGCACAATCCTTCTGGTCAGAAGGACAAACGGATCGCACTCTCGTAGTTTTTGCAATTTTTGTTTTATTTTCTTTACATCCTCATTTGCATGGCTATAGGCGACACAATTGTGTCGCCTATAGCCATGCAAATGAGGATGTAAAGAAAATAAAACAAAAATTGCAAAAACTACGAGAGTGCGATCCGTTTGTCCTTCTGACCAGAAGGATTGTGCTGAGAATATATATATATATATATATATATATATATATATATATATATATATATATATATATATATATATATATATATATATATATATATACAGTTACTACTCCATGTGCGTTCACGCACAGACAGGATACGGACAACTTGATGTGCTGGTGCTCAAGTAAACAATTTTATTAAAGTTTTCAGTGAGAGTCCATCATGACGCGTTTCGGCCACTCCTTGGTCATATTTATATATATATACTAAAGCTCCAAAAGTCAAAGAGCCAGGTCTTGAGTCCCTTCCTGAAGTGGGTCAGTGAGGGTGTGGTGCGGAGGTGAAGAGGGAGGGTGTTCCAGGCTTTGGTGTTGATAGAGCACGATTGTGCTCTTCCATTTGTAGGAGTGCAACATAATCACGAGTAGTTTGCACCTGCATTTATTCTTTGTCGTGTTAACACTTGGTTACTAGAATGTGAAATGTAATAATGTTTAAAAGTGAAGTGATAGAACATATTTTATGTTTGTGAAGAAATTAGCACTGTACTTGCATTCTAAATTATGAAAATTCTAATGTTCCTTTATAAATGATTAATGAGAATCTATTAACCGTTATGTAATGCATTGATTTAGATGTGCACAGTAATAATGTTTATGTATAACTGGGTTTACCGAAGTTCCATGGTGATTCTTATGTTAGCCGATTTTCAGTAGGCCTCATGTATATTTCCCTGGCTCTCATAGAATGGGTTGTTCGTAATGTTCATGTGTATGTGGAATCTTTTTCTTTCTCACGCTTCTGTTGCAGGTGGAGAATCTCATCTTTGTTAGTTAGAATAATGCTGTTGTTTTAGGAGTTAGGCTTAGGGAGGAGAGGATACATTTGAACAAGTAGTGCTGATAATGTGAGACGGTGTTCTTTCTCAATGGAGAAGACCTGGGAAGCAAGATCAAAACTAAATGGAAACTCCCCAACGAGGAGGTGCACAGCTGGATGAGGTGATCGGATGATGTGGAATGGGTGTGTCTTTGGATTTTGGTGTTGTAAATATTGACAGTGCCCCGGGGGTTGAGTCTGGAGAGAAGAAGAGATCAATGCAGAGGGAAGGAGCATCTTAGAACGATCTCTGTAGCTTTATGCTACTTGACCCATTCAACGTGAGTGCACTTCTTAGGAAGTCTTCATGCGCTGGCACCTTTTCTTGAACTTGCCTGGGGAATGCTAAGTAGGGATGCCACGTTAGTGGTAAAGTAGGGACAGACTAATGCTTTTTACTTACGAACCTCCGTTGAAGACTAATCTTGACGTTGGGGCACTTATTGCCTGCGTTCTGATTTTGGAATTTCGTCACTCCTTTCATGCTTCAGAGATTGAACTTTGCCCATAGGTTTGGCTTTTGTATTAGTTCCGATGTATTTCTACAACCTCAACCTGAGGTGTCTGTATATCCAGTTATTTTTGGCCTTGTAATAAGTTAACTAACATAGAACCTGTAATCTGTGATTCTTCGGAGTCATGAATTATTGGGACAGTGAAAACTGATGGGACAAGTTATTTTTCCCCTCTACACTTCTAAGCAGGTACGAACAGTCCTTTGACCCAGGTTTCCAGAGCATAACCAAAAGAGGAAACCCCAGCCCCATCAGTTGGTAGCAGAGGATGGTTACCTCTTGGAGTGAGGGGAGAACCTAGAAAAGTTAGGGAAGATTAGTCCATAGAACCCCAAAGAGCCCAAAGGATCGAGAGTTTAGAACAGCAGAATCTGGCGGAGAGTGACGGTGCGGCGAGAACAGCGGTGCACAGTGGAGTGAGTATGAATAGGGATGTTGTGTGTTAGATTGCGGTGATGATTTGATTGTGTGATGTCTTGCGGAGTTGGGATGAGAGTCGAGTGAATGTGGTTTCGGGCTGAACGCGCGCAGTCCATGAGATATGATTTGATTTTGATTTGATGTCATGCTCGACGAGTAGCCTAAGATCCATGGATAGATTTGAGGTGTAGAAGACACCAAGTTGAAGTAATTGTCTGACCAGTGATTGTGGGAAGTCATGAAGCGCTATCGACGACCCATTGGAGATAGGGAACATGTGTGAGCAAACTTGTCAGAATCGTGTGGGGTGTACGAGGGTTGACCACAGCAGTTCGAGTGGCCAACACAGGTCATGGGTCACGGTGTGTGATTGGTCTTGAGAGATTGGATCCTATCAATCTTATTTATGTGACTGTCCGGTCGTTTCGCGGACAGACAGTCACTTGAGGAGAGGCAGACAATTACTTGAGACTGTCCGGTTGTTGCGTGGACAGACAGTTACTAGATTCTATGAGTGAAGAGTGTGAATGCGTAAGGTGAGATTGTGAAGGAGGGTAAACTGCTGTGAGGGGGAAGAGTGACGTCGGAGTGTGCCGCGCTCTGATAGGTCAGTTGGGGTAAAGCCGCACTGGGATTGGTGGATTGTCATCAGTAAGTTGAAATAAAAACATCTTGTGGGTAAAAGAATTTGATTCAATCATGCAATGCTTTAGAGTGTTATGCAGTCTTTGTAGAAGAGATAGAGGAGTAGTTACTCGAGTGGGTGAGGAAGCACCACCCGAGGATACCCCAGCACATTACATGGCCACAAATGTAGGGCTCCATACTATAGTGTGGCTTCAAAATTGGCATAAGATTACTGAAAAGGAGGGAGATTTGGCCTTTCCACATTATGGTTCCTTTAGATTAGAGGTGCTGTATCAGTTGAGGGGAGTGATGGCTTCATTTCGACCTCCACCTAGACAAACACAGTTTGAAGCTTTAGATGCTTGGATGAGAGCTGCACAGGCGAAGAGTAGGGAGAGAAGTCAGGGAAGGGTGAAAAGGTCGATGAAAGCATATCAGGATGCGCGATGGGATGCACAGTTAAAGAAGTGGAGTGCATACTCTGCACAGTTAAAGAAGTGGAGAGTAGACACCATCAAGGGGGAGAGGCTATTTCTACTGTTAGTGAAAACAGGAGATGCTCAGAAGAAGAAGGAAGAGGATGATAGTGACACAGATGACAGCTTGTTAGATAGGTTGATAGCAGAGCGTCCTCCTTCATACTATCCAGAGTCAGACGAGGGAAGGCGAGCACTCATAGAGAAAACGGGAGAACCACAGACGAGCCCTAGTGCGAGAGTAGTGGGAAAGATTTCAACAGGAATGGAAGGAATAAGGATACCAGCATCAAGAGGTACCGAGATGAATGGAGTTAATGCTGCTACGCGGTTACTGGAAGCGCTTACAGTGCCGGTCACCATTGGACCTATGTCAGTGTATGACCCAAATCAGGGGGAAACCAGTAGTCAGTCACAGTCAGGAGTAGGAGAAAGGATCAATTCCAGAGGAAATGGTACTGCAGGCGGAAATGGTCCATTTTTGGTGCCTATAGAAACTAGTACTCCGTTGCCAGCCACTGCAGATTCCTCTAGAGGGCGTGTTGGGTCTAGCGCAGTAAAATCAGTGTCATTGGCAGAATCACGTTTGGATTTGAGGATGTGGGAAGCTCCAGTTAGAAGACCCAGGGGGAGGATAGCAGGAGGAGGAGTTGATCAGGGAGCTCCTTGTGGTCAGTATGGCCCACAGAGCAGCAGGAAATAACTGCAGGAATCAGGGCATTGAAAGCCAAGAATTCAGTAGTGCATCAAGTCAGGGAACAATCAAAACTGCAGTGAAGGCCAAGGTGCTAGATGTAGTAAGGTTGAAAGTAGAAGTGGGTGAGATAATAAGTGGAAATTTGCCAGCAAGATGAGTTGTTGTTTGTGGCGAAGGATGTCACTCGTAAGGCAAGGAGGGCACATGAGAAACTGACAGAAGTGACACAAACTTATGATGTGCATTTGTCCTAAACCAAAATGTTGCAGGGGAATCATAGGTTAAATTACAGTTATCAGGAATTGGAAGAGAAAAGAGTACTAGGTTTGAAAACCCATACTTGAGAATTGGTTGTATTGATACGCACATGGAGCATGCTTGATAAGTGGGAGAAAAGGTGGTCCAAGAAAATGAATGTCAAGAAAGGGATAGGAGATATGCCATCTCCGGGAGTGGGGACAGCAGGAGTAGAGGCTTACCCTTTGCAAGAGGTATAATTGGAGGGTATGTGCATGTGCCTTGGTGCAGGGGTGATTTGGCAGCATTTACAAACAATTTTCCTCAGCTGAGGGAGAAGCCTGCTGAATGGTATAAGCAAGTTGATCATTTTATCAAGCTTTCAAAAATACTGTGGATTGATTTGAATACTCTAGTTGACATTGTGGTACCGTGTGATTTGTGGTCTGATTGTAAAATTGCCGTTGAATGGCCATCGGCCGAACCGGACCGAGACCCCATAATGCATGGTCCTTCACCTGTGGTTATGAAAATATTTGAGCAGGTAATCACATGGTTACAGTCCAAGATCTCACCACAAGATATTGATTGGGTTAAAATAAATCGGACTACCCAAGAGCCCAAGGAAACAGTACATGCTTATTATGAAAGGCTCTTGCAAGCCTTTAAGCAGTATAGTGGATTGGACACTTTAGACTCGAAGGACATGGGACAGTTCGTTTCCAAGTTTGTTTTAAGATTGAGGCCAGAAATTAGCTTTATGATCCAAGAGCATGTGATCTGTTGGCAAAACAAATCTGTGGACGAGATTCTATGGTACGCCAGATAATGTAGTGACGAGGTAGACTCGAAGCATAGGAAATTAAAGGATAAGCTAATGATAGTCCAGATGAGGAATGCAGATAGGGTAGACCAAGTGGAGTCAAGTGGAAGAACATTGGGTCTGAAACAAGAAAACAATCATGGGGAACCCAGAACGTGTCGATTCACACGGGTCAGGGAAGAGGGAAACCCATAGATCCCAAGACGGGGATTGAGGTTGGTACCCTAAAGAGAACCACTGCATGTCATTTTGGTCACAAAATCGGGCAATGGAAGCGTGATTGTTGATTGAATCCAGCGAATCAGCTTCAAAATGAGGGGATAGTGCAGGTACCTGAGGTCGTAAATACTGTGACGAGGCCCAGGTTCGTACACAGAGGGGGTTTGAGTCCACATGTGAAAGTTCCCTAAACTCTGAGAATTCCACAGGGAAATCGAGTATACCAACAGATGCTTTTATCGAAGATCTAGTTGTGTTCAATCCAGACCCGTTGAAATGACGGTGCCTGAGGGGGGAGGAAGACTGTACCCTTGGAGCAGTCTTAGAGGTAGACCAGAAAGAACCGTATGGGGAGGCAGATGTGGATGGTCATCCCATCACATTTTTGATTGATACTGGTGCTACCCGTCCAACTGAGAGATCCGCAGTAGTCCCAAACCTACCCCTCTCTAGACAATTGATCCAAGTTGTAGGAGTTGCAAATAAGAGAATGATAAATGCGTTAACAGATGAGATACCTGTGAGAATAGGAACCTTTAAGGATTGTCACCAAATTGTGGTTTGCGATTCGAGTCCAGTCTGTTGGGTCGTGACCTTTTATGTCAATTAAATTGTACCATCTACTGCACGCCCAAGGGAGTAGAGCTGCAGACTAACGATGATGACATTACATTCAAATTGGCGAATCAGATTCTCTGCATAGAAATGTTTCCCGTGCTGACAACTGAAGATCTGCCATATGACTTGAGGGATTCAGTCTCTCCAGTGGTGTGGGATTTCACGGGAGAAGAGATAGGACTGTTTCGAGGGGTTGAGCCAGTTAAGATACAGATTAAGCCGAATGTTGAGTTTCCAAGAATGCCCTAGTACAACCTGACGCCGGAAACGGTGGCAGGAATTACACCTGTGATTGAGTTCATCACTGAGGAAGGCATTCTGAAAGAGATTATGGGGAGCCCATGTAATTCCCCTATAATGGGATTGCAGAAGCCAAGTGGGAAGTACCGAATCGTGCAGGATCTGCGAAAGATCAACACGATCGTAGTTACATGTTGTCCTGTGGTACCGAATCCATCCGTGATATTGTTTTAAATTCTTTGTGAGGCTGAGTGGTTTACAGTGATTGACCTATATCAGGCATTCTTTTCGATACCCTTACATGAGGAAAGCCAATTTTTATTTGCTTTCTGTCTCGAGAATCGTGTGTTAACATGGTGTTGCAACCCACAAGGGTATACTGAGAGTCCATTGATTTTTAACTAGATTTTGAAGAAGAATCTTGAGAGTCTGGTACTGCCGCAGAGTTCAGTTCTCGTGCAGTACATTGACGACCTCCTAATTGTGTCAGAAGCTGAAGAGGCTTGTAGGGTTAATACTGTTGCACTGTTAAATCACCGGGCATAGAACGGACACAAGGTGTCCCCAAGCAAACTCCAGTACTGTTTGCCTGAAGTCTAGTATTTGGGTCGTCGCATTGAGAAAGGCAAGAGGAAGTTGTCACCAGACCGCATTGAGGGGACCATGAAAATGAATGCGCCTACCACGCAGAAGGAAGTCAGGATGTTTTTGGGTATGGTTGGGTACTGTCGTCAGTGGATTCCCAACTTCTCATTGAAGGCAAAACCTCTGCAGAGGTTGACACACAAAGATGTGAGTGACCATGGAATAACAACTGTTTGGTGGCCTTTCTGGAGCTGAGAGAAAGCCTGTGTCGCGCTTCGGCTCCAGGAATGCCTGATTACAACAAGGCATTCTCGTTATTCTGTAGCAAGCATGAGGGTTGTGCACTGTCAGTACTCACACAGACACAGGGAGGTGTCCATAGACCAGTTGCCTACTTTTCAGCTACATTAGATCTTGCAGCTTCATCGTTGCCCGAATGTCTCAAATCCGTTGCTGCAACAGGTGTCAGCATTGAAAGGTGTGAGAGTATTGTGATGGGTTATCCTCTTACTGTGTATGTTCCACACTCAGTTGAGCTCCTGATGATGAGAACCAAAACACAGCATTTGACGAGTAACAGACTCACACGCTATGAGCAAGTCATTCTTGCATCAGAGAATGTGACTCTGAAAAAATTTTCTGTATTGAATCCTGCTACTCTGATGCCTATACCAAATATTGAAGATGAAGATTGTGAGGACCATGACTGTCTCGATGTGACTGCACTTTGCACCAAACCGGGACCCGACCTTGTTGATGAACCTCTGCCCGAATCAGATGAAATCCTTTTTGTAGACGGTTCATGCTTAAGAGACAATGCAGGTTATTTGAGAGCTGCTTTTGCTGTCTGTACTATTTCTGGAGTTGTAGAAGCTGCTTGTTTACATGGAATACACTCCGCACAGGTAGCCAAACTCATTGCCTTGACACGTGCATGCCTGGTTTCCCATCAGATCCTAGTCACCATCTACACTGATAGCTAATATGGGTTCGGTGTGGTTCATGACGTCAGTCAGCTATGGTCACAGAGGGGGTTCTTAACATCATCAGGATCACCTATCAGAAATGGGGAATATGTGAGACAATTGTTGGAAGCTTTGCAACGACCCAAAAAAATAGCTGTGGTTAAATGTATTACACATGGGAAGGGAGACAACTTCGTAACACTAGGCAACAGGTACGCAGACAAAGTTGCACGTTTCTACCATGAACAAGGGTGTATTTTCAATGGGGAATACACTGGAGAGAGCACAGAAATAACCGTGCTCAGCATGATGTTAGCCATAGCGGACACTTGGGATGAGGTCAAGCTGTCAGATCAGGAAGGAGCTGGATGGCTTCAAGCAGGTTGTAAAAAAAGAGATGATGGCATTTGGGTTTTAGCTGATGGTTGAGCAGTATTGCTCGATTGTTTACTGAGCCCTATGGCAAGGCAGATTCATGGAGCGGTTCACATTGGGAGAGATGCCATGGTGCAAGTGTTCTGTCAGACATGGTTTAATCCAAGGTTCCGTGCGTTTGCTGAAGCAGTGTGTCACAGATGTGTTACGTGTCAACAGATGAATGCTGGAAAGAAAACTGTGGTTGCACTGAGTCACATTGGAAGGTCTGGGTGTCCCTTCAATAGGATCCAACTCGATTTTATGGACAAGCCTAGGTGCGAATGGATTGAGATACATTCTGGTAGTGGTGTGTGTCTTCTCACAGTGGGTGGAAGCATATCCAACAAGAAAGTGTGATAGTCTCACAGTGACAAAGCTGTTACTTAGAGAGTTGATACCGAGATTTGGATTTTTAACTTCTTTGGAGTAGGATAGAGGAACGCACTTCCACAGTGAGATTATGAAGCTGCTGTGTGCTGCCTTGCAAGTTTATCAGAGATTGCATTGTAGCTACAGACCAGAGTCGTCAGGCCTTGTGGAGCAAATCAATGGGACTCTCATAAATGCAGATGGCAAAGGTCTGTTCATCCACGTCTCTGAAATGGCCTGATGCATTACCTTTGGAGTTGATGATTGTGCGTAGCATCCCCGAGAACAGGACTCTTGCCCCACGAAATCCTAATGGCGAGGGCGATGCGCTTGCCAGCAGTGCCATCTACAGTGTTCATAAACATCACTGATGATTTAATCCTTGATTATTGCAAAGGACTGGCTGAGGTGGTCCATTCTGTGTCTCACCAGGTTGAAGCTGCAACTGCACCGACTTCGAAGGACCTTTGCCACGACCTGTGTCCAGGCGATTGGATACTTGTTCGAAAGCATGTGAAGAAGAACTGTAATGATGCTCGCTGGAGAGGTCCATGCCAAGTGATTTTGGTGACAAATACGGCTGTGAAGTGTGAAGGTTTGCCAAACTGGATCCACGCTTCCCATGCCCGCAGAGTTTCAGGACCCTCGGATGAAACAGCTCATTTCCCTAAAGATAATCCAGCTGTGGCTGTGAGGCCACGGGAGAGGACAAGTCAAGCTGTGGGGGTTTCTGACGAGGCTGGTTACCCACCAGCGCAAGCTGAGGGGGGTCACACTACACAAGGCCCAGGTACTGACTCTGAGGGAGACGGTAACGTTGTGAGTGGTACAGAGTCAAACTCAGCTGAAGGAACTGGTGTGGAAAGTGATCGGGTGCAGAGAAGGAGAGCAGAATTTGCGAGGGAATTGTGGCCTGTGAGACAGAAGAGGCAGAACTTGAGGCTTGCTCCGGAGAGAGACCTTGCCCCTGTATCTGAAACATCTGAATCAGAGCTAAGTGACACAGAACAAGCACACGAAGGTTTGAGGAGATCGAGAAGAGTAATAATACCCTGCCAGAGGTACGCTACTCCGGAGTGGAGTTATCTGATCACAGATGCCGGAAACAGTGGGGACCGGGAGACTGAGGTCTTCACAAGTGACCAGCAGAGTGCCAGAACTGACTATTGACATTGAACTATTAGTTCCTGGGATAGAGGCCAATGGAGTGTTGACAGTGACTGTATCAAATCCTCCGATAATGAGTGGTGTGAGGGTTTTGATACTGCGAGATCTGTCTTTTCCAACCTTTGGTTATCAGCCACCGGCTCAGGAGATTGCAGCAGTTCGTCTTGAGATTCTACAGTGTGTCATTGATGAAACTGGCTCTGAACTTGTGAGAGACTGTTGATTGAACTGTGAACTTTAAATAAAATGCTTGCTTTAAAGAAGATAACCTAGCCCCGAGTGGAAGAAGAATAAATTTAGGGATATTACGTAGAAAAAGAAAGAGGGCTAAGGAAGTATTTTGAACTGTGTAAATATTTATACAACGAACTGTGAAATTGGTTTCCAGGACTCCAACGAGCTGTGCGTGAATTTTGTTAAACAGCAATAAAGAGGCAGAGAAAGAGACTTTGCGTTGATCCTCTTGCTGAACTCAGTTAGAAATGGAGTCTGGAAATTCGAACCATAGGTCAAAGTGTATAATAGGTACACTTATAGTAGGAGTGATAGTAGTGATAGCAGTAGTTATTATTGTATCATTGAAAACTTCACACAAAGCGGAAGTTGATGGGGTGGGAACACAAGGACCATCCACACCTACCACTTCTACCACAAAGGAGGGTACATTAGAAGCAGATAAAGCTATGCTAGATCAAACTAGTCGCATGTTCCATGTAGATTTGTCTAAAGGTGATTATACATTGAATGCCAATGCAAATTTGTTGTATGAGTATGCAAATACGATGGATGTGAGAGATTGTTATGTGTGTATGCAGTTACCTGTGTCGGTGGAGGAGGGGATCCGTTATCATCACCTGCCTCTGACATATGGTATTACATGTAGTTTATTGCTTAGTATATTTTACAGTAAGGGTCACTATGAATATTACTTCTCCAACTATGACGTGGTGTTTTCAGAAGTTCCAGCTTATAAGCACCTGAATAAGTTTGATTATTACAAGCAAGAAGAGAGGATGGGGAAGTATTTCATACCTACAGTTACCTTAGATACAGCTTATGCTCATCGCCATAATTTGACATGTATGCTAACTGACGTAGAAAAGACGTTCATAGATAAAGTAGACGATAGACATAGGCAATTGACAGTTAAGCTTAACAGTAGAGGAGGTAAATTTGAGTGGACCAAACAAGAGTTAGCACGTAAGGCGTAAGGGGAGTTATGGTCCAATAGCTTTAGATTTTGAACGAGGAAAACTTTGCATTAGACAGGTACAGACCTATTATGATAAGATCTTTGTTGGACAGAGTGTGTGTGATCACATTTTTACAATTGAAGACACTGCGAAGAAGTTTTTGCAAGAAGCGGTGCAAGTGGTACCAAATGTGTATTTTGTGTGTGGGAAGAATGCATATGTTTGATTGCCACTGAATTGGTATGGCACATGTTATGTGGCTGTTGTGTTTCCTAAGATATACCACGTTGAAGATTTGGGACCATTGGAAGGTAGGACTACACCATAGAGAGAAGCGAGGTACAAGTGCAGGAGAGATTGTTGGAGATGTATTTGGAGCAATGATACCGAGTATGGGAGTGGTTTTGAATGACATAAAGATTAGAAGGTTGTCAACTGTTGTGGATAAGCTATCAGCGAATACAGCTCAGTCTTTGTTGCTCGTGGATGGAGAGATGGTGTCGATAAGGGCTATGGTGATGCAGAACCGTCTTGCGTTAGATGTGTTGTTGGCAAAAGAGGGCGGAGACTGTAAAATGTTGAGGGTTCAACAGTGCTGTACTTATATCCCAGACCATAGCAAGGATCTGAGGAGATATATAAGTAACATCACTGAGATTCACCACGAGGTACATGACTTAGCAACAGAAGGTGTTTAGGACAAGGTTGGGAAAGGATTTGGAAAGATTGGGAGTTGGTTTGCCAACCTTGGTATGGGAATTCTTGGTTACATTCTGAAGCCCATCATCATAGTAGTGGTTTGTGTGATTCTCCTGCTGGCGCACAAACAGCTGCCATGCGCCGGCGCAGGCACCCTTGCACCATGGTGCAAGGATGCCTGCGTCATGGGGCAATTGTTTTTGTGCAAGAAGGGGCACCTTCCTGCACTAAAACAATCACTACAGGCATTTTCCACTTTTAATGCGTGCTGGAGAATGCAGCACGCATTGAAAGAGGAAAAAACGAGGAGAAATGAAAACATTTCTCCTCGTTGCGTCTCCCTACGCCTCCCCTGGGGAGGCATAGCATTCACACGCATTTCCAGAGTTACGAATCCTCGTCAATCTGGATATGTGTCTGGTTCCATGGGTGTTGCGTGGGAACACCCACAGCAACACCCATGGAACGCCCCTTTCACGCAAAGTGCTGCGTGTAAAGGGACCATATTTACAAGGACAGGAAAAGCCATGCAGGGTGGCTTTTCCTGTCCTTGTAAATATGGAGCAGTAGAATAGGCCACCAGTACGTTACAAAAAGTGACGTACTGGTGGCGCAGGGGGCTTGTAAATCTGCCCCTTCTTTTTAACTCTGGCTCTAACTGGTCCATATAGGGTAAACAAATGCTCGAGAACTTGATTTCCAGGTACGAAAGCATTAGTTTCCCTTTGCCTGTTTTATACACACTTGAGAGAGGTTTCCTAATATTGCTTTTAATTGATGCAATGCCTGATTTATTCATTAAACTCGGAGTGTCTCAGTAATTGGTCAAGCCTATCTCCTTTAGAGTATTTTTAGTATTATAAAATCATTCCATTTTTGATGAGTCTTTAAATTTCTGGATGTCGAGATAGTGTTTGTAGATAGACTTGAGCTGTAGGATTTGTCCATAATCTGGCCCACCAAATTACAGGTTTAGCTGAACACTGACTCAATGCTCGTTATGCCCATTTCTAAACTTAGCGCTTCCATCAGCGTGCCCGGGTCTGGGAGCAGCATGCTTCATAGGAGACAGTTTATTTTTAAATGTCTGACAGAACCTTGGACCAACAAATATTGTGCTACACAAATATCGAGTCAAAAATATTGATCACAAAAATATTGTCTACCTATACTTATAATGGTACGTACCAAAATATCGGAATAACAATATCGTTGACACTAATATCGTTAAAAATAATTCAGAAATATAAATGTTCATTATATATACTATAAAATTGTAAATCTAAAATATTTTAACATATAACATAAATATAATCTAAAATAAATACTTTTAAATATTATAAAAATATATAAATATATACCTTTTTAATTATTGCCTTTTAATGTATTATTTTAAATAGTATAAATATATTAATATGTATATATTCATATATTTAAACATAACAAATATTAAAACATGTACAAAACATTAAACTAATTTACCAAATTAATTAAATATAAAAAAACTATCAAATTAAAAAAGATATACATTTTATAAAAATTAAAAAGAATATCTATATATAAACAAATAATATAAAATTAAACAAACAAATAATACTAATATATATATTTCAATAATTTTAAAAATAAGTATTTAAATCAGAAAAAAAAGCATATAGTATTCTCACTCCAGTCTGTACAACAGTAGGGAAAGTATTGGACTTCGGAGGAGTAAAATTTACTATTCCCACTCCAGTCTGTGCAACACTAGAAAAAGCGTTGGACTGCAGAGGGGAGAAATTGACTATTCCCACTCCAATTTGTGCAACAATAGAGAAAACGTTGGACTTTGGAGGGGTTCAATTTACTCTTCCCACTCCAGTCTGTGCAAGACTAGGGAAAGCGCTGGACTTCGGAGAGGTAAAATTTACTATTCCAACTCCAGTCTGTGAACCGGAAAGCAACGTGTTGGACTTTGGAGGGGTTAAATTGACTATTCCCAATCCAGCCTATGCAACAGTAGGGAAAGTGTTGGACTTCAGAGAGGTAAAATTTACTATTTCAACTTCAGTCTGTGCAACAATAGGGAAAGCATTGGACTTCGGAGGGGTTAAATTTACTATTCCAACTCTAGTCTGTGCAACAGTAGGCAAAGTTTTGGACTTTGGAGGGGTTAAATTGACTATTCCCAGTCCAGTCTATGCAACAGTAGGGAAAGTGCTGGACTTCGGAGATGTAATATGGTTTTGGGCTTTGGAGGGGTTAAATTGACTATTCCCAATCCAGTCTATGCAACAGTAGGGAAAGCGCTGGACTTCAGAGAGGTAAAATTTACTGTTTCAACTCCAGTGTGTGCAACAGAAGGAAAACCGTTTTACTTCAGAGGGGTTAAATTCAGTGGGGAAAGCGTTGAACTTCAAAGGGGTTAAATTTACTATTCACACTCAGGTTTGTGCAACCAGAAAGCGTAGGAAAAGTGTTGGACTTCTGAGGGTTAAATTTACTATTTCCACTCCAGTCTATGCAAAAGTAGGAAAAGCGTTGAATTCCAGACGGGTAAGATTTACTATTCCTACTCCAGGCTGTGCAGAAGTAGGGAAAATACTTCACTTCAAAAACATAACATATTTTAAAAAACCCCATTAGTTGACCAGAAATATAAAACTCTTAATATAAAAGTTATTCATAAAATGAATAAACAAGTGTCAATTCACATGATTATTACAAAGTTTAATAAGTAATATTAAATTTATTGTTTTTTATTAATGTATTATTTATTAAGTTCCTACACTATATTCCCACAAACCTAGCAACCCACACTTAAAATATAACTAAAATAAAGAAGTATAACACAATTAAAATATTTAATACAGTTAAATAATTATTAATAAATGAATAATTAATTGTTAATTAATTATTACTTAGATATCTTCCCACTCTATGCCCCTACAAACACAACAGCCTGCACCTAATATATAACATAAAAAATGTAATTATTAAACAATTTACATAATTATTAATCAATTAAAAAATGTATAATAAATTAATAAATAATTGCTAATTAATTATTATTTAATTAACTTCCCACCCTATATCTCTACAAACCCAACAACTTGCACCTAAAATATAACTTAAATAATATAATAATTACACAATTTATATAATGAACAATCAATTAAATAATTAATAATTAATCAATAATGAATTATTAACCAATTATTACTAAATAAACTTCCCACCCCATACCCGTACAAACCCAGCAACCCGCACCTAAAATATAATTAAAAAAATATAATAATTACACAATTTACATAATTAGCAATCAATTGAATAATTAATAATAAATGAATAAATAATTATTAAACAATTACTACTTAATTAACTTCCCACCCTATACCCTACGAACCTCACAATCTGCTACGACACTATAAATTGCTATTAAAAATTAAATTAAAAAAATTAAATTACTTCAAATTACAAACTATATTAAAAAATATTGTCAACAATTATACAAACAATATTTAACATATAAAATTAATATATGAACCAAAACACATGAAGATAATTAAAAACTATATTTTTTACAACTATATAATTAGAAACAACACAGGTATTCTTGAAAATGGTATTTCTTACCTAAAACATCGATATCCCTGTCAACAATATTTCTGCGTCACGATATTGCCATGTCTGAACTGGGGTGGTGGAGTGAGCTAAAGAATGATGATGGATTAAACCCAGATCAGTTGACTGGGGGTGAGTGTTTGATTGGCTCAAACGTTCCGTCCATCATCCCCTTTTGTATCGCTTTGTTCGCCCTAAGTTGGCGGGGGTATGCCCAGACGTGGGTCCCTTGCTCACTTTGCCACTGGATTCAAGCAAGCCTGGCTGATGACGGCTGGAATGCCAGAAACCGGTCCTAGGATGCTTGTTTCCGGTCCAGGGAAGACATGGCTTGGCAGTTCGGGCTGGACTGTTCCCATGAGGCACAGGGTCAGACTGATTTGCATATGGCCATGTCTGAACTGGGGTGGTGGAGTGAGCTAAAGAATGATGATGGATTAAACCCAGATCAGTTGACTGGGGGTGAGTGTTTGATTGGCTCAAACGTTCCGTCCATCATCCCCTTTTGTATCGCGATATTTATGTGTCACGATATTTGAAACTCAATATTTATGTAACTCGATATTTCTAAACCGATATTTTGTCCATATACCTCATTTTTTGTACCTCAGTTACCTGTCTGTTGCCCCACAGTTAGGCTCCATACAAGGTTGCAAGTACTTCTTTCATGTTGTATAGTTGCAGAATGGCTTTTATTGTCTGCCCACCAAAATTGTTCTTCCAGCGCAGAATGGAACCTGTGTGCTTGATCATTTTTGTTGCCTTCTTCCCCAGTTGTTTCACCCAAGATAATTTGTGGTCGAAATAAATTACAAGATAGTCAAAGCCATAGGCACTCTCCAGGGCTTTTCCGCTGATTTAGAATGTTCTGTTCAAGGAATCTTTTGGGTTCAGGATCATAAATTGTGTTATGCTGACATTGATGTTACATTTTGACGTCACTAAAGCCATCAATAACCTCTTCAGTGCATTACAACAACTATCAACAGGATCAGATATGGCCCAAAGGGGAGTGCAATCCAGACTTCCCAATACATGTTTTAGTGCGCACTCAAAGTTGTATTGGGAAGTCTGGATTGCATTCCCCCTTTGGGCCATATCTGATCCTGTTGATAGTTGTTGTAATGCACTGAAGAGGTTATTTGGTATCCCCTGATCTCTCAGGGTGGGCCAAAGAAGATTTCTGATAACTGAGTCGAATGTAATTTTCAGATTTATACAAGCCAGGTGTAGAGGGGATTTTCTCAGTGTTGGGTATTTAATGCACTGAGATAGAGTCTATTGGCTTGGTCTGTATATCCAGGTCCTTTTCTGAAGCCCACTTGGAAGTTCGAGAAAATCAGATCACTTTCGATCTAGTCTTGGATATGATTAAGTAGAAGTTTTCCATAGACTTTTCCAGCTCAGTTGAGTAGCGAAATTGGACAAAAATTCTTAGGATCTGGGCGTAGACTCTTTTTAAATATACAGATGTTAAATGCTTATCTCCTTGAGCTCGAGACCTACCCAAGTTTCAGGTCTGCATTAAAAGCGTTTTTTAGAAGTGGGGCCCATAATAGAATATTTGATCGAAACACATCTCAGGGTATTCTGTCCAGTCCTGGGGTTTTATGAGTTTTTTTTGGCTGTAAATCGCCTCATTTATTTCTTAGGATGGAAAAGCATGTGACAGGAAATGAGTGTGGATGCATGTTACAATGTGAGCTATGATGGTGAAAGTTGTTAAATACCCTTGAAGTGTTCATTTGCTATCTGCTGTGTTAACCAAGACGTGCCAGCCTGTTGTAGAAATGTCTATGGACACTTTGTTTGCTTTTCGGCAAGGGTGTGTTTTGGTGCGTTCTACCTTGTGTTTGCCATAATAATGTTCGAAAGGACATTCAAAATTCAAAGTGCAGAAAAGCATTATACTAATGAAGTGAATGGACACGTCCTTCATTACGAGTTGAGCTAAGGATGCTTGGCTGGGCTGGTTATTTGTTTCAAAGAACATATATTCTGATAATAAATAACACCAGAATTATATGACGAGTTCTCTTCATCTCAGCCACGAGCTGGCCAGAATCTTTCCCAACCCCGACTGTCAGTCACATAGACGTCTTGTTTTGCTTTGCTTGGAGCATGGAGGCCCAGATTGGTTGTGCAAGAACCATCGAACCGTGGCGGATTAAAGCGATAGAAGACTTTGTTTACCCACAGCCACCACGCAGCTTTAAACCCTAATAAAAAGCGCCTGCCCCCCTCCTGACGGTTCAGAGATGCTAAGCGAGCTCTTGGGTCCCTTTTCTCTCGCCTGGTGGCATTTGAAAGTGCAAAGCTTTGAATACCAATTGCCTGAACTGGACATATGTGAAGCTGTTCCAGTCCCACTAATCCCCCAGCCAAGTGTTTCTTTGTACGCGCAGGCAGCACACATAGATCTGAGCGAAAGTGCCCGTAATCCCGCGAATGTGGAAAAATGGCCCAGTATGACAGCCGGGCATGGGGGGAGGATTCGCCGGCGGAGGGGACGACCGGGGACAACCATTGTCTGAGGCGCGGGAGGGAAGGTGAGGAGGGGGCACGCGATGGCGCCCCCTCACCTCACCTCTTCTGAACCGTCCCGGAGGGAAGGAAACCCGCGCAGCAGGATGTATCCCTCTCCAATGTCCGTCGCACACTCGAACACACTCGCAGGACCGCGACAAGTTTCAAAACGCTGGGAAAATGCCCCCTCTGGCCGTGTTCAGCTGTGCGACCCCAGCAGGCGGCCGCTGGCTTATGTACTGACTTCATTATCGCCCCCGCTCTTGTTGCAGACTGTTTCACTTGCCAACACACGGTGCTTTTATCATTTAGAAAAAAAAGGTTATTTTGGTCCTTTGGGTAGGGTCAGAGTGTTTTTTTTTATATCTCCTCCTACCAAAGTTATGCTCACTGTTGCAAATGAAATGAGTTGCTATAAAAACGACTCAGCAATCTGTGAAACTGGAAATGTTAGCAAGTTGTTAAGAATCCTCTTTTCCATAAAGACAGATAAACTTCTCAACATCAAAACATATCTGTATGCCCCTCGACATTGTATCCTGTTTTTCATTATATTGGGATGGTGGTTCATCTCTGCCCCCCACATACCAGTTTCTCACCATATATGGCTACACGCATTATTTTTATTATTTATTTTATTTGAAAAGTTTTATAAAGCGCGAACAACACCCAGACGGGTATCAGAGCGCTGTACAAAGAAGCAAATTAACGCTGACATGAAGAAACAGTAACCGTACAATACAAAATAGCAGCGTAAGAGGAGCCTGAGACATAAAAGAAAATGTGGGTGCTAGGGGAGGACGTGGTGGCAGGAGGACAAACAAGTAAAAGCCCTACTACACGGGCCGTGTAGTTTAAGCAGCGCACTACGTCCAACCAATGACAAAATACATTTCAGATCCAAAGTAAAAGTGATTGTCAAGTACATATTTCAAAACATAAAGAGAAAAGATTGTCAGGCATACATTTCAACACACAAAGTAAAAATGATTGTCAAGCTCTAGAGGGATGTGACTATCACATGGCCTAGAAGTTATTGCTGCTGAAGTTCTTCCAGAAGTATCCATTTGACCTGTTTCTTGAATGAAGCAGTTGAGGGGTTGGCTCTGATCTCCATCGGTAGGGCATTCCAGATTCTTGGAGCCAGCCCTGAGAAGGTGCGATTGTAACTACTTTTTTTTTTTAATTTAGGTGGTTTCAGGAGTAAGGTATTAGAGCTTCTTAAGTTTCGCCTGGAACCAGAGAGCTCAAGTTTCTTTGCCAGGTAAACTGGGCTATTGAAGTGTATAGCTTTATGTGTCAGACAGGCTATCTTGAAGCGGATCCTTGCTTCAATGGGAAGCCAGTTAAGTTGAATTAAGTCAGGTGTAATATGATCATGCTTTCTGGAGCCTGTAATTAGTCTGGCAGAGGCGTTCAGAGTAGCTCTTAGCGGAGCTTACCTAGATTTAGGAAGCCCAGCTAGGGTCACCAAGCCATATTCAACTCGCAAGATAACAAGGGATTGGACTACTGCCTGAATGTCCTCAGGAGGTAGGAAAGGTTTGATTTTCCTAAGAGTGTTGAGCTGATGATTGGCACTCTTAATGGTGGCACTGATGTGTCCTTGCATGTTTAGAAATTTGTCCAGGGTGACACCTAGAGAACAGGCGGAGTCCACCATATGCGGGGTGCAGTTGAGTGCAGAGATTTTTTTGATCCAATTTTGCGTTGGGGTCTCTTGGTTGCGGGGGTAATCAGGAGAAATTCTGTTTTGAGGGAATTTAGTAACAGATGGTTATGTGTTAGCCACTGTTGAGTTCTGTGGAGCGCTCCATTAATAGTTTTAATGTCATCTGGAGAGGAGATCTTCAGATACAGTTGAGTATCATCCGCGTACATATGGTACTGAATGTTTGACCCGTTCAGAATAACAGTTAGCGGTTCCATGAAGAGATTGAAGAGCTTGGGTGAGCGGACAGATCCTTGAGGTACCCTAATAGTGACCGTGGAGCTGTCAGCCAAAGATTGGTTGACTTTGATTCTTTGTGTTCGGTTATGCAGGGAGGAGGAGAACCAATTTAAGACAGGGCCAGATAAACCCCATCCTGTATTGCAGAAGGTTAATTAAGTTATCATGTTTGATAGTGTCAAAAGCGGAAGACAGGTCAAGAAGAATTAGAAGACAAGGCGTATCTTGGTCCAGAGCTCTCAAGGCATCATCAACAATGTGAGTTAGCGCTGTTTCTGTACTATGACCTGATCTAAAGCCTGACTGATGTCGGTCAAGGAGCTGAAATTTCTCGTTGTGGTCGCAGAGCTGTGTGTGAACGCATTTCTCAAGCAACTTCGCAAGAGACATGATGCTAGTGATCGGCCGGTAGTTATTGGGGTTTGTTAGGTCTGCATTGGGCTTCTTGGGGATGGGTGTGACTTGCCCCATTTTGAGGCAGTCTGGAATCCTCCCCTGTACGAGAGATTGTTGGATGATCTTGGACCAGAGAGGCAGAACGGCCAGGTTGAGGTCTTTGAGCAACTTAGCGGGAAGTGGATCACTGAAATGGTTGGATGGTTTAAGAGATGCCAAGGAATGTGATAACTCCTCCCGGTCCGGGAGTAGAAAGGTATTCCAGCATGCATTGTTTTTGGGTGTGTACTCAGTAAGGTAGGGCGGAGCACTCACTGCTGCAGGTACTGTCAAACCCGAGGGGCTCATCGACAACAGGTTTGCAGCGGCACGTTGCAGCTCCCGATCAATACTCCATGCAACTAACTGCGCGATTCGTCTCTCTCTGTATTCGCAGTGACAGTGATTTTTCCTGTGTGTGGTGGAGTCTTGGCTCAGATCAACAGGACTCAATAGCCATGACAGAAATCTTAATGGCACGCATCTATCCCTTCCTTCCAGAACAAACGCAAGACAAATGGAATATGCCACAGCGTCACTGGCCTGCGGTTGTATGACACAACCACGCATGCCTAAACCACACGGTCCTTAACAATGCGGTCGGAACAACAAATAAGTCTTAAACACACATTCCTATACCACGCAAGTCTTTACAACAAATTGCCTTAAGAAAAGTGCTGGACTTTGGAATAGTATAATTTACTATTCCAACTCCAGTCCGCGCAACAGTAGGTAAAGCGTTGGACTTTATAATCCAACGCCACTTTACCTGAGGCATGTTGTTGCAACAACATGCGTGGTAATGGAATGCCTGGTTAAGGCGCATTCGTTGTTCCGACCGCATTGCAAAGGCAACGTGTGGTTCGGCCGTCGTCGTAATTGCTGTTTCCCCTGGCTGAAGCAGGGCCAAACCTGTGTATGTTGTACAATGCTGTATTTATGAAAGAGAGCATTTGAAATATACGTTTAAATGTGTAGTCATTTATCCTTCTTCTATTAGCATATGCATTTTGCCTTATATGTACTAGAACAATGCAGCAGGCCTTGCTGACCCACAACAGTTCATAACTCTGATACACATTTAACACGTTTTCTTACTACTCGGACTACCACGAAGTTGGGAAAATTGGGAAAGTTGCAGGACTTCACTGAACTTTGCCTGAGCAAATTTCTTCTACCCGTTGCCCTCGCAACTGAGCTGTTGTCCAGTAGAGGATGTCTAGCCTTAGAGAGGTGGGTATGCAATTGGAAAACAGAAGCTGACCCACAGGTATGGGGTGGAAGATGAGGTTAGTGTTGTTTTAAGGTTTTTGGGGGCCCCGGGCAAAACATATTTTGGGGGCCTCTGTATGTAAAAAGTTTGAATTGTATTACCTATTTGAAGTCCGTATGATTCCAAACAATACTAAATCATTTGTTAAATTTTAACACAGTCACATCAAAAAAGTTGAAATATGTCTTGCCCGATTGCCAAAAATCCTTAGGATGACACTGGTTTAGACAGGCCAAGTTGGAGGTAACGCTAGGCAGAGAGGGAGAGAGGTTCAGATCAAGAAATAGAATAGAAAGAGGTCTTACAGAGAAAGTTCACTTTCCCAGGTGGCCCCTTAAATGGTAGGCCCTGGGCAATTGCCCCCTTTACCCATGCCTTATAACGTCTCTTCATGACGTTTGGCTGGGGTCTCTAGTTCCGGATCTCGTGTGGGGAATATGTCCTACTTGGATCTCCATGGGGAGGGAGGAAGGACATTGTAGCAGGAGATGTCACAAGGTGTGGTGATTGGGACATGCTGGGATATGGACACTGTTGAAAGATGGCTGCCAAGTGGCAAGAGTCCAGCCGGTGCCACTATTGGTTATGCATGCAACTCAGAGACAATGTTCTATGACTGATCAAAGTTCAGGCTAGAGTTACGTAAAAAGGCTAAGGGGCCGATTACGATGTCGTTCGGAAAGCAGTCTGACCGATTCGGTTTCAGAATGCTTTCAGACCGACTCAGGTTTGGGGAGTCCGACCGAACGATTACGATGTGTCTGAACACCGTTCGGTCGGACTCCCATTGATTTCAATGGGAGCCTGTGTTCTGACCGACTACACAGGTTCCCATTGAAGAAAGGGGTGCACCCTGTGGCAGGCACCCCATGGTGCCTGCCACACTGTGCATGCATGGAAAGGGGGGACCCATGGGTACCCCCACGGGCCCCATTCAGATACCCCTGGGTGAAGGGGGGCCTGCTACTGGCCCCAAAAGTCAGATTCCGGCAGCTGATCCCTGTCAGAACAACCGATTCGGAAAGGCTGTCAGAATCGCACATACTAATTGCTCGTTCGGAAACGCGGTCCGTAGACCGCTACGATTCGGCTCTGACTGACTCGTTTACTCCAAATGATATTCGGAACCGAGTCAGACTGTAAGAATGGTTTCTGGACATCCTAATCGAAAATCGGAGATGTTTCGGAGTCGGTCAGAAACAAGGCTTCCGAATCAGATTCGAACGAATCGGATGCCATTCGGAGCCTTTCGGAACGACATCGTAATCTACCCCTTAGTTGTAAATGTCTGTCTTTTTTTCTTTTGAGATAGATTTTCAGGAAATTCTGTTGAGGATGTGTTCCATTAACAATACTGAATTTACGTGAGTATAGATTGTTATGAAGGGAATTATATTTTGAAAAGCTCGAACAGGTACTCTCATAGGCAATAATATCTTCAGAATTGTCGTCAGTGCTGGTGATGTTGAATCTCAAGCGTAATGAACATTTGAGAATGTACAGGAAACTTCTAGATGCTTCAGGAAGAACATTACTCTCATACCAATCAATGGATGTGTAAGTAAGCAAATTATGAATTCCCACCCTGGGACTTAGATCGCATATATACTATATCTATTAAATGTAGGTTTTGTAAAATTAAGAAAAGTGGCTTTGGAAAGAGAAATGCAAAGAAAAGCAACTCAATAGCCGGTGATGAATGTCTCATTTTGAGGAACTTCCCAACCTGCATAAGCGTTTGCTGCGATCTAGTAGCAAAAATGTGTTGTATTAATGCAGTTAGGGGAAAACAGTAAAATCTAAATTGTGCCCAGTCAACATTTACCACTGAAGCTCCCACATCATTTAACACTTCACATGGAATTAAGAAGAACATCTGTATTAAACCTAATGATAGACACGTATAGAGAAAGCTAAGGGATTTGTTAATAGCAAAAGCAGTGCTGTACTGGAATAACAATGTCAAATTTGCATAGCAACCAAATACAACATCCTGGCATTGAAACGAAACGTCTTGGCAATACACACCATTTAAGAGGTCCCCGGAGAATATATGTAACATCACAATAGACCTGAATGTGGAGAGGAGTAGAAACAGCTTGGCAAGTCTGACCTGAGTGCTTGCAACAATGCACGCATTTCTACAAACATCAATGCCACTTGCAGTGCATTAGAACATAGTAGGTGAAGCACTCTAAAAAATCAGATACACTGCACTCAAAAGACAAGGCCACTGTTAAGTTAGAGATCATGCAGATGAAGTTGCATGTATAGATACACAAACACAGTGGACAGACACAATTTTTTTTAATGTGGAAGAGCACACAGAAAAGCATTTTTAACAGGCAAACTCTGAATGTAACGAAGAATTAGGAAATCTCTCAAGACTTTTCAAAGCAGGAAGCTTGTTGCGGATTGCAGCTTTGACTGATGGTTTATCAGCTAGGGCCTTTCACCCTTGCCCCTTGGTTGGGTAACACAACATTGATTTTTCATTGTTTCTTTTTGGTATGGAGGTTTTGTTAGCTTATGGTGTTTCCTATGGGCTTGCATACATGATATGCATGTTATACATTATTATGTATGCTTTTATTTTAGTAATAATAAGTATAGGCATGCATTGTGCCATACTCACGTTTAGGAATCTTGGTTTTAAGGTATTTATTTTTTATTTCCGTCTGTATTTATCCATATTTATTTTTTTGCCATTTATTTGGTATTTACCCATGTTTAGTTTGTGTTTTGTGAATAAATGAAATCGTAAAATTGTATATTTCTCCATTTATTTACCTGAAAAACGTGCACTCATACTTTGATGCCTATCGTGTTTTAGCAAATTAAGCAGCCAAATATAGCAAAACAATATACCCACAAGTAAATATTATCAATACACTACAACACAAATATATTTTAGTATGTTCCAATATGTTAGTAAAACTCGTCCATTTTTTTTTAACTTGCCATACTGTTTGTCTGCTCGGCTGTTGATCTGGTATTCACAAAAGACAGCATGAAGAGTCATTCTAAAGAAGCCACATTTTCTGTCTTTTTCAGCGTTCAAAAATAAACGAAGGCAGGAATCACATTGTATTCTGCCAATATTTATCTGTTAAAAATCAGTAAAACCTGAAAACTGGGAGTCTTACACAGGCGTAATCCACTTGCTTCATTTCCACTGCCTTTTGCATGTACATTTCTCAGATATTTTCTGACAACAACTGTTCACATTTTTAGGTCTGTCTACTTGCAAAATACTTATTGTGGGATTACCCTGGATATACAGGGGCTTACACTCTGCCCATTACTTTCCATTGGTTGACTTTATTGTCACTCTCACTTGCTGGCTTCTTATTAAATGGTTTTCCTTGTCCCGACTTGTCCATCTTGTGTTTGCCTCTCTCCTGGGACATGTCCTCTTTACCATCTCTCTGAGTGGCTAGCTTCTAGCATTTTACTGATCACTTTTAGGGAACTACTTTTTTCTTTTTGCTTAAGCACTCTGAGAGTGCATGTGTTTTCCAACACTCTCCCTCATGTACTTCTCCCCATCCACAAATATTTGACTCAATGCTCCATGTTGCTGTGTCCCCTGTGTTGCAAGCTCCCTCTTGTGTGCTTCTCCTCAACCAAATTCACTCCTTCACCTTGCTCTGTGTTTATTTCTCAATTGTGTGCTTCTCTCTCTTTTTTTGTTTACTGATCCATCTCAGATCAGTACATTAAAATAATGGCTCCTCCTTTTATAGACATGCGTGCTTAGTGACGCTTGTGTCCGCACCTGTTATCACACATACGCAAGCCTACAAAATGACGTAGCTGCGTTATTGAACCTATTTTTTTCTTTTGGCCATGATGCAAGGTATCTTGTCAAAGCTGTACAGCATCGCCAAGAGCCAGTGGTGAAGCCAATAGGTCCCAAAGGCACACCTGTTAGCTATGCCAGTGCTTGGTTTATTTAATGAAATACGGCATAAAAAAAATTGTCTTTAATCTACAGAGGGCTGTACTATGCCATAGACCACTCTGAAGACAGCCAGGCGATACGTCCATAGACTTGGATGCCTGACAGTGAGAAGATTGTGCTCGTTTCAAACTAAATAGAGGAATGCTTTCTACAATTGGTGCCAAATACAATACAGGATTTTGTTAGTCCTGTTATGAAATGCTAGGTACATTGTTTTGCATTCGGTCTTCTAATTACTCACATCAATCTAGTTGTTCATTGATAAATATATGTCCTATGTTGAATTTTAGGTCATTGATCTGTACAGGGAATGTGGGTATCTACATCCACACAGTGGCTCAATCAGTATCTTACAAGTATCACTGTATAACACACAAGTTCATCTTGGTTACAGTCTAAGTCATAGATGATGATGTTCTATCACAAGCTAGTCAGCAGTGAGCAGAGCTAATGAACATGATGCACTTATAGTCACACTATTCAAATGAGAGCTCAGTTGACTTGAGTAGGAAGGTTAGAGGCAGTGAACATATGGCTCTTTCAGAGAAAGAAGGCTACATATGTCCCAATGGTGTATGTCATAATATTGTATACAGGAATATCGTCTAACATAAATATGATGCCCTAAGTATTGTTTAGCAAAATATCATCTCATTAAGTGCAGATTTTCTATTTTTAACTCCAACTGTGTGTTATTTTTGTACACACTGTTTTGACAATGATATTCTGGTACTAGTCCAGTGCTTAATTTGTAAAAGAATGAGTGCCCGAAGCCCAATGTTTTGCTCAGAAACCTGTGACTGGAGCTATTGAATGTGGGCATGCCGAATGCCAAGGCTGCATAGTCTTGACTCAACCTAATGCCTCTTTAATCCACCACCAGACCCTCACTGCCCCTTTATCCCATTCTTGCATGTTCCTTTTCTTCCCTGCTTTCTTCCTTTGTTCAAGTTTCCCTGTGTTTCTCTCTTTCTACTTCTTTCCCCTGTGTGTGTTTTTCTCTCTCTTGCTGTGGGCCAAACACTGTTGAGAAAAAATAAGTGCTGGTCCCCCAAAATGAGTGCTGGGTTGGCCCCACCTGCAACCACCGGCTCAAATTAAGCACTGGGTACACACCATTAGTATTATTACTTTCCTAAGATAGTTTTAGATGGGAACGGACATGTGCATTCTGCTTATACTAATAGGCAGAGACAGGATGACAGATCCTACCACCCTACCAAGTTCACTCACGTACACACACACAGACAAATCACAAGGGTGGATTGTTTGATGTCTATATCCCTTCTCATCTGGGGTACCAGTATATTCCATGTGAGTCCTGGCATGTTGTGCTGCTACATTGTGCATTCTACATGGGTGATTATGTTCTTTTAGGTAGACAGGCTACCCTAGTCATCACGTGGGCCCACATGGCTCCCAAAATCCAGAATGTTATCAATCTTCACATCAACAATGTCCCCTCCTTTCAGAGTTTCTAAACTCATTTTAAGAACATGATCCTTGTGAAATATCTGCACCTGGCAGTATAACCTCACAACTAATGCACACTATCTTAATGCAGTCCCCTTCTCTCTGTGTCCTTACTCCTTCATGGACTTAATTTCCTTGCGCTCTCCTCTCACTCTCTTCATCTATTTCCTTATTCTGTACTTGTTGTCTTGTCCTTGATGATGTTATTTTCTATCTCCAGTTGAACTATGATAGTTTTCTCTACCGATTTTACATTCAAGCCTGCTAGACTCTCTCTATTTGTACTGAGCTCTGCAATTTGACCATATAATGCCATTATCAGCTGGTGCTTGTTTCTGCTCTATATTCATGTTTCTGTTGTTGATCTCCTGCATTACCAGTTTGATACATCTTGCAGCCCCTATTCAATGCATGGTTACCTTTTCTTGCTTTTCTTTATCTGCGACATAATATGTTATCTTTGTTATTGCTCTCCAACCAACTGATAGGTACTTCTTTCACTTATTTCTATCTACTTTTTATACTGTGCTTTTTGCCATGATCTAATGCTATTATCGTTTTCATTTGTTTTCTAAGAACATCCCTATGTGACACTTGAGCCTCCCCTATATTTGAAGTCTGTATCACACCATCTTTCTTTTCTGGAACCACAACTGAAATTCTCTTTCCACATTAGATGTGACTTTGTGGCACTTTTTTGGGTTATGGCACACACATTTTTTAGTTGCATAAGAACAATGAACTGAAATTGAACTCAGGGAAGAGTAGGTGTAACTGAGGTTTTGTTTTACTGACAAGTATCACTCGCATATATATGCACTCCAGTTTTGCTGCAGTAAAGTACCCCTGTAAAACTTGAGATAAAGTTTGTATATAACTAACTGTTAATATATGATTGGCTTAATTGTTTAAATATGCATTGCACAGAACTCTGCACTATGTAAGACAATAAATACAGCCAATTAATGCAGGGCTTCATGAGTTGGTCTACGAAAATACTTAAAAGTGCAAATGTTTGGTGTAAAATGGTCGCTGCATCAGTTGTATGTCAGACAAATTATATAACATTTGTGTCTAACATACATTTTGTGCCCTAGATATTGTTTGCAAAAATATTGTCCCTTTGGGTATAGGTTTTCTAATATTAACTAGAGTGATCAATATAGTTGTTAATGATATTTAGCATACAATATTTATATCAGATGATATTCTGACAATGATATTCTGGCACCAAACCACTACATCTACATGATTCTGTTGGTTCCAGATTCCAAGATGACCCCAAAGCCAAAGGAATAAGGCTTAGATGCACTGAGCAGACAGAGAATGGTATGCCACACCATCACATTCTGCTCTCTTTCATGGTGGGAATATGGCCCATGCAATGTCATGATGGAAGTCTTAATTCAAGGGCAGCTATTGGAAGAGGAATTCCACACGAAATCCAGGTAGATTTTCCACTGTATGTTTATTGGAGCAACAAGTAGTAATATAAACAGAGCCCACAGTCAGCGCACCCTCAGTATTGGCCGCTCAGCAGTAACTGCGCTCACCAACACCAAGGGCAGTACGGGCTGTAACATCCACATGTAAACATAAGAAAAATGTACCTAACACGTTGAGCTCGTGAGGAGGCTCACGCCATATCAAAAGATGCACAACACATTCAAGGAATAACACTCCATGAAAGAACACAGAGCTCCAGTAGAGAACACAAAGTGTAGAGAACCCTCTGAGCAGAATGCTAAGCCCAAGGGAGAGCTCGCTCTGCACAGAGATTCATTCCTACAACATCTTCCCCTTTTTGAAAAATGAAGATATATATTATAGCAAAGTGTACAAAAACCCTTAACCGTATTCACATCAATTAAATAAATTAAAAATTATCATGCAACATAGTAATCCTTGAATTTTGCGGGCATGTCCACATTGTGTGAATTTCTGTGAGAGTGGACACAAACCCTTTAACTCACCTGTGACTCTACAGTAGACCCAGCATAACCTTTAGGGGCCTCCTTGATGAGAGCGTTTCTGACTAACACTGGGGGAACACAAACATCAGCTCGCAATAATACACCATCTACCAGAGAAAGGTCCTCAGACATTTGTACATACAGTCTTAGAGAGGCTTCAACATTCCGCTCTCTAGGCCACCCATTCTTCATATAGGTGCAAACAGTTTGTAGAATAGGTTCCTGACTGGCAGCCTCTAACCAGACTTGTTGTGTGATTGGGCCTGAATTATCCAGAATGTCATCAACCAGCGCAACAACACACTCATCCTCTCGGACATGGTCCATGCAACCATCATCCACAGACAACCTGGACAAGCAGTCTACCCATACATTCTTTCCACCAGGAATGTCCTGTAAAGTGAAATTGAACTCCTGTAATTTGGAAAGCAACCAGATAAGGCATGTGGACACCTTCCCAGAACAAAATTGAAATTGAGTAATTGCAACAATGGTTTGTGATCCATATACATATCAAAATGTGTACCCCACATTAAAGATTTAAATCTCTCAACTGCCCAGGAACATGCCAACAACTCCTGCTCAATTGTACGTTAATGTGACACAGCAGTACTGAGAGAGTGTGAGGCAAAAGCGATGGTGTACTCCCTGTACTGGATGAATTGGGAAAACACAGCCCCCAGACCAACCTGACTGGCGTCAACTGTAATAACACATCTTCTGCTAGCCACAAATGGAGAAAATGCATGGGCAGAGATCACAAGTTTTGTTTACCATTTGGAAAGCTTCTTGAACCTCATCTGAACAAATATACTTGACACCCTTCTTAAGTAGATTTCTCGGAGGCTGAACAATATATTAGGGGTGGGCGGTAAACTTTGCTCCGCTGGCAGAGTGTGCAGAGTTTTTCCACTCCATGCTCCGCTTGGAAAAACTCCGCCAATCGCTGGCGGATCGGAGTTCACAGTCTTGCTCACCCCCACAAATGTCTAAGGGGTTAGTACTGTAGTACAAACATTCCTTAGGAAGTCATTCAGAGGGGCTACAGCCAATCAGGGAGCACACATGCAGATTCTCGATACTAACAGGTCCTGTAAGCATGAGGAGCGCACGGGCCACTGCGGGTTTTGGACCGAGTCACTGCAACCACTCCTCATTGACAAGGAGTTGCTGTACTGTATGTATCTTTTCTCTGTCTCTGGGTGGTTGTGAAGGCCTGCTGGTGTCAGCACCTCCTACTGGACCTCATCTGCTTTGAACGCACTCGGACCGACTGCAGGCCCCAGCCTCACCATGCGGGGTCCAAGTCCCGCTGCTATTAGGAAGGAGAGCGACACAGTTCCCACCCCTCCATAAGAAACCCCTCATCATCTCTTGCATTAACTAACCACCTGCACTTCCATAGCTCACGCCGTCATTTGTCCACCAAATATTGCCCTCCCCATATTTTTCCCACTAATCCACATAAGATTTAATATAAAAAATATTCTGGCTATTGGTATTACTTTATTTTCTACCCATTTGTCCAACTAATTACAATATGCAAGGGGCCACATTTTAATATGGTTCTGCTGCTATCGTGGAATGTGATCTAAATAGGATATTGATATTTGGCAGTTATGTAGGGCAGATCAGTTTATCGAAGGGCTGTCCATAGTATGGGGAGAACTGTTCCAAAAACTTAGATTTTCTTTGCAGGCCATAATTGTACATCTAATGTGTGCTGATGTGTGTGAAACAGGATGTTTTTAGAGATGCCTGCTATTCTATGAATGTCACGTTTAAATTATTTTATTTTCCTAATTTAAAATAAATGAAAAATAAATGCAAAGTTATATATTTGCTCCCATTCTTAATGAAAAGCAGAATTACCCCAGCCAACACCAAAATGGATGGAAAATTGAAAATCACTGCTATTTGGGTTTCATTTCCTTAAGTAAAACAGTTGTTCTATTGTTAGCATACGCTGACTGAACAAACATGACGGGCGCTTTTTGAAATGCCTAAACTTGTAACATTTCTCAAGTAAATGCCCTTCCGTTGAACTTTCAGTTCTCCCTGCCCCCAGTAGGTACGCTCCACCAATGCTGGTCCTCTTAGTGCTGCCCGCCTTGGAGGGGGCCTCCAGTTGCCTCTTCCTGTAGTAGGGAGGGTCCATGTTGATGGGCACCCCCGCTGCTGTGGGTGCCATTCTGCTGGATCGGAGCCACCACTATCCTAGTCTCATGTACAGCCTCCACCCCTCCCTACTCTACAGAGATGCAGGACAGAGGAAGAGAAGGTAAATAGAGGACAAAACTCCTCAGGACCCACCGGCACCCAGAGCTCCGAAGACAGGTGCTCTGGCATCCCTGATCGAGTACAGAAAGCTGCCTTACCCCCCACAAGCCCCTCCCTTCTCGAGAGCACAATCAACACCCCTTCCTGGTCTCCAGGGTGAGACGTGCCCGCTTCGCATTACAAGCACAAAGCTTGCTGTATTTTTGTGCTGCAATGACAGTTACATTCACACAGCGATTTGTCCTCTTGTCTACACAGGCCATTAATTTTGACACCAGTGGTGTGCCGCAGATTGGAAAGGAAAAATATCTCTCAATGAGCGGAGAATATAAAGGAAATGCTTGCTCAAGTCCTGCTTTGCCCCTGATTTTCGAAAGAAGAACTGTCTCGCCTGCCTCCATCCTTGTATCTCATTCAGTTCACACGGAACGGACTATTGGATTTCACACCAGCGCCCGAATATAATGGAATAGGGGTGGCCGAGCAATACTCTGCCCACTCATGGAACTCCACGGAATTTGGCGCAGTTATTCGGTAACTCCACGGAATTCCACGCCCAGGCTTACAATGTATACATATCCCTTGACACAACATGAGTAGTGCTCACTTAACCCTAAGAAGGAATGGAGTGTCTTTGTCACTTGATGGCTGGGGTTCCTCAATGGCTTTTATGAGGGAAACGTTTGTTGAAATCCCAGCGGGACCAATGGAATGCCCCAGATAATCAAACTGCTGTGCCAGAAATCTGTACTTGTCAGTGTGGAATGTGATGCCATGGTCCTTAAACCTCACAAATGCTGTGGACAAAATATGGTTGTGCTCAACAGGCATCACTGCAAAAATGAGAACATTATTTTGAAAAGCCTGCACGCCAACAACACCCTCCAAGATGGTGTCCGTCAATCATTAAAATACGCTGGCTGCAGATGCCAACCAAAGGGGTAACTTGGAAAATATATACGCCCCAAATGGGGCACCAAAGTTGGTGAGTTCTTGTGAGCTATTATCCCAAGGAATCTGATGATAAGTCGACTTGAGGTCCAACAAAGAAAAGAACTTTGAATCCCCAATGTTGGCAAAAAAGTTTTGTACTTTGTGAAGTGGGTGGCAATCCACCAAACTGTTTTTGTTCAAACTGCGCAAGTCAGCTCATAGTCTGATGTCATCATCCTTTTTGCAGACAATAACTATTGGACTGACCCATTCAGAGGAATTAGCATTCTTAATAATACCATCTTTAACCATTTTCTCAAGGAGACTCTTCAACTCAGCTCTCACACTCAACGGCACAGGTCGGACCTTGTGAGTGACCGACACCGCATTCTTTTTTAACCTGATAAAATGTACATAGTTTTTAATGCACCCAATTTTGTCATTAAAAACTTCAGGGAAAGCTTTGACAATCTCCTCAATCATGATGTTATCACTCAATTGAACAAGAGAGATAGGCACATTGGAAATTCTTACTAGTGGGTCCGCACCTGAAACCAGCCTAAGGCATAGTTTGGCCAATTCCTGCCACCCTACAATATGCCTACCTTTGACTGCTATGTAAACCTTAGTGAAGGTTTTTCTACCTAAACATGTGACATATCCTTCAAAGAAACCCACCATGTCAATATCATGTTCAAGATATGCATTGAGGTGAATATCTGACATTCTCAAACTCACACTTGCACTCCAATGCGATTTGAATAAGGTATCAGAAATTATTGTAATGGGTACCCCTAGAGTCACACATCATATCAAGGGTGAAGACACTACCCTAAGTTACCTGACAAACAGGATGCTTAACTTTACCAACTACCACCACAGAATCCACTTCCAGGTTTAGAGAAATCCAACACACTGTCATTATCAGACACATCAATGCTGTGCACCTTCATCGAATTCTTACCCATGCTACACACACTGTGAAAGTACCCAAGTTTCTTGCACTTGATGCAATGCTTACCAACAGCAGGACATTGGGCAAAATTACTTTAAAGTGACCTGGATCCACACCTGAAACAAAAATGGTTAGAATTATGAGACGGGGCGTGGTCTGGCCACGAACGAAGATGGCCGCCTGAACTGTGAGCTCCGCTTCGAGAAGGGCTATGAGCGGAGACAGAGGCCTTCATAAGGTGGCTGGGGGTAGATTATACATCGTTATCGTGCTGTCTGGACCCCTGGGCGACATCCGACCGAAGGCCAGGCTGACAAGCGGTACGCCGAAGCAGAACCACTCTGGCGACCGGGAGGAAGTGTGGGGCCTAGAGGCGTAACTAAAGCCTCGGCTCTTGTGCAGGTACCCGGCCCCGCCCTCTACCCATCGCTCCACCTGTCCGGGGCCTGACTACCACGCCACAATGCGGCCGGTCTGCGGGCCTAACAAGGTCAACATCCTCTACTACTGTCAAGACCCTGGACTCTAGTATTCTTGACAACACAGGAGCAGAACGGTGCCTAGTTCCCAATGCCCCTCTCAGAACTCCCCTGCTAGGTATAGTAATCCTTCGCAGGTAAGTACTAAGGGGGGGAAAGGGGATTGGGACAGAGAAGAGACAGCCTGGTGGTATTCTGCCTGTCCTGCCTCGTCTTCTTCTTTCTTCTTACAGTGCTGTGAAAAAGTACATTTCTAAAGTACACTTCTTAATTCAAATTTACTGTATTTTTAAATAAGAATTCTTGTCTTACCAGAATAACCTTGGAGCTATGCCTCTCTTCTAATTCTTCTCTACTTATGTTGAATGACTTTTTATTGAGAAGATATTGATGGAGCAAGGTCTCGGACATGAGACTTGTTCAGAAGCAATCCTCTCGTTTTAACTTACTAGCGAATTACTAACAACCTGTTTGTGATTAATAATAATACACGTTTTCAAGAAAAGAATGAAGCTTGTCTATGTGTTTACTAACTGCAATAACACAGACGTAGGACTAGAACGCATTTTAACACGGGATCTTTACTGCGCATGCGTCTACTGCATCTACGTAGTATGACGTGCTGACGCTTGGAGGGAAATTCTGGCGCTTGCGCAAAGAGCTATAAAATGGCCGCTTGAAAGCTCACATGCATGGCACCTGCTTTGCTGAAATTAGAAAATGAGTTTACACTAACGCAAATGCAGAAAGAGAAATAATAAATGGTATGGGTTAGAGTAGAGGTTGGTGGTATACAGTGAAATCATTTATTTTTGAGAATAACATTTCTCCTTTTGACTTTATTATTAGTGCGTATTTGGGCCTGTTAAATTTGTCCGAGTCGAGCAGACTGTCGTTGCTCAACGCATGCGCCCTGGTACAGAAGCTTGGAGGATGACTAAGGATTTGTCACGCGTCCAAGGTCGGCGGAGATGTGCCCTGGGAACATGAGGGTGAAGAGTTCATATGAAGGAACCGTATTGAGAAAACTGTTACATTTGTATTAATAAAGTTTTAAAGATGTATGGGAAAGGAAGGGCGGAATAAAAGTTTGAAGGGAGGAGTTTGGGAACAATGGTTTAAAGAAATGAATGAAGTATAAGCATGGTGTGATGATCATTCCCCCTCGCCTGTCCAATCAGAAGTTAGTATTCTGTAAAAATGAAACATTAATGGGTGGTACATGGCTAATAGAAAGGTATAATTGAAGTAGTTTAGTTAGTTAGAGGAGCGGAGCTTATTGGGGAAGCTTGCTGAGAGCGGAAGCAGCAGCAACAATTCGGAGCTTGGGATGCTGTTGGTGCAGGGGTGGTACTGATGCTCTGAAATACTGATGAAGAAATCGAATGCAGAACCATCTACTTAATTTGGGTGGGTTAGAAAGAAGATCGCGGAAGAACCACGAGGAGGAAGAGAGTGTCAGAGAGGGGTGCGACCTAGTCGTCGGTATCTAGATAGGTGAAGTATCCTGTCATGATTCCTGTCCTGAAGTCTTTGTCTCCTGATCTGTCCTGGGAGACCCTTACCAGTCCTTTGGACAGGGGGTTGGTCTTCACACCATACTTTGGGAATTATGAAATTCATCGTTTGATAAATGCTCTTTTATCTCTATCCTCTTCTTTCTGAGCATAGTTATTGTGTGGATCTGAATTGATAATTGATATCTGAAATATTCTTGAATTGGCACTCCCATGAATGAGGGTGTTTGTACTGAAACACTTTGAGATGGTTCAAAACCCCTAATTTAGATAAAGATTTTAAAAACTTACCGAGTCAGTCATTATTTACTTTTATTAAGAAATGTATAATAAGTCATGTTAATTATCGCCATCAACTAGTTCCACCTAACTGGTCCATTGACCAGAGGAAAGAATTGTTTGATCAAATGAATAGGTTTAGTTAAAGAAGCAATAACTAGATCTTGAGGTATGAGAAACATTATAAACTGAATAAGGGTTTTCCAGTGGTTTACTTAGCGCAGAGCAGAAGCGAGTTGTATGGGCCCAGGTGAGTATATGGTAGTGGAGTATCTGTTGCTAGTAAGCCACTGGATCCGGTTTCTGGTAGCAGAGCTATGGTTGTTAGTGACTAGTTTGGTGATAAGTATAGATTATTAATTTTTGGTTAATGTTTTAACAAAAGAGTTAGTGTCCTGTTTTTATGTTGTCTGGAAAATATCCCGGGAATGAATAGCAGGTGGCGATAGAAACCACACTGCAGTGAGGTTACTCGTCTGTTGGAATAACACTAAGAGGCTAGGTAGGGCTGGCAGTGTTAAATTAGGGACTATTTTCTGTATAAAAGTGAGAGTGGTTGAAAGCAAAGAGTTCGCTGGTGAAACTTTAGGCATTATATCACCTAGTAAGGGTAACTCTGAAGGAGTAGCAGGTTCTTCTAAGCTAGATTGGCAGCAAAAGGAGTTCGCTGGTGAAATACCGGTCTCAAAATTCCCTAACGGGAGATACCGGAAGAGTAGCAGGTTCTCTGAAGCTTAGGTGAAGAGTAAGCGGAAGGTTTTACTCGCAGTGAAAGAAAATAAACTATCCTTGTGATTTAGTGGAACAGACAGAGTAGCGAATGTTTTTACGTTGTTAATAACAAAGAAGTTAAAGAATTTTTTGAAGAAATAAAATTTCGTATTACCTTGCGAAGGGAGGGTCAGTTGCCGGAGTGGGACTGACGTCACAGAGAGCCGTGCTGGGATGGTAGATACAGGGGGTGTGTGACAGGAGGAGCTTGGTAAAGGAGGGGTGAGAAATCGCCTGAGTAGGACTGACGTCACAGAGAGCCGCGCTGGGATTGGTAGAAGCAGCGGGCGTGTGACAGGAGCAGCATTGTAAAGGAGGGGTCAGTAGTGAGGAGCAGAACAGACGTCAGGAAAAGGCCACGCTGACATTGGTCAGAGTACGAGTGTGAGCCTGATTTGATTGGACACTTAGTTAGAAGCCACGCTAGGATTGGAGAGAAAGATTGTATGTGGGATTTTGATTTGACTGTCAGTGCAAGACATACAGGTAGAAGATTTCAAGGGTTTGCGGAATACAATTTCCTACACCGTTCTTCGAGAATGTATGGAGAGAAGAGAAAGATGTCAATTTTTAAGAGAATAAAGAATTTCTTTGTAAAGGATAAGCCTGTATTGACTAGAGAGGGCATTCCAATTCCACCACCGAAGACACCAGCATCTTTTATGATGATGGAGAGAGGATATCATACTTGCGTGTGGCTAGAAAATTGGGTAGAGTACACGAAGGATGATGGTGTGTTAGCATTTCCCAAGGATGGTACGTTTAATGGGAGGATTCTTCAGAATTTGAGATTGAAAATGAATGATTTAGAACCGAGACCTAGGTTAACTCAATATGAGGCCTTGGAAGAATGGGAGATCGAGTCATATGAAAGAGAGAAATGCAGAGGTGGAAGATATAGAGGATTCTTTCTGAGACATTTGCATGAGTCACGAGAGGGGCAGATGAAACAGTGGAGGAGAGCTATGGTATCAGAGGGGTTATATCCAGTGTTGATGGCTGAGGAACAATCTGGAGGAAAGTGTAAAGAGAAAACGAAACATATGAATTCGACAGGATATGGAGAATCAGATGATGAATTGTTAGAGGATATTTTAATTAAAAATCCACCACCATATCAAGAAGCAGCTAGTAAGGTTGTCCCAAGTGCGCCCATAATGGGAATACCATTAACTCCACAGATTTTACATGAGACATCATACAACAGAGGGTTGGAAGATAATGAAAGAGAAGCTTTAAACAAAACTAGGGAAGAACTAGTACAAAGGATAAGTCAATTGAATTTAAATACTGAAGCTTTAACAGTACCAGTAACCATTGGTCCAGTAATCCCATTATATGGGGATAATAAGATTTGCCAGAAACCAAAACTCGTGACAGTTCCATTAAGTGATTCTAGAAAAGAGGTAGTAATTACAGATGATCAAGTTAGTGAAAGTGAGTCGGTTATTTCATTAATGGATCTCCCTATTGTGGCTCATGCGGGAACTCAAAAGAGAGTTACACCTATGAATTTGAGAGAGAGAAGACCTTTGGTTCCGGCTGGAACTTCAGGTACAACAGTAGTTACCTCTGAAGAATTAGAGAGGTGGGCTCAGGAAAGGGATAATCGGAACCCAATGCCAAAACTTTTGGATATCAGTAGATTGAAAGTGGAATTGGAAGAGATGATGACAGGATGTGTGGGTACGGAAAGATTAAACATTTACAATGATGAAGAATTATTGTTTCTATGTAAGAGTATAACCAGATGAGCAAGACTATTTCATGAGAGATTAACTGAAGTTGCTTCAGAGATTGGAATAGACATAGGGAAATCAAAATTGTTACAGAAGCCCTATCGAGTGGATTTTACTGATAAAGATTTAGAAAGTGTGAATGCTTCGGGAAAAAGGTTATAGATAAAGGAATTAATTAACATTTTGCGAAAATGGGGAGACATTGATAAATGGAGGATTAGATGGATAAGAAAGAAAGAAGAAGTGCAAGCGAGAGAGGCAGCAGCTGCATTTCCAGTAAGAGAATCAGGAAAGGTGGAAAAATTGTGTCCAATGAGAGAGGTTCCTGGAGGAGGATATGTTCATGTCCCTTGGAGTAGACAAGATATTTTATCATTTACAAATGATTTTCCAAAGTTGAGAGAAAAGCCAGTTGAATGGTACAAACAGGTAGAAAGATTTGTGAAAGTTTCAAAGGTGTTATTGAAAGACTTGGGGGCATATTATCAAGAACGGCGTTAAAAATTATCGCCGGTTTAGCGGCAGAAAACTGCCGCTAAAGCGGCGATAATGGGCTCGATAATATGCCCTTGAGAATTCCAATAGAAGTCCATGTTCTGGTGTGAACATGGGCTTCTATTGGAATTCTCCAGGGCATATTATCAAGCCCATTATCGCCGCTTTAGCGGCAGTTTTCTGCCGCTAAACCGGCGATAATTTTAACGCCGTTCTTGATAATATGCCCCCAAGATGGTCTATTTGACATAGTAGTACCTGCTGATTTATGGACAGAATGTAAGATCACAATTGAATGGCCTAATGAGGAGTATCCTAGAGATGCAAAAATAGGAGCACCATCGGAAGAAGTGATAAAAAAGTATCACCAAGTAATTACATATTTGAAAGGAAAAATCCCTCCTAAAGAAACAGATTGGGTAAAAATAGATAGAACAACACAGGAACCAAATGAATCTGTACATGCGTACTATGAATGGTTATTGCAGGTGTTCAAGCAGTATAGTGGTTTCGAGAATATTGGTGACAAAGATATGGGACATTTTGTGTATCGGTTTGTATATGGCTTGAAACTGGAAATCAGTCAGATGATACAGCAGCACATGTTGTGTTGGCAAGTAAGACAGTGGATGAAATTCTAAAGTACGCGAAATATTTCGGAGATGACATAGAGGCCAGGCGAAGGAAGCTAAAAGAGAAAATGATGTGGGCTCAAGTTAAATTGGCAGAGCAGCAGGAAGAGAAGGCAAATGAGCAAAATAATAATCCAGTGAAAGAACAGAGTCAGAATAATCAAGGAGCGAATGGTAATAAATTTAAGGGGCGAATGGACAGAGAAGAGGCGAAAAAGAAGTTTCCTTGTCATGCGTGCGGAAAGCTTGGACATTGGAAGAACGAGTGTAAGAGTACTCAGAATAATAATAATAATAATGGGCCGAATCAAAATTTAATCCCCTCTGAAAGGTTTTCTAGGTCAAATAATAATACCATTAGTGATGATAATAACAATAGTGATGTTAATAGTGCTTAAATATAGATGTTGTAGAAAATGTACGAAAGAAAAGGTACACTTGAATAGAAAAGGAAAGTGATAGACACGTAAGAGAAAGTATGATGAAATACGTTTGGAAGAAATGAAAGGCAGATTATATAAGAAGATGCGAGATTTAGAAGGAAATTAGATAGTTGATGAAAAGTTGGGAGGTCAAATGGAGAAAACTGAGAAGTATTAAAGTTGGTATCTGGGATGGATGGGAAATTTTGTGATGGCTTAATATGCCATCAGAGAGGGGATTGATGGAGCAAGGTCTCGGACATGAGACTTGTTCGGAAGCAATCCTCTCGTTTTAACTTACTAGTGAATTACTAACAACCTGTTTGTGATTAATAATAATACACGTTTTCATTACACGCGGGAAAAGAATGAAGCTTGGCTATGTGTTTACTAACTGCAATAACACGGACGTAGGACTTAAACGCATTTTAACACGGGATCTTTACTGCACATGCGTCTACTGCATCTACGTAGTATGACGTGCTGACGCTTGGAGGGAAATTCTGGCGCTTGCGCAAAGAGCTATAAAATGGCCGCTTGAAAGCTCACATGCATGGCACCTGCTTTGCTGAAATTAGAAAATGAGTTTACACTAACGCAAATGCAGAAAGAGAAATAATAAATGGTATGGGTTAGAGTAGAGGTTGGTGGTATACAGTGAAATCATTTATTTTTGAGAATAACATTTCTCCTTTTGACTTTATTATTAGTGCGTATTTGGGCCTGTTAAATTTGTCCGAGTCGAGCAGACTGACGTTGCTCAACGTATGCGCCCTGGTACAGAAGCTTGGAGGATGACTAAGGATTTGTCACGCATCCAAGGTCAGCAGAGATGTGCCCTGGGAACATGAGGGTGAAGAGTTCATATGAAGGAACCGTATTGAGAAAACTGTTACATTTGTATTAATAAAGTTTTAAAGATGTATGGGAAAGGAAGGGCGGAATAAAAGTTTGAAGGGAGGAGTTTGGGAACAATGGTTTAAAGAAATGAATGAAGTATAAGCATGGTGTGATGATCATTCCCCCTCGCCTGTCCAATCAGAAGTTAGTATTCTGTAAAAATGAAACATTAATGGGTGGTACATGGCTAATAGAAAGGTATAATTGAAGTAGTTTAGTTAGTTAGAGGAGCGGAGCTTATTGGGGAAGCTTGCTGAGAGCGGAAGCAGCAGCAACAATTCGGAGCTTGGGATGCTGTTGGTGCAGGGGTGGTACTGATGCTCTGAAATACTGATGAAGAAATCGAATGCAGAACCATCTACTTAATTTGGGTGGGTTAGAAAGAAGATCGCGGAAGAACCACGAGGAGGAAGAGAGTGTCAGAGAGGGGTGCGACGTAGTCGTCGGTATCTAGAGAGGTGAAGAATCCTGTCCTGATTCCTGTCCTGAAGTCTTTGTCTCCTGATCTGTCCTGGGAGACCCTTACCAGTCCTTTGGCCAGGGGGTTGGTCTTCACACCATACTTTGGGAATTATGAAATTCATCGTTTGATAAATGCTCTTTTATCTCTATCCTCTTCTTTCTGAGCATAGTTATTGTGTGGATCTGAATTGATAATTGATATCTGAAATATTCTTGAATTGGCACTCCCATGAATGAGGGTGTTTGTACTGAAACGCTTTCAAATGGTTCAAAACCCCTAATTTAGATAAATATTTTAAAAACTAACCGAGTCAGTCATTATTTACTTTTATTAAGAAATGTATAATAAGTCATGTTAATTATCGCCATCAACTAGTTCCACCTAACTGGTCCATTGACCAGAGGAAAGAATTGTTTGATCAAATGAATAGGTTTACTTAAAGAAGCAATAACTAGATCTTGAGGTATGAGAAACATTATACACTGAATAAGGGTTTTCCAGTGGTTTACTTAGCGCAGAGCAGAAGCGAGTTGTATGGGCCCAGGTGAGTATATGGTAGTGGAGTATCTGTTGCTAGTAAGCCGCTGGATCAATATTAACTCAATTCTTTTTCTTGCAGGATAAGACTGGACGTCTTCTAAGCGTGGCTCTTGACACAGAGAAACATGAGGTAAGTTAACATTATACTCCTGTAATAACTTAAGGAACACTATTGAATGGTATTATTATTGTGTGCTGTTACTCACTAAGCGTTCGAGTTTTTCCCATTTCTGAATAATGACGGACTTTATATTTTGACTTGAAGCCCTGAAGGTTTATAATGAAAAGAATAAGGAAGGCTAGGTCTGATAGTGCCAGGCGCTATGACTATCGACCCAGCGGGTAGGAGTTTACTTCTTTCTCCTTAAATTATTTCAACACTCGAGTCTAAGTGTAACGCTGCGTGAGGAGAAATACACGCCCGCGTTAATCTGAACTCACAAGTGCCAAACCAAACACTTCTCCAAACTAATATGCGCTGAACTCGTAGTTACGAGTTTCTGAGAGAGTGCCGCTAATTCTCCTGTCAAGCTTTTAACACGGCGTGAAGAGTTTTACACACCCGCATTACCCAATGAACTAAGAATCCTGACTGAACTCTAACTCAAACTGACATGCCAACTCAACTTAAATTAGTTTCTGAGCGTGCGCGCGCTTGAACACTAACCTGAAACTTAGCTGAGAACAGGAACCGCCGGAACTAATCGCGAAGGTCCGAAACGAAGCTACCCTAACTGACTGACATGACGCAAATTCTAGGTAAGCTGTTGTTCTGGTGGAATCTCCGGTGAAGTGCGCCATGGAACGTTGGTGCACGCTTCACCGCACCTGAAAATTCTTAAGAGAGACTAGACCGCTGAACAGCGGGCACGCTGGCGGCCATGTTTGAAGTCCAGCGCCGCCAGCATGCTCGCCAACCAGGGGCACAGCGGAGTCTCAAGCTAGGCTGGTGGAGTTGAGGGGCAGAGACAATGGCCACAGCGGGGCCAAGAGGAGGAAACCTCCCGTGAGCCCTGACAACGACCTCCTCATGAGAAACTCGTAGTGCCCTTTTACGGCCCCACACGCACCCCAAAGTGCGGCTGCTCAACCAACACCTCCCCGCATTGGGCAGGCAGGCCCTAATTTGAATTTTACAACTCTTTGCGGCAGGTGCAGGAGGTGCAAGGCACGGCAACAGTGGGGGCGACGCTCCTCGGACATCGGATCGCTTCCGCCCCGCTCCTGACCATGGAACATGGCCCCAGAGACCCCCTATGCTGTGCTTCTGGCAGCTCTAGAGCCCACACTCCGCCCCAGATGAGCCTAGCAAGCCCCAGGGACTATCCATCGGAACACCTCAACATCAGGAGGCACAGGCTACGGCAAGAGGTGAGGAGAGGATAGAGGGGAACCACCCTTAATTAGCACTCAGGCACGAGGAAGCAAGACCAGACAGTGGACCCCAGTGTGGTCGGGGTTCACACTGGGGCTTCTCCCTGCATCACCATACTGTCTCCTGCACCGTGGCTGGGCGGGCACCAATGAGCTGACCACCCTCCACTGATGTAACTCCATACCAGGGGCTGTCACTCAGGATGAAGTTGACCTCCACACCCACCTGGGACGGCACCACTGCTTTATTCCTGGACCGTCTATGACCGGCTGACCCCTATGTGAAGCTGGCCCACCGAGGGGGACACAGAGATCCATGCTTCCCGTCCCTCACTCTTAGTCTGCTAACCACGCTGGAGACAGCACGGTCAGCACAGCGTGCTGGAAAAACCCATCAGGAGGGCTTCACACCCGTCCTCTACAGAGGTCCCCGCGAGCCTATGGACCCCCCCCTCTCTAATAGCCCAGGCAACACATTGGGCCGGATGTATACTCTTAGGCCCCTCCAGTGGTGAATTGAGGGGCTCCTCACAATGAACCCACAGCAAGAAGCGTATCCTTCCCTTCCCCAGCCCCTGTGTTCGCTGGTCCATCACTGGGGAGCTGCTGGCACTGCTTTGCAACCACCAGGCATATTGGTGTGCCAAAATAGGGCATCACCCTGTGAGTAGCGGCGAATGTCCACCATCAAGCATGGGAGTAAGTCCTCCAGGCAACTTCTATTCACGGAAGCACTCAAACACCAAAGCAATATGGCCATGAAGGGTGCCGCCCCTCCCACGAGCGGCCCCTCCCCACCTCCAATGGCCCACGCACAGGGAGAGACCATGAACCGCATCTTACAAGAAATCTCTGCTGTCAGCCAACGACTGGAAGGAATGGACACTAATATCTCTACACTGGCAGAGGAGGCGAGATCGATAAGAGAGGATATTGCAGGGTTCCACACACATACGGAAGGACTGGACTGGACTGAAGGTTGACAGTGGTGGTGGGACAGCTAGATACCGTGCAGGACAGGGATCAGGAACTCCTTTTCCTCCATAGCAAGATGATCAACCTAGAAGACCGCAGCAGGAGAGACAATGTCAGTTTTTTTGGCTTCCCGGAAGCAAGCGAGGGTTCAAATGTCAGAGCATTCTTGAGAGACACTGTTACGAAATTTCTAGGCATCACCTTTGACCTCCCACTGGAGATAAAATGCGCCCACCGCCTTGGCCCTCCACGCAAGGACCCTGCTGCGCACCCCGACCTCTCATTGCCTGCTTCCTGCGCCACGAGCAAGCAAGGCACATGTTGGCCGCAGCAAGCACCCAAGGATCGTTCAAATATGAAGGCCATAACATTCGCATGGCTGCGGATTTGTCCAGAGAGACAAATGATCACCCTAAGGCATTGCTCTCTCTGAGACCTCGACTACGCCAAATGAACATCAAATGCAGTCTTTTTGAGCCTGCCCGCTTCCGTATCCTTTTTGAGTCTGCCCGCTTCCGTATCCATGGTGACTCAAAGGATTTCTATGACCCAGAGGACCTGTGCCTGTTCCTGGATAACTTGGGATCGCAGGACATGGACACCCAACACAACACTCCTGAACAGGCACATTGCAGCTCCCCTCCAAGCATCAGACAGCAGACGGCGGATTACCAGAGGATCACGGAATCGTGTAAGAGAACATGAGAGATCAACCCGTACCCATGAGGACAAGGCGTCGGTCCTCCAAACTGTAGCCGCCTTCATACACGAACAGCAAAGGGACAAGCCCCACTCCTCTAAAGCCCACCTCAGACGCTGACTGAGGGTGAGGGGACCTAGGAGAGGCCCCCATGCCAGAGACACACCAATGAGCGGATATTCTCCTGAGAAGAGAGGCGACTGCCAGACGTCGGACAGATGAGTATCGCTTACACTATACTGGCTATTTGTGTAGTTGTATAAGTTATCTATTGATATTGTTACTGTAGCTCTTGCTGCTCTCATTTGTAACTGACATCATTGTTTGAGCTTGACCTGATGTATGCTTATGACCCCTCTCTCCAAACCTGGCTTAGGTTCAGATGCTGTTCCACTAAACCCGCCCTGAGCATCACACTGTTGCCAGGGGCTATCCTTTGAGGCCCCTTCCTCCACTTGCTAACACTGCCTCCAGACCGCCTCACTCCGCTATCTTGGTGACCTTCCCTGAGCACTGCCCTCTCCTCCCTATGGGCCCCACCCTTCTCGCAGTGAACCAGCGAGTTTAGACCCGAGGTAGAAAGTCTAGTGCTCCCTGTGCTGCATAGTAACTCGTAGCCACTCTCTTCCCGTTCCTTTTCCCTTCTCCTCCTCCTACCCTTTCTGGTCTGGTCGATCGTATCTCCCATTATTTCGATCCGATCCCTCCTCCTCCTTCTCTTTCTATCCTTTTCTCACTCTGTTTTCATTCTTATCGTCCACCTCACCTCTGGGGCTGCAACTCGCTTGTCAAAGACACTGGTCATCCAATTGGACCATATCACAGATGCTGCGTGCCAGGGTGTTTCCCGATACTCGTACCCCCTCCTCCCCCTCCCTCTTTCCTCCACCATGCCCGCGCATCTCTGCATATCCTCCATGCCTCACCCACCCTCCCGCTTTCCCATTCATTGACTGTCTTCCCGCCCTCCTTTCCCTCTTAATTACATAGATCTTTGTATCTCTCTCCCCAATCTCTTTCCCCCCTTTTTACATATCGCCTCAGACACCTCGCTTCCTACACACACTCCTGCTATACCACGCCAAGTTACTCTCACAATAAGAATCCCTAATATATTCTAGTGAGACCCTACCCCCCTGGGTTTGCCCAACTCTAACCCACACCATGTGTGCCACTCACCCCCTATGTGCTATTACCTGGACCATACACGGCCTTACACATTATATTAAAAGAAATAAAATACTCTCTTACCTCCAATCCAAGCGAGTTGACGTGACACTTCTACAGGAAACACATCTTCATGCCCTAGAATTTGACAAGTTACACAAATATTGGGTGGGAAGGGGATTCACAGTAGTGTGCATAGTGGAGACACCCCAGGCGCGGGACCCCCACGCAAATGTGGCGTGGCAATCCTTCTATGCAAATCCCTCCCGTTCACAGTGATAAAGATGTGGTCAGACCCAGACGGACGATATGCGTTTGCCACACTGAGACTAGGGGACCACCATATCTGCGTAGGATCAGTCTATCCCCCGACTAGAGCAAAACAATTGTTCCTCCTTTAGCTAAACCTCCTCCTGGTGGAGATAGGTGCTGAGCAATATCTTATTGGCGGGGACTGGAACCTTGTGAGTGACCCGGTTCTGGATAGAACGGGACCCCTAGATAAGGGCAGTGCAGCAGACAGGGCCTTGATGGATGACGTGCTGGCGGACAATGGTTTGGTGGACCACTGGTGACTTAGTCACCCCACAGACACAGATTTTACCTTTACCTCCCCGACGCATGGCACGCTTTCCCGATTGGACTATTTTCTTGTCCTCCATAGGGTGGTGCAGCTAACTCGAGAATCTCTAATACTGGAGGTGGCACTTTCCGATCACTACCCGGTTCTCCTATCACTGGAAGTGGGACTGGCCATACCGGGCCACAAGCCCTGGCGAATGAATATTCAGTGCCATCGGACCCCTAAAGGTAAATCCCAACTACAGACACACCTCAAAGAATACCTCTCTGACAACTGTGGATCCATAGACTCTGGCAGGACTCTCTGGGCCGCAGTGAAAGCCACCATCAGGGGTCAACTTATGAGGGATGCAGCACAGGCCAATAGACAAGCAGCTTCCCATCAGAAGGAGCTGGAACAGGACATTAGGTCCTACACCCACCTCCTCTGTGCACATCCCACCCTACAACATCTTAAATCTTTGAAAAAGGCACAGATGGCCCTAAATAGCCTCTTCACCACTAAAGCAGAGTAGGCTCTACAGAGGATGAAAGGAAGACATTATGAACAGGGGGAAAAAGCGGGGAGATTACTGGTGGCGCAGCTCCGTCCGCTAGAGGCTGCCATGGCCATACCAGCTATAAGATCAGCAGGTGGGAAAACCCTTACCCGCCCCCAAGATATTGTGAATTAATTTGCTTCATTTTATGAGTCTCTCTACATGCCAGGGGAGCCAGTTGAAGGGGACAAGCTGACCAACTTTCTGAAGGAGGTGAATTTCCCTCGTCTTTCGAACAAGGGCAGGGAGCTAGTGGATGGGGAGTTCAGCAGGGAAGAGGTTGCTCTAGCAATAGCCAAACTACCCTATCATAAGACCCCTGGAGAAGATGGTTTTCCAGCAGAGTTTTACCACTGGGCGGGAGAGGGGATAGCCGACACGCTACAGACTGCATTTCATGAGGCGGAGCAGGCATCCTCTTTGGGCTCCCTCGCCAACAGGGCAATGATTGCCGTCTTACTCAAACCTGGGAAGGACCCTCTGTTGTGTGGTAGCTACCGGCCCATCTCCTTGCTGAACTGTGACATCAAAATCTTGGCCAGCGTTTTGGCCTCCCGCCTCCCAAAAGTCCTCCCCTCACTGGTGCATCACACGCAAGTAGGATTTGTGCCAGGCCGCTCCTCTAGAAAGGACTTACGCACCCTAGCCCATATGCTATGGTCAGCCAAAGACCTTAGGGCCAACGCGCTGGCACTTTCGCTTGACGCGGAAAAGGCGTTTGATCGCATCGAATGGGATTATCTTTTTAAAGTAATGGAACATTTTGGCTTAGGAGATCAATTCATCGCCAAGGTGCGACTTCTATATGAGAACCCCACTGCGCAGGTAAACTGCAGGGGCTTCATATCGGAGCCATTTCCAATTCGCAGAGGGACGCATCAGGGATGCCCCTCTCCCCGCTTCTCTTTCTCCTGGCCATGGAACCCCTGGCAGCCACCATAAGTAATTCGGCTAGTGTCACGGGCGTACACCTCCCGATCGTGGACTCCAAACTTTACCTCTATGCAGATGACATCCTGCTCACTCTCACGGATTTACACCACTCTTTGCCATCTCTGCTCCAAATCATTGACGATTTCTCCTCCTTTTCTGGTTATAAAATAAAGTCGGACAAGAGCGAAGCACTTCCCATCTCAGACAGCACCACAAAGACGGTCATACATGGGTACCCCTTCCGCTGGCAACCCTCACGCCTTAAATATCTTAGTATCCTGGTGAATAAAGGTCTGGTGGGGATGGCCTTGGACAACCTAAACCCACTGCTCTCAGATGCAACATGACTTTGAGAAAGGGAAAGTGCTGGGACTTTCCATGTGGGGCAGAGGGCAGGCTGTGCGCATGGTCACACTTCCACGCTTTATTTATACCCTTGGGATGCTCCCCATCCAGGTGCCTCTCTCTACACTCTGCTCAATAGATTCCAGGATAAAATCCTTTGTGTGGGGCTCCTCAAAGCCCCGTTTAGTTGTGTCAAAATGGAAAGCTTGTCGCTCCAGCGGAGGACTGGTTCTCCCCTCAGTAGAACACTATGTTCTTGCCCTCCAACTCTCCCAACTGGCGTATATGCTGCAGGGATCCCCGGACACGCCGCACTGGGTACACATCGAATGGCACCTACTATCTGATGAGGTAGGCCTCTCTGCTTTATATGGGACAGGGACATACCAACAGGACCCCACTAATCCGGTACGATCCCCCATGCACAGGGCCTGGCAACGAGTGCACCGCATTCTGGGCTCTAAACCACGACTTCACGAGAAAGCTCCCCTGTGGGGGAATGCTGGCATATTCATTGATGGACAGAGGCTGTATTGGCGCATGTGGAAGGCAGTGGGCATTCACACCATCAATCAGCTCTTCCTTGACAGTGACTTTAAAACGTTCACATAGTTAAGGGAAGACTATGACCTCCCCGCACCACAATCTTGGAGATACATCCAACTGCAGCACTGCTTGAGAAAATGTCTAGGCCTGCGTCCTTAGTCCCTGTTAGCCTCACCGGTGGTATCATACCTCCATACCTGGGGGAAACACAAAGGGGTGATGCCTGGCCTATATGGAGTACTCCACTCCCATCTCTTCTTGCAACCTCTGTCGCGAGCTCTCAATACCAGATGGCAAACATGGTTATCAGTCTCCTATGAAGAGGATGAATGGGCAGATACTCTAGAAGCCCTAGACAGGGGCACCAGGGAGGCGCAATTGAAATTCTGTCTTTTTAAGACCCTGCATGATTGGTACTTGACGCTGATGAAACTGCATAGAGCGGGCATACTTTCGCATGCAAATTTCTGGAGGTGCACAAACACACTATGCAACACTACACATATTATATGCGAATGTCCATTGGTGCATCCCTTCTGGTCTTATGTGGGCCAGCTCCTGAGCCCCTCTATGCCCCTACACCTGCCTCTCACCCCGCTATTCTTTTACATGACCTGCAACACTCGCCAGAGTTATGAAAGGCACAACGCTGCCTCTTCCACACAGCGCTCTGACCTGTTCTTACAGACATGGGCACCCTTTCTGCGTGTGGAGGAGATCCCTGGGGACAACCATGCAGCAGGGGACCCGGATCTCCTCCCTCTTGCCCGTCACACGCCCACACCTCCACCACCCCCCACAGTTGACATGTAAACTGCAGCATACAATGTTACTCGATGTACTGAAGCCGCCCCCGACCGCCCCCCACAGTGCTCTCATAGAGATTTTCCCCTTCTCCCCTCCCTATGCTCTCCCACGCATACCCTATGCAGATTATACACCCAAAGACTACCTACACACAGTCACCCCCACCTATTATATTTCTATTTCTTCAGCTATCCTGTCATTATCTCTTTCCTCTCCCCTCATATTCCAATATGTGATCGCATCCATCCTCTAACCCAGACCCCACACTATCCCTCCCCTTCTGTCTACCCGTCCTCTCTCTCCCGCCCCTTCTCCCCTTCCCCCCTCTCCTACCCCCCCCCCGGGACCACTATGCAGCACCACAAGGGAATAGACCTGCAGAACCTTAGCCAATGGTCCCCAGTCTACACCCAGGAGTACATAGGGGAATCCAATGATACAATTGGACAGTATCACAACCCCCGTCACTCTTCCCCCTTATCACTGCTCTTCCCCTCTACAGTCTGCCCCTATTCTGAGAAATACGCATCCCCACACCAAGAACAGTGGACAGGGCGGAGCTGGATATCTACCATACCTTCTATCACTGACTGCACCCTCTCTCCATACACGCATATCATCACATATCTCGCGCAAATGCCCTCTTATACCTCTGAACGAACGCAGTTACAAATCTACCAGCATTACCATCATTCCTGTGGCATGCTATGCACACGTTTACCCTCCCAGGGATACGCCCCCGACTCCTGGACAAGGGTCAATTGCCACCTGGGACACTCCCAAAGCTGTAAATGGACGTGCGGAGTTGCCTCCAAGGGGACGTTTGTCAGGTCCATGGCGTCACCCCATCCACAGGGGTAATTTAATTATTAAGCCATCTGGGTTATGTACTCTCCCACTTATGGGCACCAATGCCACAGGAAAAGGAATAATACATTGACGAGTAGGAACCACAAGATCACTCAGCCCACCCACTTCATACTCACTCACCTCACCTTCAGGACAAGTAGCTCTTCCCTAACCCCTCCCTTCCCTGTCCCCCTCCCCTATTCTTTATATATTTTCTCGAGCTTATAAGATGCAAATACCATTCATGTTTTCATAGCGTTCCTGTTCCTAACTATTGTATTTGGGTGGCAGTTGTTGATTCTTCATGCTGTATTTTCTATGACTCTTTAATAAAGAAATGCAACACAAAAAAAGAATTATGAGATGTAGGTTTATAACTCTTTTCCTTCAAGCGAATTGCATCAACATGTTCTGGAGTTCTCACAACATTCACAAAGGTGTAAGAAGGTATGCCACTCTCCTGAGTCATCATGCAAGAAGACACAATAGGGCGTTCGATACGCTTTGCCAAATCCAGGACTTCACATAATGAAGGATCCCTGCAGCTAAGGAGTCTCTCATGTATCTTCTTAGAAAAACAGCTGTAAACAAACTGATCCCGTCAATAAGTGTCAAGGGATGCACCAAAATTGCAGGTTGCAGCTAACAACCGAAACGCTGAGATAAGTTCTCCTATAGATTAATCAGACGACTGTTTCTTTTTAAAGAAATTGAACCGTTCAAGTAATACACTAGGTTCTTCCTCAAATTTCTTCTGGAGTCTGGTAACAGCTTCAGAGAATTCATCACAATCACCAGACTCACCAGAAGGTGTCACTGCTTTGGGTAAATTATCAAAAATCTGTTGACCCTCATGACCCGAGTGACTAAAAAGAACAGCACCTTTGCGCTTCAGATTAAAGTCATCAGCCCCAACAACAAACAAACAACATTTTAAAAAGATCTTAGCCACATGCTCCATTTGACTGCTGGCTTCCCAGGGTTCTTCATGAATGGGGCAATTTGTGAAAAATGTGTTGCAGACACTGTAGCCATAGTTCTAATTAAACATCAGCAAAACTTGTAATTCAATATCAGTAAGCCACTTAAAGCTGTGTTGCAATAAACTATGCAAATATGAATCCAAGTGATGATGCAAATATGAATCCAGGTGATAACATGTATAAACATAGGCTGATACACTTGTAGCAAAGCCTTAACAGTCAAATGCTCATAATTTCCACAAAACTCGCCATCTTAAAGTAGTTTCACAATTGAAGAAGGCGTAGTGAATGTCCAAACCAAGATGGCAGCAATGTTACTAACACCAACCAATTGAAGATGGCAGCCAGGGTATAATGCGTGTAGTCATGTGGCCTTATTTGATCTAAACGGTATTTCAGGAGAAATCCCAACAAATTATGGCTGCCGCCGAGCATAAAGATGTGAGGAGCTGTCTAGAAACCAATGAATGAGCGCGTATCAATGCGCATGCGGTTAATCAAGCGTTAAGTACAGCGCGTGTAAGCTCAAACATAGGCGCCAAATAGAAAATTGTGCAGAAAATACAGAATGTAGCGAGGGCAGAGGCAGACACTCACGGCACTCCAAACGAGGTGTGTAATACCTACTGTCACCAAGTCTGTGATGAGGCTGTCGGAAAGAAGCCAAAGAAGCTTCACCGCTGCAAATTCCAAAATGCGGAAACTCCTGATTGGTTCACTGACAAAATATCGATTACCAAAATATCTACATACAAAAAATTGAGTCAAAAATATCTATGTAAAAAACATCGACTTCCTATACTTATAATTGAAATTACAAAAATATAAAGAAAAATATTGTCACTAATATGGTTGTCTGAAATATCGATTTTTAAATACATTCAAATTTAAATAGTAAAAATTAATAAAATGAAATAAAAATACTGATATAATAAAAATGAAATGTATTTAATAATTTTTGTGAACAATATGACCATTATTATTATTTTCCAAAATTTAAAACATATATATTAATATATATATTTATTTACATACATCTAATTCAAAAATATTATTAAATTAATATTTCTAATTTATATTATAATTTAAAACTTTTTAAGATGCAAATATAGAAAAAAGAAATATATATACAAATATCAAGTAAGATATATTTTTTAAAAACTAACCGTTCTAAATCCAATTAAGTAATGAAGCAAAATAAATCATTTTAATTTACTAAAAATAAAAGATAGATAAAGAGAGATAAAATTAACTATTCCCATTCCACTCAGTTCAACAGTAGGGAAAAATTTGGATTGCTGTGGGGTAAAATTTACTATTCCCACTCCAGTCAGTGCAACAGTAGGGAAAGTGTTAGATTGCAGAGGGGTAAAAAGTACTATTAACACTTCAGTCAGTGAAACAGTAGGGGAAGTGTTGGATTGCGGAGGAGTAACATTTACTTTTCCCACTCCAGTCAGTGCAAAAGTAGGGTAAGTGTTGGATTGCGTAGGGGTAACATTTACTATTCTCACTCCTGTGAGGGCAACAGTAGGGAAAGTGTTGGATTGAAAGGGGAAACATTTACTTTTCCCACTCCAGTCAGTGCAACAATAGGGTAAGTGTTGGATTGCAGAGGGGTAAAATTTACTATTCCCACTCCAGTCAGTGCAACAGTAGGAAAAGGGTTAGATTGCGGAGGGGTAAAATTTACTATTCCCACTCCAGTCAGTGCAACAGTAGGGAAAGTGTAGTATTGTAGAGGGTAAAATTTACTAGATCCACTCGAGTCAGTGTAATATTAAAAACAAATAAAATATCTGGAACAAAATGAAATTATTTTAAAAAAACTGAATTAAAATATAAATATGTTGAATTAAAAATACAAATATATTTAATATTATTAATTTTAAAAAATAAAAGCATATTACAATTTTAAATACATATCTCATAGACCCACAATTATTATTATAAATAACATACAAAAATAATTTTCTTACAAATAAACATTTTTATTTAGAAAGAATGTATTTACAAAACTATAACCACACAAAACATTAAAATTAATTTCCTCCCCACCCTTTACCCCTATACACACCACAACCCGCACCTAAAAGAATTGAATTAAATAATTAACACAAATAATTATCAATTAATCAATTAATATTAATGACCAACTAATTATTCATTAATTAAATATAAATTACTTCCGCCCTTCCCCTATAAACCCCACAACCCGGGCAAAACATTTAATTAAAAAAATTATTAGCACAATTAACATAATTAAATATCAATTAAATAAATGATATTAAATAAAAAATACTCATTAATTTATTATAATTAAATTACTTCCCACCCTATACCCCTATGAACCCCCAATCCGCTACGGAACTAAAAAACAAATTATTTAATTAAATTAAATTTCATAGCTACTAAAAATGTAACTAATATAGCAGGAAACATAAACAATAATTAAACAAAAAAATTCCATCATAAACATTTAAAATATATACTAAAATACATAACAATAATTAAAAAACGATATTTTCAACAACTATAGTTTTGCAAACGATATTAATGACTTCAATATTTTAAAAATCAATATTACTTACCTAAAAATCGATATTCTTGACATCGATATTCTTGATGTCAATATTTCCTTGTCACAATATTTCTGACTCAATATTCTTGTCTGTCGATATTTTCAACTCGACATTCTGTCTGAATACCATATGTTTATTGCAGCAAGAAGTAATAATATAAACGGAGACCACAGTCAGCGCACCCTCCGCATCTGCCGCTCAGCAGTAACTGCGTTAACCAACACCAAGGGCAGCACAGGCCGTGACATCCACATTCAAACATAAGCAAAATATATTGTATTGTATTGTATTGCAATTACATTTATATAGCGCTTACTACCACTGACGAGGCGTCAAAATGCTTTTTTGGCGAGTAGCACGCTACTCCGGAACCCATAAAGGATTAGTTTTGAATTAGAATAGTGAAATATGAAAGTAATTTGAGTGGTGGATAGGTTAGTCAGTTATTTGGATTCAGATGGATAGCGGAAGGATAGAGGAGGGAAAAGGTCTGCATTTATATAGCGCTTGTTACCCCTGATGGGGTGTTGAAGCGCTTTTTTGGCGAGTAGCACGCTACTCAGTAACCCATAAAGGATTAGTGGTGAATTAGTATAGTGAAATATTAAAGTAATTTGAGTGGTGGATATTAGTCAGTTATTTATATATATAACACATTGAGTCTGTGAAGAGGCTCACACCATAACAAAAGATACACAACACATTCAAGGAATAACACTACATGAACACTGAGCTCCATGAGAGAACACAGAGCATCGAGAACTCTCTGAGCAGAATGCTAAGCCAGAGGGAGAGCTCGCTATGCACAAAGATACATATCTACAACAGCAGCATTCATTTTGTCTACCTTTACTTGGTTACAGACTATTCCTTTCACATGTGTCTGTTGCTGGCGACTATTAATGTGGACCCTATCAATGAAAGACATACAAGTGAAATTGATGTAATGGGATGCTATATGCTATTTGAAAGGACTGGGCATCCTTGATGTAAAAGAAGACAGCATTCTGGACTTTGGCAGCATTGCAATTGAAAGATCTGCACAACATGGCTTTTTTCTTAAAATATGGAGTAGAGAGAGATCATTTGCTTTTGCAGAGAAAGGAGCAGGAGAATCTATTTTCAGAAAAATCATGACATAACTCTAGGTTTAAATAATTGCATTAAAAAATGGCAATTTAGGCCCTGAATATGAGTCAGGTAAAACTGTGATTGTGATCTATCTATCTATCTATCTATCTATCTATCTATCTATCTATCTATCTATGTGCACAGCCCCCCCTGAGCCTTAAGAGGCCCTGGTAACCCCATCCCATGGGGCCAAACACATTTACTTTGGGGAAGGGGGTGCATGGCCTCCCTTCCCGAGCCCAAATGTGCCCTGGGGACCCAATCACCCAGGGCAATAAACTAACTGTAGGGGATGGGGCACATAGCCCCTCACCCCAAGCCTTAAGTGGGCCCCATTCACTGGGCCAAAACATTTTTGTTATGGGAGGGGTCCATCAGACCCAGGGACCCCATCCCTCTGGTCCAAACATTAATAATAGGCGAAGCAGACATGTGGCCCCTCTCCACAAGCTTTAAGATGCCCCGGGGATGTGGTCCCATCTGCTGTAGCCAAACATATTTACATTAGGGGAGGAGGACACATGGCCCCTATCCCCAAGCCCAAATGGGACGCAGGGACCTTATCCCCCGGAACCATAAATTAGGTATAATAAGCGTGTGGCTCCACTCCCTGAGCCTCAAGATTCTCCGGGGACCCCATCACCCAGGTCCGAGTTAAGTAGCAGTGGGGGCCTTGGTGCCCACCCACAAAACATAACTTTGGGGGCTGTGGGTGGAGCCTCAGGGTCCCCGTGCACCCAGCTAGATCTCACACGGGAGCCAACATTGCACCTGCCTAGCAGGAAAAGCTATTTCTGCTTGCTCCCCCTGGATGGGAGCAATCGGAGGGTACGGGCAGGGAAACAGAAGTGTGCTTCCACCCGGCGGGAGCATTTTCAAAACTTCCGCCGGGTGGGAGCACACTTCCTTTCCTGCCTGGGCAGGGAAGAGTAATGAATCAAGGGGGTGGGCTCATGTCCACCCCTGACCCAGAGGGATGGGTTCCCCGGGGCCTTGTAAGGCTAGGGGAGGGGGCTCTCCCACCCCCTCTCCCCTCTACATAGTAATTGGTCACAAGGATGTGGTCCTCAAGCCCATTTTGGCTCAGAAAGGGGGACCGCGTGTCCCCCTCCACTAAAATTAAATAGTTTGGCCTCGGGTGATGGGATCCCCGGACCCATTTGGCTTAAGAAGGGCACCGCTCTCCCACCTCCCTATTATTGTGTGCTTTGGCCCCAGGGAGAAGGGGTCCCAGTTCCTCTTAAGGCTAAGGAAGAGGGGGCATCTGCTTCACTCCCCTATATATAATTTGAAACTCCCATGGTAATTTAATTACTCTACGCTATTCCACTCTATGCCACTCCACTGTATGCCACTTTACTGTACACCACTCTGCTCTACACCACTCTACTGCACTCCACTTCACTCTACCCCTCTTCACTCTATGCCACTCTTCTCTATACCACTCTACTCTGTGCCAGTTCAAGCCACTGTATAAAAAGAAAAGCAATGATGGATTTTTTTGTAAACGAAGTAAGGCCCTTGTAGGTAATCAGTCCAGTAGCCAGTACCAGAGATTATTTAAGTAAGGTTATTCAGTTTCAAGTAAGATGGTAAGAAAGTGCCCCACCGGGAGCAGTATCCTGCTGCTCAGCCCCGTTCATTCCAACTGACCACTCATACAAACCATGCACACATGAACATTCTATTACATCATATTCACACAGGCCAAGCAGCAAGGAACTAGGAGACAACAGGATATAACAGATTTACTTTGTGATATCTCACAAAATATATATATTTTAATTTAAAAAACATACAAATTCAATGAAAACACCAAAGTTTAAAGCTTAGTTTTAGGTAGTAAAAGGTTTTCATTTGTTCTGTACATTCCAGTCTACACTATAGCTCGCACATTTGCGATCCGCTGTTTATATCCTTTCATACTACATCAGTGCTACCATGTGAAATCATAGCATTCATAACAACACTTATGACATCTCAAATTACATCATTTGGGAGAACACTGTGCATGGTAGAGTGGAGAATTATAGTTAATGTAGTGTGGCTAGAGAGTTGATAACACTGTGTACGAAGGTGTACGAATTATAATAATTTGAAGGTGGTGCATAAATTACACATTTATGGTATAGCTATAACTTTAGAATTTGTAATGATTGTGTAGTTTAAGTTTAGTTTGTATAGAAAGAATAAATAAAGTTATAGCAATTTGAAGGTGGTGCATACATTTTTAATTTACGGCATAACTTTAACTTTAGAATTTCTGACGTTTGTGTAGTTTAAGTTTAGTATGTATAGAAAGAATAAAAAAGTTTTACTAACCATACCTAAGCTTTATTTTCTATTAGACTGGTAGCGCTAGCGCCAGTGTAGTTATAGTTGGGTCAGACTTTCCATAGGAAAGGCATTTTTGTTTTTATAATAACTGTGGCCCCATTGATGAATCTGCATGAAATCTTCGAAAGAATAATTTATCAACTTAGGCTTCTTCATGTAAAGTTTTCCACTGATCCATCAAGCGTGGGCCAAGAAAAAGAAGGGTCTTATAAGTGTGATTTCCCATTTTAATTCCCATAAGAAAGTTTGCCTTCCGATACAGAAAGAAGAGACTGAATTGAATTACACCCAATTTGACACAAATGTAAAACGCTACCTAGAAAGGATACTTTTTGTGATTTGGTATAAATCTGTTCAGCTGTTTTTGAGAATTTTTTAAAGAAGGATTTAGGTTGAAAATGTAGAAGTTAACCCTCAGAAAAATAGATATCTGGACTTTTGGTACAATGGGTCGTACCCAGTTCTAGTTCTGTGGTACTCCAGCTGTACAAAATTTAAAACATTCTTGAAACTGATAGGCCGATGGAGCTTTTTCTCCCATCAGCCAATTTGATATTGCACTACCTGCCAGAGAGTGTTCTGATTGCCTCGACAGGACAAAATGTTGCATCCGCCATTAGAGGACTTAGGGATTCAGTTCCCTAGCCCTGAAAAATGAATAAAGGGCATATTAGAGGGCAGGGTGAGCAGACCCTGATCCCTAGACCCGTGTTGGGGGGACCCTATGGGGTAGGGTGAGCACACCCTGATCCCTAGACCCATTTCGGGGGGACCCATAGGGTCCTCCCGGTGTTTTAAATGTAAAGAAATGCTGTTTTTGTTGCTGTACCACAGTAGTATAGTAGGAACCAGCAAGGTCTGTGAGGTATTGCGGTACTACTGTGGGACTAGTTCCACTGAAGTAGTACAGCTGTACCAAAAAAAGATAATAAAAAGAGGTTAGCCTCCCCTCGAGAGGTTGGGCACAGGACCTGGCAGTGCACAGCAGGAGCTGCCCAATCTGTGGGGAGTTGGGAGCAGGCCTAGCCCCCACTGTGCATTGCAAAAACGATTTTTTATTTCTTTGTAACTTTTACTTTTGGGGGATTAACCTAAAAATAGTTGAAAAACAGGGTGTCTAAACTTGAGAAGAGAAAGAAAAATGTAAATCACTTTTTGCAAGTGGCCTGATGAGATACCACCTGGTTCTTCTGAACAGTGGCACTCTGCTTGCAGATAGATGTTACTTTGCTGCAGTTAAAACAATAGAGTCCAATTCTGCCAAGGCATGAGTCGGAGTCCCGCTGTTGGACTGCAAGGACATCCAGGGGAAGTGTAGCTACAGGAGCCACAAAGTGCTGAAGGGCAGTGCCAGACGAAGACACCCCTGCTCTTGGTGCCTTCTACTTTTAACAGCTTTGAACTGGCAAGAATGCCCGGGATTGAGATGCTTTTGCATCCCAGAAGTACCAAAGGAGTACTTTTTAACAATTCTTCTTCTTTATTCCTTGCCACAGATTTCGAAAGTGACTTTCTTCACAGAGACCTTCTTGTCACTGGGTGGAAATGTGAAGATTTCTCACATGATTGATTCAGGAGTGCTTCTGCTTTTCTCCATCGCACCTTCAGGGTCTTGAGGCTCAGAGTGGTTTTCTACTGAAGTGTCAAGTCCATTGTCCCTCTGGAGCAGTGTCCTCAAAAGACCCGCCTTCTAGCACCACCGACTGTGCAGTTAAATTTCCAGACATTAAGATTGGTCAAATGAGAGGAGGGGAATTAGAGAGGGTACTGCAGGGAATTAGTCCTGTAACAAGATGGTATCTGCAATCAGGTTTTTTGCAATTTTTAACTCAATCTCACTAGAGCCAGGTATGGAAAATATATCCGTACTTGTGGAAGGGGTGTTGAGAAGTCTTAACTCTAATATTTATAGACATGAGTCTCTATTGAATTAACAACACTGCAGAAGATCTCAGTTAGACAGGTCAATAATATTGGTGTGTGAAACTTGTGTAATTTGCTTTTGAGAAATTATGAAAAAGTTTGGCAAAATTCCACGTAATTACGTGAAATGCAAATCTGTCATTTTGTGCTAGATTTGTGAATGAAATGTGGTGCGACGACGCATTTAACGAATGCACTGCAAACAGCAGCTGCTAGTGTTCTGCTCTCCTGATTTAGCTGCATGTTTTTGAATCAAATGGCACATTATTACACAAAGAAGTGTAATTTGGGGTATTTCATGTAACAAGCATAACACAAAATTCCTAAAATTCGTCATATTATGCTGGTGTAATTTAAACTTTTGCCCTGACCTAGTTAATACAAATTCAATAATCTCTAGAAATCATGCAACACGTTTGATCAATATTGGAAATTTCAGGGGGTCACATATATTAGATTATAGTTGATTTCTTGTAACCTTGAAGGAGCAGACTGTTCTTTGACATCACTGAACAGCAATCATGAGGAACAACAATACTACTTGTGCTCTTCCAAGTAAAATACTGTCACATGGTATCATTAAACAGATAGGAGTCACTATAGCTATTTTGAGGCCTGAGACCCAGGAGTGAAATCGTTTAATATTATCCCTACCATAATTCATTAGTTCAGGAATTCTCTTTCCAATCCTAGATATCAGGGCTTGGACCTGTCTCTCACCAAATCCTGGTTCAGTTCTTCCTCTAACAATTGCCTCCTTTCAAATTTTAGGAAGATGACTTGCTTGCACCGAACAATACCAATAACAAGCAGTGTGGTTCGGGTATGGCTTCCTTACATAGTCTTGCTGCTTATCAAAAAGGTGGCTCAGGTTTTCAGTTCTTCTTATGAGATTTCAGTGTTTTCTTCAGTCCTTGTGAGATCTCTAGAGCACATCCTACTAAGCTTACTTTTCCTGAGGGAATAAAATGTGGTTATTAACATTTTGCAAATCCACAATCTTTTATCAGAACTTGGACCATGCTATGTGAATCCTTGGCCCACCAGAAACAAAACGTATTGTTTACAAACATGGCACTTTGAACACAATACTAAATGCAGTCATGTTTTCAAACATAATTAATACATAACTTTACAGACTAGTTTTATAATAAACCCAATAAAACTGTTCACCACAGTGGATGTTCCTTCATCCCTGAAAATGCTGAGAGCTACACAACCTTCATTTGGTTTGGGAAATGAGAAAGGCTTTTCCCACAGAGCAACAGTAACATTTCTTGAAAGAGCTGCCCCTTAAAAGTCCATCATGGACCACTGGATAGGAGGTATTTTAAGACTGAGCATGACAATGACGAAAGTCCCTGGGTGCAAATATGGGTTCAAGTGGTTCGCAGGAATCCTGTTCTGGTCCATGTCCTTGCCAAGAAACAACATGCCACAGTTTGTCTTGTTGTCGCTTTGCATCCTTAATAGCTTGAAGCTCATAAGGAGGATGATCATGAATCATAATCAGTTGTAGTCATGGTTGCAAAAGCAGCAGTTAGGGTTTTTAAAGGGGTGTCTGAAATTCTGGGTGTATTTTCATGGACAGTGGTAGGTCAAGCTTAAAGGTCACCAGATTGACGCAAGAATCATCTTCAAAGGGTTCTATGAATCTCGGTTGAAACTTGCTAGGTCTTTTGAATTTCAGATTTCTAGTGGACAACTAGACCTTATCACTCCTTTGATATGAATTGACAGTCTGCTTTTTGTGATCAGCATATTGTTTTTTACTGCTTTTGGCCTAAAGACAAGTTTGATGAACTATTTGAGAAATCCATTGCAGCCTGTTCATAACTTCTGGCACAGTTTCATCTAGGTGCAGTTTAAAAACTGCAATAATTGAGGACGAAGACCATAGTTCACATAAAATTAGGATATCTGGGTAGAAGTATGTTTCAAGTTATTATATGCAAATTCAGCCTCCCACAAAAGATTCCACCAAGAACCATTGGAATCCATGGTATAGCAACAAAGGTATTGTTTTAGATCTTGATTCATTTATTCCATTTGGCCATCTAGTTGCAGATGGAAACTTGTGGATAGCTTCATTTTGATTTAGAGGGTGGAACACCTCACTTTCCTGAATCTGGAAGTGAATTGAGAGCCTCGATATGATGTTATGGTTCTGGGCAGCCCATGTAAGCGCATCACATTGTTCAATAATAGAGCAACTAGCTCTGTAGCTGTGGGAAGTGCTCCACAAGCAATGAAATTTGCCATTTTAGAAAGTCGATCAACTACTACTAAGATTGAGTTTTTTCCCTGGTCATTTGGTAGGTTGGTAATAAGGTCTAGAGATATTTCCTCCCTTATCTGATGAGGCGTTGACAATGGTTGAGGATATTCTTTTGTCTAGACTGATCAGTCTTGTTTCTAATACATTTTTCACATTTTTTCTGAAAGGTGTTTGCATCTCTATTGCATTAACCTCCTACTTATAAGTTCAAGTGTTTTAGTGCATCCTGGATGACCCATCATGGGGGTATAATAGAATCATTGGATGGCCTTTTGTTGAAGTTCTTTGGTGGTAACAAATAACGTTTTTTCTTGAAAGGGTAAGTCGTTATGATTTAAAAAGAATCTTGTCCATGGCTACCCATGAGATCAGTTGTCTTACTGGCATTTGTGTTCTGATATCATTCTGGAATAAGTCAGTTTTTGTTACTCTGATGATTTGTTCTGGGGATACCATGCAAGGCAGATCACTGATTGGCACCTGGCATTCGGTTAGAACGCAACAAAGCATGTGTATTCTTATTTGAAGATCAAGGAGGCATAGTTATTACAAATTCTTCAAAGAACAATGTATATTTTAATTGCCTTGGTGACAGGTCTCAAGCACAACATAGAAACTGGAGATTTTTATGGTCTGTAAATCCAGTAATAGAAAACATGGCCCCTAATATGTAGTGCCTCAGTTCTTTAAAGGATAACCAAATAGATAGAAGTTTTATTCTACTATTTTGCTCTGCTAGGAACAGGTTTTTGGATAGATAAGCTACCAAGTGAAATTGTCCAATTTCCTGACCTTGTCAGCATAGAGTGGCTCCCATGACTGTTTCCAGAAAATCAGCTTCAACAATAAATGGCCTACTTATATCTTGGTGAGCTAGTAAGGATGCAGTGGTGAAGGCCCTTTTTAAGTCTTGAAATACCTTATCTGTTTAATCTCACCATAGGAATTTGAAATGTTTATTAAGTAGTTTCATGACTGGTGTCACTTTAGTTGAGAAGTGGTAGATAAAGTGCCTATAGAAATTGGTGAAACCTAAAAGTCATTCTCTGTCCTTCATATTTCGAGGTTTAGGACAATTTATGATAGCTTGAATTTTTCATTCTGCCATTGTAATGCCCTGCCGTTTGAGAATAAATTCCAACATTCCACCCCTGAAATGTGAAACTCACAGTTAGACAACTTGCAGAATAAACCAAGCTGACAAAGACTGGTAAGGATGATCTTAACATGATTGCAAATATAGCTTTGTATAAAGTGTAGCTGATTTCACTTGGTCAAGTAAGACTAGGATGAGTAGAAGAGGATACCTATTCTTCACAATGAGGTTGTTAGGAGCTCTGTTTTCTATGCATGTACGTAGCTCTCTGTTATGTTCCAGAACAAAAAATTATGGCAATACTGCTAGAGACTTTGAATTGTAAGTATTTATCTAGGTATTCCCATAAATGTCCATTTTCTTTTTCTGTTAGAGTGTATATTCTGCTACTGGGAATCTTGGCACCCAATATGAAGTCACGCTGACAATCATAAATATGATGAGGTGATGATGTTTCCGCACTTTTTCACAAAAAATATCTTCATACTTTGCATATTCTTCAGGTTAAATTGTATCTTGTTCTGAAGCGGCAGCTATTAGATATGTTGCTCTAAGATCTTCCTTTGATTCTTGATTTGGCAATAAAAAGATTGATTATGTTATTCAGAGGTAAAACTCATGTTCCTGGCTGCCTGGTCTTTCCTAGTATTGTGCAAAGTAAAGCAGGGCATTCCCAGGATTAGTACAATTGTAAGTCAGGGGGTCATCAGAATTTATTAATGGTACTACCCAAGTTGATGCATCTACACAGATCTGAAATTAGAAAACCTTTCTTAGATTGTGCATTCTCATCATAAAGTGGAGCTAAACCTGTGTCAAAAACACTTGAACTCACACTGGGTCTCCCATAAATCTTTCTGGAGGCATTAAAGGAACTGCTGTATGCATCATAACAGACACTGTTGATGTCTGTAGTGGAAGATTACTTAAGGCTGCTCCTCTACCAGAAGTGCAATTCCGACCATTTGTGATAGGCTTTAAGAGTTTGCATTTGGGATACCTTAGCTATTGCAGTGGGCTCCAATCTAGCTGTAGACAGGTTTTTTTGCATGGCAGCAGGTATATATCTTGCATATATCTTTCATTGGGGACATTTAAAAGACCTACATGCAGTATTTTGTGGCATAATGTAAATAATGTCTGCAGGCTATAGCTTGTGGTGAGACAAATAAAATATGTTTTTCAAAAGCAATGCAAGACCATTTGAAACAATGACACAATTACTTGTACAAAAAAACATAAGAAATAAAATGTTTCATTATGTGATGAGAGCACTGATGCCATCATCTGTGTCACTGCTATTCACATTACTTAACAAAACTTCACATAATTTCAAAGAAAGTAAGTTGGTAGTACAGGGCCTATGGTCATATACAGCATAGAAGTGTATATGTGTGGGTGCATCGAACGGAAATATTGTAGGCCCTGGACTCAGGTCTGGTTCTGCATGGCAAAAGTTATTTAGTGCATGGTTCACCTACCACAAAACTTATGGGTGCAATCTGTACTCCATCTAAAAAAAAGATAAAGGTTGGGCACACCTGGTGTGGGATGCAGAGACACATTTCCAAGTAGGTTGTGGATTAAAGAGAAAGGCTGTTGCCAAACATCTGTCAGAAAAATGAAAGCTTCTGTTCACAATTCGATTATGACCTACATATGGGCACATGCACAATGTAAATATTTGTCATACACTGCTGTAGAATATGTAAAGTGGAGGTTTATAATGTGTGGACATTTATTTCCAGAATTTCCTGGATGATTCTGAAGTGTTGCACATTGCTAAATAATGCACAGTGTAGGGTTGATCAGCTTATTGAAGGGGTAACTGTCTATATGGCTCTAACCATTGGCTCTAAGTTTGTATGCATTACTGCACATCTCAGTAATGTGTTTAGTGTATTTTATTACACTATGGAGTAATATCCAGATGGCCGGGCTAAAGATGCCTTATCCGTGACTCATGTATACCTGTCAACCTCCTGACTCATATTTGCGTGTCATGTGAGGTGTTTAAGGTGGTTTATCACATTAAGGTGAATAAAGAACGAATATTATTTTGAAAGGTGTTCAAGGTTTAAAAAGTGGGTGACTCCATTAAAGGGTATGGAGGCATTTTGTTTGTTAGACAGGCGACTAACAGTAAAAAGATGGTGACATCGACTAAATGTGTGTGAGTTTGGAAATATGCTATTCCATGCCGTGAAATGCTATTCCATGCTGTGAAATGTTATCTCCATTATCACTTGAGTGGTGATAGAAAATTAGGCACTGGTGTAGCTTTCTTAAATACTCCCACTCCACAACGCCTGTAGAACACTGTCACAATCACTGGATGATGTAATCAGTGATATCATTTAACATGTAATGAGTGATGCAATATGTGAGGTGAAAAGCAGTGTATGATGGGGTGCAAGTTATACTTTAACTTGAGAATTTCAGTGGGTTTTCAATTTTTAAATGCAAATTCTTATCTCATTTCAACACCTAACTATAACATCACTTTACCCTTTGTTTAATCCATCTATCTATCTATCTATCTTTGTGCAAACACACACACACACATTACATAATGACGGTTGCCACTGTGTAGTTACAGTTGCGTCAGATTTGGCTTCTTTAATACTTTTGGTGTCGTTTGATGAATCTGCCCGAAACTTTCCATAAAAACAGTTTACCTTTCTTTGGCTCTTTCATGGAAAGTTCTGTGCTAATCTGTTATATGAGGGCCAAGAAAAAGGGGAGGAGGTCCACAAGTATGATTTTCCATGTTAATTCCCATACACAACTTTCCTCTTCAATAAAGAAAAAACAGCTGAATGGAATCACACCAAATTTGGCAAACAGTTAGAAATCTATACAGAAAATATGCTTTTTGTTAGTTGGTGTAAATCCATTGAGGCGTTCAAGAAATTAGCATTTAAAAAGGGGCTAGGGTTGGGCATGAAGGGTTTAACGCTGGTATATAAGTTAGAGATATTTGGACCATTGGTGCCCAGAAATGTTGTCATTGCCCATTCAAAGTAGATTGGCGGATCCTGATTGGCTGGCCACAACATGGACAATATGTTGTAGTAGCCATTAAAGGAATAGGTGACCTGGTACCTGACTCCTGACCTGAAAAATAAATTTGAGTTCACATAAGGGGGCAGGGTTGGTTCCTGTATGTGTTTTCATTTTACTTAGCCACAGACACATGCGTATAACTCTTCATAAGATCTTCAGTGGAGCACAGCAGGTGTTGAGGGCCAAATTTGTTGCAGCACAACATTCAAAGATGTCCCTTCTGAACTGTTCAGCAAACAGCGTGTTACTGTGAGGGTAATCACCCTCTGGTGTGAGCTCATATTGGTAGTTTCGCTAGATACCCTATACGTACTAGAAGAGCACAATGCAATTAACGTAGGACATGAAATAAACCCACAAATATGTAATATAGATCCCAGTGATCCCCCATATTATAATATTTCTAATACCATGACATTTTGTAATATATCAGCTGTTACAGATTGAAATTAAGCACCTTAACAACAAGAAATGTGATTCCTGGTGACTCTTGGTGTCAGTGGACATTATTACTTGAACGGCATATAAGTGATATGATGTTCCTGTAGAAGAATATCAGTATGTCATACTTCATAATGTAAAAATCTGGCTTTTTGTTTAAATGTACAAATAATTTTCGCTGTTCAAATACAATGTCATGCCCCTGTGGGCTACTATCTGCCTGTTACCACCTATGCACAGTGAGCAAAATAATAAGCTTTCAGGCCATCTACCATATATGCATTACAATACTGCGAAAGTGGGCTGCTATTTGTCCATTCTGTATTAGGGCCTGATGCAAAATAACATCAGCCTGTTAATGTGCTGGGTGTATGTTTCCATGTACAATTAGGTTGTAGTTAAAAAAAGAGTGCAAAGTATAATAGAAGTTAGGGGCTGGGATATGGGATGAGGGTATTCAAACCAACTCCATGGTTGAAGCACATATGACTCCATGTTCACTTGTCACTACACGAGAGTCCATTCCTTCCCTTCCTGTGTGCGAGAGAGATACATGCAAACAGTTAAAATCAAAAGACATTTGAACTCCCAAATGTAGTTGACAAAAGAAAGAACAACACTAGGCAGCTTTACATACATTTATGAGGCTAGGCGTATACTCATTTCTTCCTCAGTATTAAGGCCTTTTAGGGATTTGGTATCAAGGGCAATGATACGTTTTGTTTCACATCTTCTGAGATTGAATATTCTATTACCACTCCTCATATTTTATTCCACTTTCTGAGTGGTAAAAAAGCATAACAGATCTGTTTAGCCAAAGTGTTATTCAAAGGATTGTCTTGCTTTGGGTAATGTTTGCTGTTGTTAGTTGCTTTCATGTTTTCCAATTCTCTTTTCCTTACCGGGTGAATCATACTTCTCACATATCTCCCGCCACAGAGGTCGGTGAGAACATAAATGATATAATCAGACTGCTTGTGATAAACTGTTATATCATCTTTCTGCCAGTTCCACACGGGACCTCATATTCCCTTGGTTTTTTACAGCCTTTGCATTCACCACTGGGTAAATATTCATTCAGTTCTGATAATAAAGTAGAATGTGATAGAAAATACGGCAGCAAAACTGTACCCAAAATTTAGATACTCCTAAATATACCTCATTCGGTTCTCCCACAGTTTACTGAATTGCAGATGGTGTTAAACCTCGATTTGATGAGGCAATGTGTCCCTGCACTAAAGCACCTCTTCAAATTAGCAGAGTAATACAGCTCATTAAGTAAATGGACCACACTCAATATCTGAATTGTTGCTCACTAAAAGTTAAAGGGTTTTAATATAAAATGTCAAAATAAGTGATACAGAGTAAATGCCATGAAGGCTCTCAATTGCAGAGTTATACAGAGTATGCCAAAATCAGAAAATATTCCAAGTCCCACATGAATAGCCAACTCAGAAAGGAATTGGGCAGCATCCCTAGTAGAGCAAGAAACTCTTGCATAGAATATTAACAATACTGCAAACTCATTGAGGTGTGAGTGGAAGTATAATTTCTTTAGCAAATCAGATCACAAGAAAAAAATAAAAATCGTTACCTTAACAAATCAGCACTATCCCAAATTCTTTGAATAATTATTCAACACCCTCTATGCTAATGTCACATGAAGATGTTCGAGCAAATATGAAACTTTTCAACTATAAGACTTTCTCTGAAAGAATAAGACTAGTGAAGGAACAGAAAACATGGATACTAGTTGCAACTTACATCCACACCATAGAAACTAGCAGAACAACTATTGCAGTGGAAATAAACTATTATGACATCAGCTTGACTGTGTTCTGCGAAGCCTGTGGGGGGAGAAGATATGCGCAGGGGGAAGCAGTAGTGAGTGACAGATATTACAGATATATTTTTCAAAATTGAAGGTTTACACAGAAATTTGGCCTAACTGAAACATTAATTACTTCAGTTCTATACATCATAAGAAATTCTTTTCATTTGCAATTTATGTTAATTCAGTCTAAATATGTAAAATCATGTGCGGAAATGTATGGTATTCATAATTATTGATGCACAAAAATATCAACCCCAAAAACTTTTCCACAGTAGTAAACCCAAAATTAACTCTAGGTATAGTCAATCCTTAAGACACATTTTTGTGAGCAGCGATATCACACAAAACAAAGACACGCATTGTTGGGAATGAAGGGATGTTTTCCATGTGTGGTAAATGCAAAGCCTGTAAAGACAGGAGGAGTGTTAAGGATATTAGGTCCCTTTTGGAACTGGCAGCAAGGCAATTGCCAGAGAATGTCATTTTTTGTGCTGTGCTGCCCAGGGTCTTTCTGGCAGCTGCCCCTTATCCCCCGAGGCAGCACAACATTTGAACAAGGGAGTCTCTCCGTTCCTCTGATGCCTCTTTCAAACAGATCCCTGCTTCTGGATAGTGGATGCACTGCAATCCTCAAGTAGGGATCCCATTAGACGTTTTTAGGAGAGGAAAGCCCCTTTGCATGGGTCCACTGCTCCCGGCAGCCAAATATAATTTAATGATTTTCCCCTCCCTAGCAGAGGCTGGTCGGGCATCCCCCGAGGGTCAGCTCCCCCAGAGAACAAATTTGGTGGAGATTTACATTTTATTTCTGCTGCCTGGAGCCTTTCTGGTGTTCCTGTGTGCAGCAGAGTAAAAAATAAGACCCACAATATATGTTGCAATGAGTGGAAGTAAAAGGTGAATAGCACAATAAGTGATCTGTGTCTGAAGTAGGCTCACCCATACCACACAATATATGCTGTGCTGGGTAAAAGTAAAATGTGACGGGCACAGCAACTGATCAATGGCTGAGGTAAGCTGACACATTGTCCTAAGCTGTGGTGGGTGGAAGCAAAATGTGAATGACTGAATAAGTGATCAGTGCTGAAGTGGGCTCACCCATTGCTCCACGATATATGCTGTGCTCAGTGAACGTAAAATGTGAATGGCATAATAACTGATCTATGACTGAAATGGGCTCTCCCATTGCCCCATGATGAATGATGTGCTAGGTGGAAGTATAATGTGAATGACACAATAAATGACCAATGGCTGAAGTGGGCTCACCCATTTCCCCATGATGTATGCATCATGTGCACAACCGGAACAGTGAGTAGAATTATAATGAGAATGTCACAATAACCAGGCAATGGCTGAAGTGGACTGGCACATTCCCCTATGCTGTACTGAGTGGAAGTAAAATGTGAATGGCACAATAACTGATTAGTGGCTGAAGTGGGGTAACACACTGCCCTATGTTGGGTTGGGCAGAAGCAAAATGTGAATGGCTGAACAACTGATCAGTGGCTGAGATGGGCTGAGCCATTGCTCAATGATGTATGTTGTGGTGGGTGGAAGTAAAATGTGAATGGCACAATACCTGATCAGTATGCTGAGGAGGGTGGAAGCAGAAGGGCAACAAGAGTACATGGTTAACTTTATTGTGAGTAACCTACTTTCTGCTCTTTCACAAGGGGCATGTTGTTTTACAAAGAAGTTTCTCCTAGCATCGGGGACAAATTTGGCATAAAGTGCATTTGCCTTACTGGGTGTGTTGCAACTTAAAGTATTTTGTTCATTCTTTTTCTCTTTTAGCTTCTTCGGAGAAGTTCTTTGCATCGCAGTATGGAGGCAGGTAAGTATTCTTTCCCTTTTGAAATTGTTGGGATCACGCTTTACTACACTATCTCTCAGCTTTGCATTTAATTCTTTTGGTTCGTAGCACATACAACATTCATATCTATAAGTGTCAATGCATTCTACCTAGGCCAGAAAGTTTTAGATAGAAAACAGAGACGGCTTCTCGATGAATGATTGTTTTCCAGCTCTAACTCAAATAATAGAGGCGAGCTCTGAGGCAGGTTCTGATACTAAGACAGCATCAGAGGGAGAGGGTCAGGAAGCAGAATCTGGGAGTGATTTTTAAGTCAGAGTTCCTTCTGAAGATGACTCTTCTTTCAGTGATTCTGAGAAACGCCAGTCTTGCCTACCTGCCTACCTGCCATCAGAGGCGGACCTGGACTAGCGGTCTCAGCCGGGATTGCGGCCGTCGCCGCCCACGTCATTCTCCTGCGCCCGGAGGCGCTACAAAAGCCTTTGCGGGCTCCCACTGCGTGGGACGCCAGTCTTGCCTACCTGCCTACCTGCCATCAGAGGGGGACCTGGACCAGCGGTCTCAGCCCGGATTGCGGCCATCGCCGCCCACGTCATTCTCCTGCGCCCGGAGGCGCTACAAAATCCTGCGCGGGACGCCAGTCTTGCCTACCTGCCTACCTGCCATTAGAGGGGGACCCGGACCAGCGGTCTCAGCCCGGATTGCGGCCGTCGCCACCCACGTAATTCTCCTGCGCCCGGAGGCGCTACAAGAGCCTTCGCGGGCTCCCGCTGCGCGGGACGCGCCCGGGCAAAGCCCGGGCCAAGGGCAGGCCCGTCCTTGCCCGTCATTGCCAGGAAGAGGCAGGGCAGGGCCATTTCCCTAACATCTTTGCAGGATCCGGACAACCTTAAGGTACTGTTTTGTGTGCAAGGGTCGCTGATTGTAATGGTCAAAGAAAATTGTCAGCTAGTATAGCTCTGTGGTCAAGGATACTACATCGCTTAGCAGCCTATTTAAGTGTGATCTATTGAACTATTTGGTTCTTGGCTGCCGTTACCTACGAGAACTTCATTTATCTGGACCCTTGAATTGCAGTGAGGGGCTGCTTGTGACTAGCAAACAAAGAGTAACTTTGTCTGTTTCTGTATGTAAGCATTATGGAGAAAAGGAAGGCAATGGAAGTTTCAGGGGGAGGTGTAGCGGGGAAGGTTAAGAAGTTAAAAAATTGGATAAATACCCATCGCATGCAAAAAAAAGCTGCGTCATGACACGTATAGATAATATTATTGCTGACTGCGAACAGATTCTAACCAGTCCCTTGGTCATCGACAGTACAAACCTCGATGCCCATCTAACTAACTGCCCCTCTTCCCCTCAGGCTGATAAATCTATTCCAGTTATGTGTAACTCTATTCCAGTTATGTTTAAAAAACGTAAACACAAAGGTACCCCTGCACCGATCCCTCCAGTGAATGAAGGGACCGAACAATTAAGAGTACAGATAACTCCAGCTCCGTCATGTGACACCCCACAAATCAACATGAATAGTGACCTTGAGTGCATCAATAGGTTTGCGCCCTTGATGAGCTTAACAGGGGATTGTATGCCTCTACAGTTGTCAGACCCAATAGTTCATACAGGGTCAGCAGGATCCACCAACACTGCACTACCTGACAATGTATGTAGCTGTCCCTGTAGAAGTAATTCCACCGAGAGTTCAGGGGCTATGATAAATTTGCTCACTGAACTTGTTAGTACCCTGAAGGCTCTAGTCGATAAGCTGGTAGATACCCTGATAATGCCATTACAAGCTACAGCCCCAGATTCACACAGGTTTGAGACGCTGAGGTGTTCAATCGATAGTGCTTCCAGCATGACTAATAATGGCAGATTGGGTAAAAACTTTGACGCACGTGTGGTTTTCCCTGCGGGCACACAATCATCTATAGGAGAAAGGCATCAACGAAATAATGCTAGTTCGCATTCAGGAACCAACTCAGCCATGGCTAACCAGAACAGTTTCCGGCACCAACAAAAGAGGGAGGGCTCTTTAGCAAACTCCTCTTCTAACACACAGAGAGGTACTGGCCCTTTCTTTCAAAAGGACAATGGCTCAAATTTACCCTTGAATGGCTCTATAAAAACTCAAATTTTCCTCACTAACATTCCCAAACTTCCATCAACCACAATGAGTGAAGATGAACAATCCCTGATTAATAAGACCATTCACTGGCTACGTCCCACGAGGAAGTGTAGATCCATAATAAGGGAAGATATACTCTCAGCGAAAAGGTGTGTGTCTCACGGTGCTAGCACTGACTATGTATGCCTAAAGCTGCAAACTGTGGATCTTGCAGACAATTTGGTATCATTTGATTTAAGAGCAGCGAACTTGATACCAACTAATATCAGGATAAAATACAATCCCCCTGCCTTAATTGCTAGTAACAATTCTCATACAGTACTCTCAAACAGTAATGAGGGATCATCCCTAGATAAGGTAGATTGATGCCTAATGTCAGCCTCCCCCCAGATGCTGCCTGTGGAGGCTGAAGCAATGGGGAGGGAAATAAGCTATCTGCCTAATCTCCAGGGAATTAATAATCAGGTGGGCATTGACTCCTCTAGTGGTGAGCCGACAAGCTCGTCATTGGCCATTGCTTCATGGAATATAGCTGGCCTACAATCTAAGATCGCGTCAGCAGACTGGTCATCTTTTATAGAGGGGCACGACATTTGGGCCTTTCAGGAAACATGGGCACAGAGTTCTATTTTTCGCCCAGGCTACCTGAATTTTGTAAAACCAGCTACTGCTGGACAAAAAGGGAGACCCTCTGGGGGGCTTACTATCTGGGTAAGGCAACATCCAGGATATAGGGTTGAAGAGATACCAACGGATAGCCCTGACATTTTGGCTATTCTATTACGCTCAAAACATGATCTAGACATGATAGTGATCAATGTATATGTGAGAGGGATGGCAGGTGGGAAACTCTCAAATACTGTCTCCCTACTAGATACCTTTATTTGAGAATCATAGGGGAAATTTTTTTATGGTAATTGCAGGCGATTTTAATTGTACTTTTGAGCCTTTAGATTATGAAGACGGTGGTCTTAGTAGCGATGAGTATTCTCTTTGGGGTATTCCATCGCTAACTTTACCCCCGATAAAAAAATGGACAGAGGCCGTACTCCAGCTAAAAAGCTTGTGTCTGGAGCGGGGTATTAGGGCTGCAAATGGGAGGACACCATCGGACAGCGAGGGCTTGCATACCTATAATAATGGGCTAAGAAGTAGTCGAATTGACTACTTCCTCATTAATTTGGAGTCGTGGTCTCGACTCATTGACATGTCGGTCCAACAGAGAATCGAGAGTGACCATAACCCATTATTACTAACCCTAAAGATGAAGGGGCTGGATATGCAGTCGGAGCCTACTGAGATAGTGACTGCAGATGTAATTCTGACAAATGATATGCGAAGGGTAAAATGGGCAACATTAATGGAAAATGATAACACCCTAGAACAGATGAAGGCTGCGGTGGAAAACACACTAACAGCTATTTCAACCCTAGATACTCAGGATGACACTGACACTGTAATCCTACAGGCACATGATGAGCTGTTTGCAAAGCTTAAATGTTTTTTTGTTAAGACCAAAAAACCTAGCAGTCGAGAAGTCCAAAAGTCAGCAAATTGGTACAACAAGGATTGTAGAGTCGCCTATAAGCATTTGTCCCAAGCTATAAGGAAAAAATCAATAGAGGAGGTCAAATTCGCACGGACCGCGTATAAAAAAGCTCAACATGTAGCTAAAAAGGAGTTCGATGAACTTGGGTGGAATGAACTTCTGCAAGTGAGTAATGGGAAAAACATGCAGAAATTTTGGCAGACAGTAAAGTGAATCTAGGCAAGCCCCGGTTAACAATGTAGCACCTGAACAGTGGGTTTCCTATTTCCAGGTACAATTTGCAGCCACGTCAGATAGTACTAACAATTATTTTGCAATAGTTCCTGACGCTACGTTGACTTTTGGGATCGGGGAGGTTGAAATTGCCTTGGACGCGATTCCAATGGGAAGAGCCCCTGGCCTAGACTGTATTCCGGCCGATTTGTTTAGGCATGATAGAGCCAACTGGCTCAAGTATATTCATATACTTGTTAATGCAATAGCCAGAGGGGCTCCTATCCCTGAATCCTGGCGAGGTGCCGAAATTATACCAATATACAAAAAAGGGGACCGCACTTGCCCAAATAATTACAGGCCAAGAAGCTTAATAGATACGATGCATAAGATCATGGCCAGGCTTGTGCTGAGCAGAATCAATACCTGGATAGGCGAATATGACATTTTATCAACACTACAAGCTGGTTTTCGTCCCCATGTTAGTACTATCGACCAAGTTTTTAGGTTTATGCTGATCTACTGGAGTACCGTAGTTATTGCAGGGGGAACTATATACGCAGCTTTTATAGATTTAAAATCGGCGTTTGATTTAGTCCCCCGCAGTAAACTATGGGAATCACTAAAGGAAACAGGGATGCTTTTAGAACTTCTTGCCCTAATTGTTAAATTGCATGAGTCAAACTATGCTCAGGTCCGCTGGGGATCACAGGGAAAGGTAACGGATAGGTTCCCAGTAACCAAAGGGGTTCGACAAGGGTGTGTCCTGGCTCCTACTCTCTTCTCATTGTTCATTAACAGGGTTGTTAATTATTTTCTCACATATCCGACAGATGCACCCACACTTGCTGGCTTGAAGGTACCTCTATTAATGTTTGCAGACGATGCCCTAATTCTATCTAAGACACAAACAGGGTTGCAACGAGCCTTGGATAGATTTACGGTCTTCTGCAAAGACCATGAGTTAGTAGTTAATGTTGACAAAACAAAATTCATGATCTTACATAGACACAAAAAAGTGAAAGGGAGAGTAGTTATGAACAATGCTCCACTGGAACAAACTGACACTTTTACATATCTGGGGGTCACTCTGGGAAAGAGGTTAAACTGGAAACCCCAGATAGACTTATTGGTCCTTAGGCATGCCCAACTTGCAGGTGTCCTATTGAAAGAGCATCGACTTTCACAAACTAAGCCGGTTGGCCCTGCATTAACGATCTATAATGCTAAGGTCAGGGCCTCAATTTTATACGGTGCCGAGCTCTGGGGCTTTGAAAATGTAACACCTTTAGCCATAGCCCAGAACAAGTTCATGAGAAACCTAACAGGCCTCCCACAATCTACTCCTCTTAATCCCCTTTTATTAGATCTCGGTTGCACTGCATTAGAGGAGATAGCTCAATTCAGGCCCATAGGGTATTGGAGAAGGCTCTGGACTACGCCGGAGCTGTTACCCTATGCAAATGCCCTAAAATATGTAAGAGAAACTGATTCGTCATGTAAAATCAAATGGCTTCAAAAAATCAAGTGCATACTGGTTGATATGGGGCTTAGCCATTTGTGGGAGGATCCTGTAGGTAGTTTGTTTCCATCAAAAAAAGATTATAAGGAAGCATACTGGAATATGGTTACCATCAAGTGTTTGTCACTTATACAAAATACTTCCCTTACGGGTATCTTCCTGGAGCATAAGTATGAAACAAGGTTTGAGGCCTACTGGAACTTTATTTCTAGACCATGTGATAGGAAATTGTATCACCAATTTAGAGTAGGCTCACTCCCTATTAAAACGTTTACGTTAAAATGGCAAAATGTAATGGATATCAAATGTCCCTCATGCCAAACGATGGATGAGTCTATTGTGCATATATTGTTCGTATGCCCAGCATACAAGTGCCCCAGAGATAAATGGTTAAAGCTGATTTGTTCCAATTTTGGTACAAGATCAAGCAAAATTGCATTTCGCATATTGAAAACAAACCTGCACGAAGATATAGTAATAGCAACGGCAAAGTTTCTGAGCTGGATCTGGGGCATTCGAAGGAATAACATGAAGAAGCTAGGCATTACGATTGTCAACCCTGTTTTTAATAATTTTTAAGAGTCTCTACATATTGTTAAATGGGGAGTTTTGGATTTGCACTAGTTCGCGTTTCGTTTTTTACACTAATTATTAGTCGAGATCATGGTAAACTGTATATCTAAGGCTGCTAAATCTATATCAGGGATTATATGTGCAACATTATTAAATGCCAAAAGCTTTTTTAATTTTTTTAACATTTTTATGAATTTTTAACTTAATCTTTTACCATTTGCAATACTACAGTATGTATTAGAGGAAACAATGTTTTGTATTGTATTGTTTTATTGTGTCTTTAATGATTGATAATATCGAAATAAAGACTAATTTGATTTGATTTGATTAGTGGCTGAAATGGGGTGACACACTGCCCTATGTTGGGTTGGGCAGAAGCAAAATGTGAATGGCTGAACAACTGATCAGTGGCTGAGGTGGGCTGAGCCATTGCTCAATGATGTATGTTGTGGTGGGTGGAAGTAAAATGTGAATGGCACAATACCTGATCAGTATGCTAAGGAGGGTGGAAGCAGAAGGGCAACAAGAGTACATGGTTAACTTTATTGTGAGTAACCTACTTTCTGCTCTTTCACAAGGAGCATGTTGTTTTACAAAGAAGTTTCTCCTAGCATCGGGGACAAATTTGGCATAAAGTGCATTTGCCTTACTGGGTGTGTTGCAACTTAAAGTATTTTGTTCATTCTTTTTCTCTTTTAGCTTCTTCGGAGAAGTTCTTTGCATCGCAGTATGGAGGCAGGTAAGTATTCTTTCCCTTTTAAAATTGTTGGGATCACGCTTTACTACACTATCTCTCAGCTTTGCATTTAATTCTTTTGGTTCGTAGCACATACAACATTCATATCTATAAGTGTCAATGCATTCTACCTAGGCCAGAAAGTTTTAGATAGAAAACAGAGACGGCGTCTCGATGAATGATTGTTTTTCAGCTCTAACTCAAATAATAGAGGCGAGCTCTGAGGCAGGTTCTGATACTAAGACAGCATCAGAGGGAGAGGGTCAGGCAGCAGAATCTGGGAGTGATTTTTAAGTCAGAGTTCCTTCTGAAGATGACTCTTCTTTCAGTGATTCTGAGAAACATGGCAGTCATCATGTCCCTTCACAACCACAGTCTGCGCAGCAGAGAACCTCTGATAGGGTAGACAAATTCAGAGTGTAGCTAGGTGCTGCACCAAGAACAGGCAGCGTGCTCACTTTGCAGTCCCCTAATTTAGTTCAGGCACAAATCCTCCATTTGTTGGATGTAAAGTCCATACTGCAATTTTTTTGCCTAGTGGCAATTTATTTTTGCCTATTGGCTACTTCTATCTTTTTCTAAATGAAGTCTTCTGTGAGGAAATTGTGCACCAAAAAAATGTATGTGTTGAACAGTTTCTGAGGAAGCACAAAGCACACTGGGGCCTTATTGTAGGGCACACCTGTGCACGCCAATGTCACTTGGGGACTTGAAAAAATGTATGTGCCTAACTCTGAACATGGGAATAATGTACATAGGAACCAAACCCTCCTAATGGTCTACTCGTATGGTATGGGCAACACCCAGCTCCGCACCAGTCATAAGCAGAAAGTTTTTTTATTTTGAAGCATAAGCTGTATTTCAATGATATTACTTCTGTATTGTCTCGGGACCACCCCGACCATGACAGGTTGTTAAAAATTCAGCATGTTGTGGAACATTTGCCTGCCAAGTTTCCAGAGATTTATTCTGGTGGAAAGAATCTAGCGGTTGATACATCCTTGATCTTGTAGAAAGGAGGACTGTTGTTCTGTTAGTACATATCAAGCAAAAGAGCTTGCTACGGCATCAAGATGTACATATTGTGTGAGATCTCTATTGGTGGCGGGTGCAGCCCAAGAGTATTTACAAAGAAGTACTCCACAATAAATCATGAATTGCCCTTTCATGTTAGGAGTTAGCGAGACAATTTTTTAGGAGTTTGCCCAATCCCTCCTTCATAAAGGTTATAGCCCTTATATAGATAACTTCTGTGCAGGAGTTCAGCTGTTTAGTGATCTGTACAAAACTGGCACTGTGACTTGCGGTACAATTTGAAAAGTCCACAAGGATTCTTTTAAGACCTTGGGGCCGATTCCGATCTCGGTCGGAGGCGCACCCAATACTATTCGGTCGGGAAAAAAGCCATGCGAAAGCCAGTTTCCCGACCGATCCGTACAGCACACCGAACGAGCAAGTACGATGCGCACAACAGCAAAAATCCCGGCCGAGCCGTACTCACCCAAACCAGGTCCTGTTCTCCGACCGAGGCGAATCCGGAAACGCCGAATCGAGTCGCATGGAAGGGAAAATGCAGCCCCGTCCGGCCGGACAAGTACAATGCGCTTTCCGTACGCGCCGAACCCGTCGCTACGCACGGCACGTCAAAGCATCCGGGAGAGGCGCACATAAGCTCCGAATCGCGCCACAACACGATCCACGGCTACGAGACGAACACAGCACAGACGAGGACGACGCGAAGCGACGAGGACGAAGCGAAGCGACGAGGACGAAGCCAAGCGGCGAGGACGACGCGAAGCAACGAGAAGGACGAACGACACGAACCAACCATGAATCCCTTCGTCCCGATCATACCAATATTCTACATCTACTACCGGAACAGGCACGGACGCGTACGGCGCAGAAGGTAAGTCAGACACCAACCACAAAACACATACAACACGTACACGACACATCACACACATACACTGGGAATCTGAATATACTTACACCAGCAGCACCATAGGGGCGGGATGCCCATCACCAATGCCACATATGCACACAGGGGCCTGAATGCGCGCCACCACCCCAACCCAGGGGGGCTGGATGCCAACCACCACAACCACCCTTAGCCAGGGGGTGCCAGATGCCCACCACCACTACCACCCTTAGCCAGGGGGCTGGATGCCTACCACTACTACCACCCTCACCCAGGGCGGGCTGGATGCCTATCACCACCCTTAGCCAGGGGGCTGGATGCCTACCACTACTACCACCCCCACCCAGGGGGGCAGGATGCCTACCACTACTACCACCCTCACCCAGGGGGGCAGGATGCCCACCACTACTACCACCCTCACCCAGGGGGGCAGGATGCCCACCACTACTACCACCCTTAGCCAGGGGGGCAGGATGCCCACCACTACTACCACCCTCACCCAGGGGGGCAGGATGCCCACCACTACTACCACCCTTAGCCAGGGGGCTGGATGCCTACCACCACCCTTAGCCAGGGGGGCAGGATGCCCACCACTACTACCACCCTCACCCAGGGGGGCAGGATGCCCACCACTACTACCACCCTCACCCAGGGGGGGCAGGATGCCCACCACTACTACCACCCTCACCCAGGGCGGGCTGGATGCCTATCACCACCCTTAGCCAGGGGGGCAGGATGCCCACCACTACTACCACCCTCACCCAGGGGGGCAGGATGCCCACCACTACTACCACCCTCACCCAGGGGGGCAGGATGCCCACCACTACTACCACCCTCACCCAGGGGGGCAGGATGCCTACCACTACTACCACCCTTACACAGGGGGGCAGGATGCCTACCACTACTACCACCCTTACACAGGGGGGCAGGATGCCCACCACTACTACCACCCTCACCCAGGGGGCAGGATGCCCACCACTACTACCACCCTTAGCCAGGGGGCAGGATGCCCACCACTACTACCACCCTCACCCAGGGGGGCAGGATGCCCACCACTACTACCACCCTTAGCCAGGGGGCTGGATGCCTACCACTACTACCACCCTTAGCCAGGGGGGCTGGATGCCTACCACCACCCTTAGCCAGGGGGGCTGGATGCCTACCACTACTACCACCCTTAGCCAGGGGGCAGGATGCCCACCACTACTACCACCCTTAGCCAGGGGGGCAGGATGCCCACCACTACTACCACCCTTAGCCAGGGGAGCAGGATGCCCACCACTACTACCACCCTCACCCAGGGGGCAGGATGCCCACCACTACTACCACCCTCACCCAGGGGGGCAGGATGCCCACCACTACTACCACCCTCACCCAGGGGGGCAGGATGCCTACCACTACTACCACCCTTACACAGGGGGGCAGGATGCCTACCACTACTACCACCCTCACCCAGGGGGGCAGGATGCCCACCACTACTACCACCCTCACCCAGGGGGGCAGGATGCCCACCACTACTACCACCCTCACCCAGGGGGCAGGATGCCCACCACTACTACCACCCTCACCCAGGGGGGCAGGATGCCCACCACTACTACCACCCTTAGCCAGGGGGGCAGGATGCCCACCACTACTACCACCCTTAGCCAGGGGAGCAGGATGCCCACCACTACTACCACCCTCACCCAGGGGGGCAGGATGCCCACCACTACTACCACCCTCACCCAGGGGGGCAGGATGCCCACCACTACTACCACCCTTAGCCAGGGGGTGCCAGATGCCCACCACCACTACCACCCTTAGCCAGGGGGCTGGATGCCTACCACTACTACCACCCTCACCCAGGGCGGGCTGGATGCCTATCACCACCCTTAGCCAGAGGGGGCTGGATGCCTACCACTACTACCACCCCCACCCAGGGGGCAGGATGCCTACCACTACTACCACCCTCACCCAGGGGGGCAGGATGCCCACCACTACTACCACCCTCACCCAGGGGGGCAGGATGCCCACCACTACTACCACCCTCACCCAGGGGGGCAGGATGCCCACCACTACTACCACCCTTAGCCAGGGGGCAGGATGCCCACCACTACTACCACCCTCACCCAGGGGGCAGGATGCCCACCACTACTACCACCCTCACCCAGGGGGGCAGGATGCCCACCACTACTACCACCCTCACCCAGGGGGGCAGGATGCCTACCACTACTACCACCCTTACACAGGGGGCAGGATGCCTACCACTACTACCACCCTTACACAGGGGGGCAGGATGCCCACCACTACTACCACCCTCACCCAGGGGGGCAGGATGCCCACCACTACTACCACCCTTAGCCAGGGGGCAGGATGCCCACCACTACTACCACCCTCACCCAGGGGGGCAGGATGCCCACCACTACTACCACCCTTAGCCAGGGGGCTGGATGCCTACCACTACTACCACCCTTAGCCAGGGGGGCTGGATGCCTACCACCACCCTTAGCCAGGGGGCTGGATGCCTACCACTACTACCACCCTTACACAGGGGGGCAGGATGCCTACCACTACTACCACCCTCACCCAGGGGGGCAGGATGCCCACCACTACTACCACCCTCACCCAGGGGGGCAGGATGCCCACCACTACTACCACCCTCACCCAGGGGGCAGGATGCCCACCACTACTACCACCCTTAGCCAGGGGGCAGGATGCCCACCACTACTACCACCCTCACCCAGGGGGGCAGGATGCCCACCACTACTACCACCCTCACCCAGGGGGGCAGGATGCCCACCACTACTACCACCCTCACCCAGGGGGGCAGGATGCCTACCACTACTACCACCCTTACACAGGGGGCAGGATGCCTACCACTACTACCACCCTTACACAGGGGGCAGGATGCCCACCACTACTACCACCCTCACCCAGGGGGCAGGATGCCCACCACTACTACCACCCTTACACAGGGGGGCAGGATGCCTACCACTACTACCACCCTCACCCAGGGGGCAGGATGCCCACCACTACTACCACCCTCACCCAGGGGGGCAGGATGCCCACCACTACTACCACCCTTAGCCAGGGGGCAGGATGCCCACCACTACTACCACCCTCACCCAGGGGGCAGGATGCCCACCACTACTACCACCCTCACCCAGGGGGCAGGATGCCCACCACTACTACCACCCTCACCCAGGGGGGCAGGATGCCTACCACTACTACCACCCTTACACAGGGGGGCAGGATGCCTACCACTACTACCACCCTTACACAGGGGGGCAGGATGCCCACCACTACTACCACCCTCACCCAGGGGGGCAGGATGCCCACCACTACTACCACCCTTAGCCAGGGGGGCAGGATGCCCACCACTACTACCACCCTCACCCAGGGGGGCAGGATGCCCACCACTACTACCACCCTTAGCCAGGGGGCTGGATGCCTACCACTACTACCACCCTTAGCCAGGGGGCTGGATGCCTACCACCACCCTTAGCCAGGGGGGCTGGATGCCTACCACTACTACCACCCTCACCCAGGGGGGCAGGATGCCCACCACTACTACCACCCTCACCCAGGGGGCTGGATGCCTACCACTACTACCACCCTTAGCCAGGGGGGCTGGATGCCTACCACCACCCTTAGCCAGGGGGGCAGGATGCCCACCACTACTACCACCCTCACCCAGGGGGGCAGGATGCCCACCACTACTACCACCCTCACCCAGGGGGGCAGGATGCCCACCACTACTACCACCCTTAGCCAGGGGGCTGGATGCCTACCACTACTACCACCCCCACTCATAGGATGGACAATGCATGACACAACAAGCACACCACAACCTAGGGAATGCAAGATTAAGACATCCCCCACCACCATGACAAGCGTGTGAGCAGGCTGTGTCAAATGCCTACAACACCGAACATGACATTGAACATATAATGTGACCCCCTAGCACATGTGCCACACATATATGTGTGTGGCACCCACAATGCAAGCAGCCCATGACCATTGTGGCAATGGGGCCTAAACCCCCATCATCACAGTGACCAAAAGGCAAGTGTGGGGTCCATAGCTGAAGCACATTTTGACCATTGTGGCAATGGGGTCTAAACCCCCATCATCACAGTGACCAAAAGGCAAGTGTGGGGTCCATAGCTGAAGCACATTTTGACCATTGTGGCAATGGGGCCTAAACCCCCATCATCACAGTGACCAAAAGGCAAGTGTGGGGTCCATAGCTGAAGCACATTTTGACCATTGTGGCAATGGGGTCTAAACCCCCATCATCACAGTGACCAAAAGGCAAGTGTGGGGTCCATAGCTGAAGCACATTTTGACCATTGTGGCAATGGGGTCTAAACCCCCATCATCACAGTGACCAAAAGGCAAGTGTGGGGTCCATAGCTGAAGCACATTTTGACCATTGTGGCAATGGGGTCTAAACCCCCATCATCACAGTGACCAAAAGGCAAGTGTGGGGTCCATAGCTGAAGCACATTTTGACCATTGTGGCAATGGGGTCTACACCCTCATCATCACAGTGACCAAAAGGTAATTGTTGACAAAGAAAGAGCTGCAACTGCCAAACTGCATGGATCATTCCTGGTCACAGAACCAAAAACTCATCTGTGGCAAAGTAGTGTATGTGTCCCATTGCAACATAAATTGGGGGAGCCAAATACTGCAGTGCAAATGAAACATTCCTTTGGCCATGTGCAGACAAACAACACCCATGGGGGCTGAGACCGTCAACAGTCATCAATGACACAATGACAGAAGTGACCATCAGAATGCAGAACCACATATTTGCACCAATGGGCACACAAATGCAGATACCCTGTGGAGACAGCAGATGTGAGGTGAACAGATACCATACCATGGCAGCAATGGGACACACAAACCATGATCACTGTGCTGACCGATGACCTAGGAGTCCCAGGGACAGCAGGGGAAACACACCAAACAACATACAGCCAATGGCACACCCAAGATATGCCAATGCAGTGGTGCAGATGCACAAACACAAACAGGCAGACCAACACTGTCATCATACACAGCAGGTGAGGGGTGGGGGTGCCAGTGTCCCCAGGCAACAACACAACACATGAGGAGAGCTGAATACCAATCATACAGATGTGCATACACTGCCACACTAAGGTAACTCATGGATCCAAATCCCCTATGTGGGCAAGCAGGCATTGACAGGTGAGAGGGAGCACAAAACACACATGTCACACAGGCACGTAGGAACAACAACTGACACAGCAAGTCACAGACACACCACAGCACCACCCCCAGGGCCCCACAATGTGGTGACCCTGGGCTGAAGAAAAATACCACTGTGATGACAAAGCTAAATGTCGTTCACACTGTGAACCACAGTCAGGTGTCCTGAGCAACTAACTACCATCACACCTACACAAGCACAAATCAATCAGCATGGCCAGTAAGCCAAGGCCAACATGGAGGCAGGGGACTAGCCGGGCAACAACTCTCATCTGCACACACTCAACACCACACCCCTCGACCTCCAACAATGTGCAGCAGTGAAGTACACATGCACTGGTGACATTGCACATGCACCCATTACTATTCCAGGGTGGTGGGTGGGAACCAAGGTGTAGAAACACATCACACATGGACACTCAACAAGACTCCTGAATGTCTGACACACTGCACACTACGCTGTACATGGACATGACGGCAATACCACACCGACCAATGGGATCCCAGCCACAGTCACACACCAATGAAGAAGCCAAGGTCACCCACAAAGAACACACATAGACAACAACCAACATTGCAGCCCGGACCCTAAGGAGTGCCAGCAGTCACACACACAACGTGTCACAATCACTGAAAGATAACACAAACTGGAAATCACATGACAGGGGCAAACAACAAGTGCCAAAGGGAAACCTGACTGTGACCCATCTGCGTCTGCACACAAACTCTGCCCTGACAGCAAACACACCTATGGGTGACACCCTGATGACCAGTAATGTGCCATGCACCCACATCACAGAGAACACAGGGAGAAGACTTTGGGGGAACATAGCTCAAGTCAGCAAGCATCACAAACAGGTACAACACTAGGGATCACAGCATGCGCAGATGAATGGAAGTGAACACACAGACATGCACATACAACACACACCTTGGGCGCAGGCAATGTCACACGTGTACACACTGCCATGAGGGGACTCCACTCCTGTGTGAGGAAAGCTGTGCCATATGTTGCCTCAGTAGGGCCCCATCATGTCAGCTGAGCACTTGGTCACACAATCAACAATTAGCACCAAATGAGGGCTCCCATCACATCAGCCTGGTCATGGATGTGCCAACGGAATCATCAGCACAGATCCAACACACTTGTATAGCAAATGTTGCACTGACTACACGGATGAGTCCCTCCCCATTGATGCCCAAACCTGCATGTCCACTGGAGATGGCAACACGGTCAGGGAAGTAGACAAATGCAACGATGGCAGGCACAACAGATGTGCAGGGGTGGAAGCCACAGATATGAAATTGCCAATGTAAGTAGGAAACCCATTGCCAAATACTGAACACATGACACCCTCAGATGCTGCTATTGATGACATGGATACACCACATGATAGGACACATTCCCCCTGGACCACATGGGTTCCTGCACAGTAACACTTCATAATCATGAGACCAGATATCACCATCACTGCAGCAAGGGCATGGTTAGCTGCACCAACAACATGTACATCTGAAGCATGAGCACTAGAGAAAAGAAAGTTGCTTTATTCAGCATATGTGTTGAGGCCAAACGAAGTCCTGAAAAAGAGCAAAGGCCAATGGCCAGTCCATTGTCAAAGTTCAAACAGGGTGACACTGGCAGATGTCACCCTACGCATGCCTGCACAATACCAGGGACAATCCACTAGGAGGGGCAACCGGGGGGCAGGCCAGGCACCGCAGGGACAGGATCAGGGCTCACCAGGGGGAGTCAGGGAAGGGGTGGTGGGTGCTGGAGAGCCACTGACAACTGCAGTGGAGGTGTCTGACATGGTGTGTGCCGGCACAACTGGGGGGCATGACACAGATGTCGTGGGTGCCGGCACAACTGCAGTGGACCCTGCAGATGGGGTGGACAGGTCCGCCACTGCAGTGCCCAAGTCAGACAGGGCGGTAGTGGACTCCACTGCAGTGCCTACCTCCAGGGGAGGAGAATGGGGAACAGGCAAGGTGGGTTGGACAGAGGGGGGACACCCTCACCACATCAGTGGCACAGACAAGCGCAGCGGGGGTGTGGTGCTGGGAGAGCAAGTGGCAGGGGGAGAAGGCCGGAGCATCTTGGGGATGGTATATCTGTGGGTGGGGGAACCTGGGGCAGGGTGTGGTGGGGGCACCTGTGCAGTGGGGGCCTGAGGGATGGAGGACGGAGACCTTGTGCCTGAGCTGCAGGGCGGTGGCGGGGTCTTGCTCTTAGCACTCCGGGGGGACTTGCGGGTGGGGGCCTCAGTCCGTCTGCGCCTGGGGGAGGGTGTCCGGGGGCGAGGGGCACTCTGCTCCGTGTGGGTGGGCTTCCTCTTCCCCCGGGATGCTGGAGCAGCTTCATCGGTGGGGAAGAGGCCGAGGTCACAGAGGAAGAGCTGCTGTGACTTTGGGGTTGCAGGTGAGGCAAGGGAGGGTGCTTTGGAGGGAGAGGGAACTGAGGACTGCGCAGTGCATGTGGATGCGTGTGTGTGTGCCAGGGCCCCATCCCCTGTGAGTCTGGCTTCAGTCCCCTGAATGTGCGTGCGTGTGCGTTTTGTCATTGGCGTGTGTGTCAGTGTGCTGGATGTGTGTGTGCTGGTGTGTGCCAGTGTGTGTGTGCCTGGGATGGGTAAGGTGCTGGGGAGTGTGGATGGAGCAGAGGCAGGAGGGGTGAGGGACCGTTTGAGGAGGGACACTGCTGCCGTCAGGGAGGAGTCCATGGACCTATTGCCCCTCTGTAGGTCAGACATGCCCGATGAGATGCCCTCCATGAACGACACCAGCTGAGTCAACAGCGCGGTGTGCGCATGGAGGACACTCAGCATGGCTGTCTGCCCTACATGGAGCTGGCGAAGGAGGTACACAGACTCCTCACTCAGGGCAGCAGGGGACACAGGGGCAGGGGTGCGGTGCCTGGCCCAAAGGAGACACGCTCCCGGACATGGGAGCCTCCACGGACCTGGGGAATGGGAGCCGATGGGAGGGCGGTGGTGGTGCTGGTGGTGGCGGGGACAGCAACACTAGCTGGGGTGTGGTGGCTGCTGACACCCGCCTCCACAAGGGAGTCATCCTCCGAGTTGCTCTGGTCCTCAGCTGAGGTGGATGCTGCTGAGGACTCCTCGGTGTGGCTCCCCTCGCCCTCCGTGCCACTGGGTCCCTCCGACCACTCCTCGGCTGCTGACCCAGTCTGGCTCTCCGGCTCCTCCTGGTCCGTGGAGCTGTCCCCTTCCGTGGCCGTGGATGTATCTGCAAACAATGGGGAAACAGACAGACATCAGTCACCTGCACATAACGCACACACCACTGTGAGCACAGCACATCACAGAGCAAGCCCTGGCATCATTAGTTGTGCATTGCTAAAAGTGCACTAATTGAACAGGAGAAGTCAATTGTCAGTCTGATGCCAAGCATGGCACTCACATCCCACATGGCCTTGCACCCATCTGTCTGGTGTCTGTTGGATTGCAACACCCCAGTGTTGACACATGCACCAAGTACACAGTAGTTGGACAGTGCAGAGGACACGGTGTGGACACATCACAGCTCTTGCCACTGAGTCAGTACAGGTTTACGGATGTAAGGGATGCCCAGAGTCAAATAGGAAATGCATGTGATGCATACCAGCGACAGACACCATGATGCACCCATGTCCTGATAGCCAGCGCCACTATGGTGTGCATGTAGCACATGTCACTCCCCTGCAGGATCACCAATCAGTAGACACATGCCATGGCGGAGGCATGACTGCAAAGTCATACATCACTGTCTCAGTGATGTATGACTTTGCAGCCAGACAACAACACTCTGCACTGTGTCACAATAGTAGGTCATGGGGAATGCAAGTCCTGGAGCTGCACAAGTGCACATGTACATCCCCCCCACAACACATCCTCTTAACCCTCATCTGTCCAGGTCATACCTATTGGACATATGGGAGACCTGTGACACTACCCTCTGAACCTGAGCCCCTCACACTCTGCTGTGCATGGGGAACAGCTGCCTGAACTTCACATTTACATGCCCCAGTCTGCATGGGCAGCTGATCAGACACCTATGTGTCACACAAGTATCGTCTCCTATGGTCACATCTCCAGTGGCATGCTGAGCCCCTACCAAGAAACACCACAGCAGTCCTGGCGACTAATCCACAGCACACTGACACAGAGGCAGACACCTGAGGGGCAAATCACTGTGCACAATGTGTCCTCTGATACACGGGAGTGGGAGTACAGAGTGTATTGTATGGCCTGGAGTAGGCATGACTGTCCAGCCCCACATGAATGAGGGATGAGCCCTGGACTGTAGGCAGCTGGCTAAGTATGTGTGACACACGTCATATACATACTCCTGGGGCCCAAACATTGTTCCCACCCGCAGCATGGGTGTGTGCCAGGTACCCCAGCCACATGTGGTGGATCAGCTCAGCAATTGGACCACAGATCAAAGTAACACGCTGAATACATGTCAGAATACAGGCATTGTGTAAGCAATGGACCCACCCATGATGCCCACCACAGAGTCAGGGAAACAGATGCTGTCTCCCACCTTGAGTCAAGCAAACTGCAAGGACACAGTCCTAAGTGACAGAATTCCCTGCATGTAAGGGCCACACCTGGGTATCAGATGAGGAGTGGGCAGTGCACAATAGAGGGACATGGCTCCTGGACAACATGACTGCTGTACTGTGGCAGTTCAACCTGGCCCGAGGAGGGCACATAACATGTTAGACAGAGTACACAGTGCAGTCTTTGACTCACCCCCTCCTTGCTGCTCTCTGGCCTTCAGCTGCCCATCCAGGTCTGGAAAGACCACCGCCAGGATCCTGAGCATGTGGGGGGTCAGGGTCCGTGTTCCGCCCCTCCTGCGAGGAGGCGACAGCTTCAGCTGGACCCGTGCAATCCTCCGGGTCCAGCCCCGAAGGTCCTGCCACCTCTTTTGGCAGTTGCGGATCCGGCGCTTGTAGACCCCCACGGACCGGACAGCCCGGACGATGTCCTTCCAGATCTCATGCTTCCGATGGGCAGAAGCCTGTCAGGATGACAAAGTGATAAGGACATTACTACACATGCAACATATCCGTGCATGACACAGTTGCATATACATGTCGCAATCACAGGGGCACATGGTGTACCCAGGCAGTGCACGGCTGCCCATGGACAGTTTTCCAGAAGTCACTACATGGTATCATAGCATGGGGAGTAAAACCCTGTTCAGAAGCACTGTCACTGCACCATACCTGTCCAGTGCAAGTCACTACACACTATGGGGGGTGACAACTACTCAGTGAGCCTGCTAGCCAGTGGTGTGCTGACTCTCAGCCTTGCTAGTCAGACAAAATGCACATTCAGAAAGGCAGTGCACAGAACACTCACCTGCTCCCCTGGTGTCCCATACAGCTTGCTGTACTGTGGAAGTAGGCTGTCCAGCAGGGCCTGGTTCTCTTCAAGGCTGAAGGCTGGGGCTCTCTCCACAGTACGTGCCATTGCAGGGTCCAGAGGGGCAGAGACAGCAGCAGTGCAGTGGCAGATGTCGTCCTGGAGCATGTAGTGCAGGCAAGTGGGCTCTCAGGGGAACATGCAGCAATATATATGTGCTGGAGAGGCAGATACTGTCCCTTGTGTCCAAAGTGATAGGTCCAAGTCGTTTGCATCTTCTGAATATGGCCAATCCATGGAATAGCAGCACCAAAACACGCCCACAGCATCCTTCAAAATCTTCAACTTCATGACATACATGATTTTGCAACATTGTTGTGGGTGACCAACTGATTTTCCAGCAACCGACTCGTTCGAATATTCGAAAACGCGTCCGTTGCCAGGCAAGCCCATTGTCAATGGGTGCGCACCGATCGGTCCATTGAGGTACAACGCGCACAGGGGTACAACGCGTACCCGCACACATTGAAAGCAATGGGCCGGCCGGAGGCACCGATCGGTCCATTGCAGTACAACGCGCACAGGGGTACAACGCGTACCCGCACACATTGAATGCAATGGGCCGGCCGGAGGCACCGATCGGTCCATTGCTGTTCAACGCGCACAGGGGTACAACGCGTACCCGCACACATTGAAAGCAATGGGCCGGCCGGAGGCACCGATCGGTCCATTGCAGTACAACGCGCACAGGGGTACAACGCGTACCCGCACACATTGAATGCAATGGGCCGGCCGGAGGCACCGATCGGTCCATTGCTGTTCAACGCGCACAGGGGTACAACGCGTACCCGCACACATTGAATGCAATGGGCCGGCCGGAGGCACCGATCGGTCCATTGCAGTACAACGCGCACAGGGGTACAACGCGTACCTGCACACATTGAATGCAATGGGCCGGCCGGAGGCACCGATCGGTCCATTGCTGTTCAACGCGCACAGGGGTACAACGCGTGCCCGCACACATTGAATGCAATGGGCCGGCCGGAGGCACCGATCGGTCCATTGCTGTTCAACGCGCACAGGGGTACAACGCGTACCCGCACACATTGAATGCAATGGGCCGGCCGGAGGCACCGATCGGTCCATTGCTGTTCAACGCGCACAGGGGTACAACGCGTACCCGCACACATTGAATGCAATGGGCCGGCCGGAGGCACCGATCGGTCCATTGCAGTACAACGCGCACAGGGGTACAACGCGTACCCGCACACATTGAATGCAATGGGCCGGCCGGAGGCACCGATCGGTCCATTGCAGTACAACGCGCACAGGGGTACAACGCGTACCCGCACACATTGAATGCAATGGGCCGGCCGGAGGCACCGATCGGTCCATTGCTGTTCAACGCGCACAGGGGTACAACGCGTACCCGCACACATTGAATGCAATGGGCCGGCCGGAGGCACCGATCGGTCCATTGCAGTACAACGCATCACTGTACATGTGACTGGCATATGTCAGCATGCCTGTCTCAGATGGACATATGCCAGCCACAGATAGCTCCCAGGGAGTGAGGGGCACACCTACATCACGACAGCCTGTCCAAACCTTATCATAAGGCATGTAAGGCTGCATTTCCTATTGTGTGTATGTTGGTGTACATGTTGTCCTGTGGGTGTCACCTGTGGGCAGCCACCCCCAGGCTGTGCACGTGTTCATGGGGACAGGATCCTGGGTGTTACGTGTACGTGACCACTGTGATGTGCAACTGTTCATATCTGTGCATGTGCCATGGTCACATTTCACAGTGGTGTTTGTGTATGTCATGTCACATACCCCGTGAGTCCCATGTGGGACGGTATGTTTGAGCCAGGGTGTCCCAGTGGCACAATAGTGATGGCCCTCCACAGTCTTTGTGCATGTAGTGTTTACAATGTCTCTGATTTCATGTGCACAATGGGAGACAGTCTCCACATCCACGTTGTGTGTGCATGGACTCTGATGTTGTGCGTGTGTGTCACAGACGTCCATGGCTCTCCTGCCATGGCAAGTGTGGCCACTACCTGTGGGGGTCATGTTTGTTTTGTTGTGGTGTACACATGATACTCCAGGTGATGCCAGTGTCCATGTGGCATTACAGGGTCCCTGGGAATGTGCCTGTCGTTGAGCTGTGGTGCCTGGGGCACATCTGTCCTCACATGTCACTGGGGGGTGACTGTGACACAGCATCATGATATCCAATGGGCCAACCTGGGACAAATTGATGCCACCTGTAGGACCGTGTTGACAGATGTTGGCCATGTATGTACCATACATGTCATTCCGGTACTGCACACTTCATGTAGTTGTGCCTCATGATGATGTATGTTGGGATCTTGAGTGTGTTCAATGCCGCATATGTGGGGTGACTGACGATCTTGCTTACTTCTCCTCTGCACTGCAGGGCTCCTGCTGTCCATCGGCCATTCCCAGACCTGGCAACGATGGTGGAACGGGACAGCATCCGACGGTACCGCTTCACCAGGCAGCTGATTGAGGATTTTGCAGTGCAGTTGTCCCCACATTTGCAGCCTGGCCGGCCGTATCCTACAGCGCTGACCCCCAAGGTGAAGGTGATGGCAGCCCTACACTTCTTTGCCACCGGTACCTTCCAACATACTGTGGCGTCTGCTGGTGGGATGTCACAGACCATGTTCAGCCGTGTGCTCCGCGATGTTCTTGGCGGCAATGTTGCTCTTCCTGAACCGGTACATCTATTTCCCTAGACTGCGACGACTCACTGACGTGAAGAGTGACTTTTATGCCCTGGGGAGGATGCCGCATGTCATTGGCTCCATTGATGGGACACATGTGGCTTTGGTACCACCACAGGCCCAGGAGCAGGCCTACAGGAACCGCAAGCACTACCACTCGGTCAATGCACTGGTGGTGTGTCTTGCAGACATGACCATCACACACGTGTGTGCCCGTTTCCCTGGTTCAGCACACGATGCCTTTGTGATGAGGAGTAGTCGCATCCCCAGGTTGATGGCACAGATGCAGAACCAGCGTGCCTGGCTTGTCGGTGTGTACTGACTTTGTGCCATTGTGTGTGATCTGATCTGTAGTATTCCGCCCACTTTTCCAAGTCAGCTGATGTGCACTTGTCTGTCCGTAGGTGACTCGGGATACCCCAACATGCCGTGGTTGCTGACACCCCTCAGGAACCCTGTGACACCTGCCCAGATGCGCTACAATGAGGCACATGGTCGGACCAGGAGAGTGATTGAGCGGACCTTTGGTCTCCTGAAGAGCCGCTTCCGCTGCCTGGACAAGACCGGAGGGTCCCTCCCATATGCCCCTGCGAAAGTGTGCAAGATTATCATCGTCTGCTGCATGCTCCACAACCTGGCAGTGCGGAAGGAGTTGCCTCTCATCCAGGATGACGATGACCAACATCCGCCACCTGTGGAGGATCCTGGCCTGGACCACGATGCCAGTGACGATGATGATGATGATGGTGATGGTGATGTCCGCACACAGCTCATCACCAACTTCTTTAGCTGAATGTGAGTATCCTGAGGTGTCATGTGAATGATGTGAGTTGGCATGATGTGTGGGTGGTGCTCTGGTGCTGTTGGAGTGTGTCCATGGGCTACTTGACAGGATGTGTGTTGCGATGTGTGGTGACAGGTGGGCTGTACTCCCCAACAGTGTTGACATGCTAACTTGGTTCTGGGTGGGTATCTTGTAACATGTATTGTGCATGAGTTTTGCTGTTCTGTCCTGTACTGCATTGCTTTTGACTGTGTGTCATTTCTGTCCTTCACAGGGTACTTTCAGATTCGTTTGGTCAACTGTGTCCACCGACGACGTGATTGCACATCCAGGCTGGTAGCTGTTGTGTCCCTACAGGTGATGTGCGCCACACCCATGGACTTCCTTCTGTCTACAGTTGTTGACTGTGTGCCCGCTACCAGGTGGGGTTACCTTGCATCTGTAGTGGTTACGGCATGTTGCTACTGTGTAATAAACCTGTGCTTCACTTAGTGATGTGCGTTGTCTGTGGTCACACATTTGACTGCCATTTGCTTACTGCACCTGTGGGCTACTTGACTACAACTGGGAATGGGTGTGGTGTCTGTGCATTGCACCGTCTTCCCTGGCAACATCAGTGTAGGCAATGAGTCAGATGGCCTAGGTGTGTATGTGTTGTGTAGCCCTGGTGGTGTGTCTCCCTCATATGTGTCACGTTGCCTGTACTCACATGCCTGTGTTGTCCTTGCTGTTGCAGTTCGCATACACTGTGTAATTTTGCAGTTCATCATCCCCATAACAGCACCCACGTTGGAATCACGACAGAGGCAAGTATGGTGTATTAGTGTGTTTATTGTGATAATAGTGCATAGGATGGATTGTGCTGTACATGAATCTTGCAATCCCAAGTTCCTAGATGAATAGAAAGTCCAGGTAGACAGGATCCCCAGTATCGGGGCCACAGTTGTCTGACACATTGTTCCAACTTGTACTCCCCATGCAATGTGTGGGAGTAGTGTTGCCATCAACAGGGTGAACAGTCTGTGCACAAAGGCGAAAATCCAGAACAGGTTCAGGCTTCCTGGGAGTTGCGCTTGGCCATCAGCCTCTCACTTTCCCCTCCTCGGACGACCCCTCTTCTTGGGGGGGGGCCCTCAAGTGCAGCCTGCTGCGGTGCAGGGGACTCTCCGCCAGAGTCCTCCTCCCTCCCTGTGGCAGTTGCAGTTTGTTCGGTGCCAGATGTTGTTGGCACACAGGGAGGTGTGGACTGGTTGCTGTTCATCTGGCGGAGGCATTGTAAAATGTCCCTGTGCACCGCCGTCATCTCATGTAGTACATCCCACTTGGACTCCACGCGGGTCATGTGGGAGTCCACACGTGACATGTGGGAGTCCACACGTGACATGTGTGACTCCACTTGGGACATGTGGGAGTCCAAGCGGGCATGATGGGCAGCCTGCTGCTGTTTGATGTCTCTGAGGAGCCCCACTACCTGGCTGAGCTCTCCGGTGCTGGACTGGTACGCATCAGCTATGCGTACCAGTTGTGGGTCTTCATGCACACCAGCAACGTCTGCAAGCAGCGACCTCTGTCTCCCACCCCTCCCACCACCCCTGCTGACATGTGCAGTGTGTGCAGTTGCACGCACAGATAACCCTGGTCCACCTTGGGGGTTGGTGGTGGTGGTGGTGTCCATGGCCCCAGGTTGGTCCAGGGTCACTGCGCTGGTGTTGTTCCTTATTCTGTCCATGTCGGCAGGGATGGTATTCGTGGTGACAGTCGTTGGAGGGGTGGGTGCAGGGGGTGCAGCTGGTGGACCTGCTGGTGCTGCAGCTGGTGGTCCTGCTGGTGCAGCATGTTGACTTGCACCGGATGTGCCAGGTTGTTCTTCATCGTCCGAGGAGGACAGAGGCTGTACGACGCCAGTGAGCTCGGCATCCTCTTGAGCCTGGGACTGGGACTCCTCAGCGTCTGCTGCTGTGTCCCTATCATCACCTGTTTTTGGGAGACACAAACAATGTATGTCATGTTTCTGCAGGCATCAGTGGTTGACACACCTGACAGTTGTGACTGTGCCTCGGGGTGCGGGCCTGTACATTGTATTGTCCTAAGTCGTCACAGTCAGGGGTTGATATTGGTGTGGCACATTGTCCTGCATTATTTGGGCATTTCTATGTATTCTCTGGGGTGTGAACATGGTCTGCATTGATTGTGTTTGGTTGACAGCCAGACCTCCTTCCCACCCACCCACCCACCCAGTCAGTTATCCCACCATGGAACGTGCTTGCATTGCAGGGAGTGTAAGTTGTCTCTCAGGATGTCAGTCAGTGGTGTCCTGCTGTTTGTTGGTGCACAGTTGGCAGCAGGGCCTTGTGCTCCCCACAGCAGTAGCCAGTGTCAGCCATCTTGTGAGTCCTTCTCCACTCCCTGTGATGTGAGCATGGTTCAGGGTGGTGTTGATGGGCCAGTTGTGAGGGCTGAGCAATGTCTGTGACTACGACTCCCATCATGCTATTGCCTCCACCCCCTTCCCAGCATGCCCATGCTTCCTTCCTTTTGACTCTGCTTCCCTGTGGGGTGGGCTGGCTGTGCTGACAGGATGGCTGGGAGTGTTGTCCTGGCAGTTGTTTGGCTAAGAGTCCCAAGAGTGTCCCTGTGCTTCACACAACATAAGCCAGGGTGGTGGTGCTTTGTGGGATCTTGTGTTAGGATGGAGGGCATTGCATTCTACCAGGTGGGTACTGTGGAGTTTGTGTTGGGGGGGGTGAGGGGAGGTGCTGGTGACTATAGTCAGTGCTGCAAGTCCCCCTTCCCACCCAGCCAGCCAGATATCCCACCATGGAACGTGCTTGCATTGCAGGGAGTGTAAGTTGTCTCTCAGGATGTCAGTCAGTGGTGTCCTGCTGTTTGTTGGTGCACAGTTGGCAGCAGGGCCTTGTGCTCCCCACAGCAGTAGCCAGTGTCAGCCATCTTGTGAGTCCTTCTCCACTCCCTGTGATGTGAGCATGGTTCAGGGTGGTGTTGATGGGCCAGTTGTGAGGCTGAGCAATGTCTGTGACTACGACTCCCATCATGCTATTGCCTCCACCCCCTTCCCAGCATGCCCATGCTTCCTTCCTTTTGACTCTGCTTCCCTGTGGGGTGGGCTGGCTGTGCTGACAGGATGGCTGGGAGTGTTGTCCTGGCAGTTGTTTGGCTAAGAGTCCCAAGAGTGTCCCTGTGCTTCACACAACATAAGCCAGGGTGGTGGTGCTTTGTGGGATCTTGTGTTAGGATGGAGGGCATTGCATTCTACCAGGTGGGTACTGTGGAGTTTGTGTTGGGGGGGGGGGGGGGTGAGGGGAGGTGCTGGTGACTATAGTCAGTGCTGCAAGTCCCCCTTCCCACCCAGCCAGCCAGATATCCCACCATGGAACGTGCTTGCATTGCAGGGAGTGTAAGTTGTCTCTCAGGATGTCAGTCAGTGGTGTCCTGCTGTTTGTTGGTGCACAGTTGGCAGCAGGGCCTTGTGCTCCCCACAGCAGTAGCCAGTGTCAGCCATCTTGTGAGTCCTTCTCCACTCCCTGTGATGTGAGCATGGTTCAGGGTGGTGTTGATGGGCCAGTTGTGAGGCTGAGCAATGTCTGTGACTACGACTCCCATCATGCTATTGCCTCCACCCCCCTTCCCAGCATGCCCATGCTTCCTTCCTTTTGACTCTGCTTCCCTGTGGGGTGGGCTGGCTGTGCTGACAGGATGGCTGGGAGTGTTGTCCTGGCAGTTGTTTGGCTAAGAGTCCCAAGAGTGTCCCTGTGCTTCACACAACATAACCCAGGGTGGTGGTGCTTTGTGGGATCTTGTGTTAGGATGGAGGGCATTGCATTCTACCAGGTGGGTACTGTGGAGTTTGTGTTGGGGGGGGTGAGGGGAGGTGCTGGTGACTATAGTCAGTGCTGCAAGTCCCCCTTCCCACCCAGCCAGCCAGATATCCCACCATGGAACGTGCTTGCATTGCAGGGAGTGTAAGTTGTCTCTCAGGATGTCAGTCAGTGGTGTCCTGCTGTTTGTTGGTGCACAGTTGGCAGCAGGGCCTTGTGCTCCCCACAGCAGTAGCCAGTGTCAGCCATCTTGTGAGTCCTTCTCCACTCCCTGTGATGTGAGCATGGTTCAGGGTGGTGTTGATGGGACAGTTGTGGGGGGGCAATATGTGTGACTGCGACTCCCATGATGCTATTGGCTACACTGACTTGGCCAGCATACACAGAATTCCTTCCTTTGAGTGGTCTTCACTGTGTGTTGGTGTTGTTGTGGTGGCTACATGTGTGGATGTGTGTGTTAGTTCTATTTGTGCCACTGCCTAGCTGTAGTTGTGGTTGTGTTTGTACATGTGTTGGCACAGTTGGATGTGACTTTTTTGATGGCATGTGTTGTGTTTATCTGACTGACATACACATTTTGGGATGATTCTGTTCTAGTTGCTGTGTAATTGCTATGTGTGCATGGTTTGACTCTCCCTTGACAGTGATGTGTGTGTTTTGTGGCAGTTTATTGTGTACATTTGTTGTGTACTCACCAGGCTCTGGGATGTTCTCTAGTCCATATACGCTCACTGGCGGAAGGATGGCCCGCACCTTCTCCTCCCAGGGCCTGAGGTATATTGGCTTGGCAGGAGGGCCACTGCCGGTATGTTGGCTGTTGATGTAGTCTATCTTCAGCAGGTCCCGTACCCTCCTGCGCACGTCATACCACCTGTTCTGGATGTCCGTCTTTGTGCGCCGACATGATGATTGGGCGTTCACCCTGTTGATGATCCTCTCCCACATCTTGGTTTTCTGCGACATGGGGGTCTGTTGGACCAGAGTGCCAAACAGCTGTGGCTCCACCCTGAGGATCTCGTCTACCAGGACTTCCAATTCACAATCTAGGAACTTGGGATTCTTCTTGGGGGGCATGGTGATGGGTGGTGATGGTGAGTGATGTGTGTGTTGGTGTGCAGGTGAGGGTGTGTGAGTGTGTGTTTTGCTGGGTGTATGTGAGGTAGGTATTTGTTGGTGTGCTGATGGTGTGTGGCTTGTGTGAGGGGTGAGCTGTGGGTGTGTGGTTGCTTTCTCTTGGGTGCTGGCAGTGAAATGGCATTTGCAAAGGCTCATGGTAGTGATTTGTGTCCTTTATATAGGTGGAGTTGTGGGTGTGTCTTTGTTCTCTGTCCCCACCCCCCCAGTATTTATTGGCTTGGTAATTGCTTGTTTGGCCTTTTTTTGGTTGATTTTTCCTTTGTGCTGTTTGTGTATGTTGGAAACGTTCTTGTGACCGAGTCGGACCCTGCATTGGTCTCGTACGGTGTTTTCCGTTTCGTTCACGCTGTGTTTGTGCAGTTTTGTATGCTGCGTACGCGTCGGTCGCGGTGTATTGTGTTGCTTCGGCTCGGTTTTGTATGCGTGTCGGTCGTACGGCTTGTCCTCCGTCCAACTCGGTCGTGTTTTTCGCGCCTTGCATCGTACTTTGCGGGTTGGAGTTGGTGGGTACGATTCGGTCGGATTTGTTCCGGGTGCGTGTCGGTCGGTTGGATTCGCGTGTTTTTCCGGCCGGATTGCTATTTTCCGAGCGGCTCGGTCGGTCGGCTTGGTTTCCTGACGTGTCGGTCGGATTTATCGCGGCTTGCATCGTACTTGGCGTGTCGGGCGCCACAGGTACGTGTCGGTCGGTATTTTTTCCGGATCCGAGTCGGTCGGTGCTTTTTCCGGCCCGAATCGGAATCGACCCCTCAGTGTCCAACCCCAGAATGAATAAAAATACTGCTCCCACGGAAAATAGCCGCCGAGGCAGGGAATGGAATAAACTGCTGAAAATAACAAAACCATCAGTGTTCACTGATAAAGACTCTTTTGATGCAAGTAAATCGGTGGATGAAAACTATCGGAAACTCTGTGATCAGATAAACAATACTCTTGATCAGATCATTCCAATGAAAAAATTTAAAAAATACGCATAATTCGGCAGCCCCCTGGTATAATGAGGAGCTAAAAAAGTTTAAAAAGGGCTGCAAACAAGCAGAAAGAAAGTGGAGGAAATTTTACGAGGAGGATGATAAAATACTGCGACTCAAGACCTATGTGATAGCTTAGCGATCTTCTTTGAGGAGAAGATTACTAAAATCATCTACGGTCTGGAAACGGACATGGTGGTTAAGAGAGAAGGCAAAATCAGAGCGACCGAGAGGGCGCTACCGATTCAGAAGAAGGAGCGGGCAGGCGAGGGCAAGCCTGCGACTCTAGACCACTTTGAGCTTCCTACAGAGGAAGATTTCAACAAACTCGCTCTAAGTATCTCTTCAGGGTCCCCAATGGATCCTCTCCCACACAGGGTGTGGAGAGAACTCAAGGAGAAGCTCTTCCCGCAGCTTCGACAGATTTGCTGCCAATCCCTGAGCAGTGGGGTAGTACCTGCATGTTGGAAACAGGCATTGGTGACACCTCTGTTACAGAAAGCTACGCTTGATCCCCTGTGCTCAAATAACTACAGACCCATCTCTCTTCTACCCTACCTGTGAAAATTCTAGTGCGCCTGGTCAGTAAAACTCACTCGCAATTTCTAGAAACGAATCACAGGCTAGAAGATGTACAATTTGGCTTTCGCCCAGGCCATGGTACAGAGACTGCATTTGTAACAGTCCTGGATGAACTCAGAATGCGAGCAGACAGAGGACAATCACCTATACTGATCCTACTGGATATGTCTGCCGCATTCGACACGGTCAATCATAAAATCCTTTTGAGGAGGCTTATGGCATTTGGGATAGAGGGCATGGCACTGAAATGGTTTCAGTCATACCTATTGGATAGACAACAGGCAGTGGCCTTATCCTCTTTTTTATCCAATTATCGTACCATTCAGCATGGTGTTCCCCAAGGATCAGCAATTAGTCTGATTCTTTTTAATATATATATGAGCCCGCTGATTCCAATTATTAAATCACATAAAATCAATCTGGTGAACTATGCGGACGATACGCAACTTATTTTGTCTCTGGAGGGGAATCAGTCAATACCACTCGATAGCTTTCACGGGTGTATGCAGAAAAATGCAAGATGGCTTAGAGATAACTCTGTGCAGTTTAACGGAGCTAAAACAGAAATTTTGTATTGCACGGCAAAGAAAGTCCCTCTCACGCTCCCGGCCAATTTTTGGCCTATCTCTACAGATAAGCCACTAACACCCTCCAAGACAGTGCACAATTTAGGGATAGTATTTGGCAACAAACTGAGTCTAGAAAATCAAGTGAATAAAACAGTTGGACCGTGCTTCTCTCTTATCAGAGCACTACGGAAAATACTTACCATGCTACCGACCTCAGCTAGATCACTTGTGGTGAGAAGTGTCATACTGAGCCGGTTAGATTATTGTAATGCCCTGTTACTAGGCGCTCCAAACTCTTTGAGTAAGAAACTTCAAAGAAACCAGACAATAGCTGCGAAGCTAGACCTAAAGAGACCACGCAGATCATCTGCCTCTGCCTTCCTCAGAGAGCTTCATTGGCTCCCAATAACACAGAGGATACAGTTCAAATCACTCTGCATTGTTTTCAAGGCCTTGCATGGACTAGGGCCCGTGCCACTGCAGAGCAAGTTTGTCTGGTATGCCCCGACCAGAAGTCTCCGGTCCTCTGCAGCCAACTTGGTTAGCATGCCAAGATATAGAACATCAAGGTTTGGCGGAAGGGCATTTAGCTCTGCAGCTGCTTGACTATGGAATGAACTTCCGCCCAATGTCAGAGAATCAGGAGAACTTCTAATCTTTAGGAAAAAGCTTAAAACTTGGCTCTTTCCAAGGGTATAATGTAGATTTGCCATCTTTCACGAACATCGGACTTTCTTTATGGTAATATGTGCGAATAGAGGAACTAATGTAATCCAGCGCCATGATACCCGTAGGGTGATAGTGTGCTTTATAAGACCTTATAACATAACATAACATTCAATGCCTGTACAGGCTCATAAAGGAATTATTACAATTTTTTTGTGATATACACATGTGTACATTTTGGTGGTAAACCAAACATCCTGTCCCACATATGGCCTGATGACATGTAAGTGCACTCCCCTGCAACATACATGGTGGGAGGCCCCCACAGTTTAGACTCAGTAGTGACCTAGCAGGCTGGGTAAAAATACTCCCTGCACTGTGCCGGATGGGTCCCACAGCACCTATGGACCTCCCATGCAAGGTATGTTTTGGCTTTTGTAATGTCCCTGTGAACAGGCCAGTGGGATGAAGAATGTTCTTGATTTCCAAATATTCTCGTAGATGCTCATTAATGGTCTTCTCTGGAATTTTGCTGAGGAGTAGGCATATAATTTTCTTCCATCTCTGGGTCTAAATTTGTTTTTGAGTAGGGACGAATGATGGCTTGTTTCCATTCCTCCCGGACTACACAGTTGTCCAAGGACCGATTATATAAGTCTGTCAATGCGGAGAGCATGACATCACCCCCTTTCAATAGAATGCCTATTGGAGCAGGATCAAGTGGCGAACCTGATTTGTCTGATTTTGCCACAGCCATACTTTCCTTTTTCACCAATTTAGGGAATGTGGATAGTTCCATTCCAATGTTGCCTTCTGAGGCCCTTCCATCTGTTTCATCAATCTGGCCGGCCAAGCCCAATAGAGTATCATAGATGTTATTCCCTTTACCAAGAAAGTGGTTCACAATTAAATGACACAGCTCAGCTGATGGAGGAGTACCCGTTTCTGGTATTACAGGCTTGAGAAATTAATTTACAATATTGTAAATTTCTTTTGAAATATTGGAAGATTGCTTGATCTTTGCAGCAACGTCCTTCATCCGAGCCCTATGAATAGCATGCTGATATTCTTTCCAAGATGCTTTGTCCCGAGACTGCAGTCTCGTCTTGGATTTTAATGAAATTAGCTCATCAAGGGCATTAATGATCTAATTGTTCAAATCCTAAATATGATGTAGAAACATCTATATCTTTTATTGGACTTGGGATGGATTTACCTAGGGTCTGCTCCTAGTTAGCCATATCCAGTTTAGACCATTGACGTATAGTTTTAGAAAAGGTAGGTTTAAGTATAGGATCTCCTGCTTTTGGGATGGAGAATGGAATGATGTAATGGTCCATCCATACAACTGGCAGGGGAGAATCTACTGCCATGTTGGAAACAGTAGTAAAGATTGGGTCCAAGCTGTGGCCCTTGTTATACGTTGGAGAATTAACCAACTGAGATAGTTGAATCACTAACAGGTCTTGCAAAAAATTGGCAGCCTGAAAGCATGCTACATCCTCAACATGGATATTTACGTCACTCAATAGAGTGAAGTTGGCTGACTGAAGACTATGGGCGGCCAGTTATTCTGGCAAGATTTTCATGAATTATGTGGCTGATCCAGGTGGACGCTAAACCAGTAAGCCTGAGAAAGTAAAGGTATGAGAACGTTTGATAAAATATGCCAAACTTTCACTGCTTGGGATTGAGACAGGAGATAACTTCCAGTCTAAAGTCTTTTTCACTGGAATGGCTATCCCACCCCCCACCTACCAGCCCAGTCGTGCCTGGCAATTGTGTAGCTTGGCAGTAGGGCTACTGCTATATCTGGGCAGCAGTCATCGTTAAGCCATGTTTCTGTTAAAAAAAAAGCAGCTCTGGCTGGGTAGCATCTAAAAATGTAAACAATTTCTATTTTATTCTTAGGGAGGAATTTACAATTAACTAAAAACATGTGCTACCTATGAACTGGCTGACTTTTTGCCATCAGATACTCTCTACTAGATGGCATGCATAGTTCTGATGCGCCCTTTCTCTTTGCAGTATTTAGTGTAGTTTTACAAACTTGACACTCACCCGGTAAATTCACCGGGTCCAGGGAGTGACGACACAGTTCTTCAGGCAGCTTATTGAAACTCATCATGGCTGCTGCTGAATATATTATTCTATCTACCTTCAAACGGGCAGGGGTCCTGGCCCCGGCAAGGTGCAGTCGGCGCACCAGCTGTGCGCCCTCTGCGCACCTCCTGGGTGCATCCTCTCACCGGCTGCCATTAAATAAGTGGTGTGGGTAGAGCTAAAATGTCAGCAGAGCAGCACTGTAATAAAAATGTCAAAAAGACTACTGGCCCTGAACAGGGCCAGGCAGTCTGTACCAATAACAAATGCCTTCAGGCAATTTCTTCCCCCGAGAGTCTCGGCGCATCGACAAGGTGCAAAACCATAAGCAGAAGGCAAACAATTTAAAACAATTAAAAAAAAATAGTACAATCTTGTGCAAAATAGCTATGTGCAAGACAATCTATTAGAACAGGGAGAGACTGCGTCCCACTTACTACTCTGTCTGTGGCCTAACAGACCTATTACATGAAGGGGGTGCATGGGAAATGACGTTATCCTTAAAAAACATAATGCTGGTGTGTGTCTATAGCCTAAGAGACCTATGGCAGGCAGGGGGTGCAGGGAAAAATCAAACAATTTAAAACAAACTGCTGGTGTCTCACTAGGGACTATGAGAAATCCTTTGGGGGCAAGGAGGTGCAGGGGAAAATGGAAAAAATGCATACTACAATGCTTCTCAAGCACATTAAACTGATGTCAGGGGAAAAAAGTAAAAAAAATGAACAAAAAACAAAAAGGCATAGCCCTCTTCTATCAATGTCCCTAGAAAATGGCTTTAAAAATGAGAAAAAAAGGATTTAACACACTGGCTGGCTACATAAAATGGCCACCGACACATGTTCAAACAACAACAGGCAAGAAAGCATGGACAACAAAGAACACATGCAGCCCTGTGGCAAAAGCACACTGGCTGGCTACACAAAATAACTGCAGGCCACACGTTCAAACAACAACAAGCAATAAGGCATGGACAACAAAGAACTCATGCAGCCCTAAGACAAGAGCACACTGGAAGCTACACATAATGGCCTCAGGTCCCATGTTCAAACAACAATAAGCAAGAAGGCATGGACAACAAAGAACACATGCAGCCCTATGGCAAAAGCACACTAGCTGGCTACACAAAATAACTGCAGGACACCTGTTCAAACAACAACAAGCAATAAGGCATGGACAACAAAGAACTCATGCAGCCCTATGACAAAAGAACCTTGGCTGGCTACACAAAATGGCCTCAGGTCCCATGTTCAAACAACAATAAGCAAGAAGGCAAGTACAACAAAGGACAACAAAGTACACATGCAGGCCAATGGCAAAAGCACACTGGCTGGCTAAACAAAATGGTCACCAGCCACATGTTCAAACAAAGTCAAGCAAGAAGACATGGACAACAAAGAACACAGGCAGGCCCCTTGTCAAAAGCACACTGGCTGGCTTCACAAAATGGTTGCCAGCCACATGTTCAAAGAACAACTAGCAAGAAGGCATGGACAACAAAGAACACATGCAAGACTATAGTAAAAGCACACTGACCACTACCCAAAATGGTCACCGGCCACAAGTTCAAACAACAACAAGCAAGGAGGCATGGACAACAAAGAACACATGCAGGCCTATGGACACTGGCTGCACAAAATGGCCACCAGCCACATGGAATGGAGAACAAAGGCAAAATGGTGGCCTATGGCAAAAACACACACACACACACTGGCCAGACAAAAAATGTTCACTTGGTCAGCAAACAAAGGAGGCATGGTAAACAAAGAAGGAAACACAACCATTTATTCAGAAATGCCAGAATCGAAAATTAAGTCAGCTATAAAAGATTTCCAACCACACATCCTCCCAAGGCATCAAAATATTATTACCCCACCAAAATACATTTTTTGTTGAATTGTTTTTGTGAAATACATTCAAAAAATAATTTTGCATTTATTCCAAAGCCATCCATGGCCTAAATAACCAATGTTTTGAAACAACATATATCACAGAAACAGTTGTTTCATGTGCCCAATGCCTAGTACTGGCTGGGTGTCCCATGGGCAGACTGAGCTACATGGTAAAATAAATGAATAGTGCAAATTTCACAAACATAGAGAACATGTACTTAACTGTGAAGCCTTTTTTCCTTTTAAAAGCTAAAAAAGTCAATGCAAATAAATAGGCCCATACTGCAACTCCAGGCCACCCACCACAGTCAAAATTTAATAAAAGGTGCAAATGTATACTGGTGCATGCCCTGAATCAAACAACACCCTTATCCAATAGTGCTTTTAATGTACTTGTTGTGATGCCACAAAAGAAAGTCCTTAAAATCCAATGGTATATATGCTGCAGGAATGGCAGATAAAGAGAATGATACTTCAACCTCAAAATTAAAATGAAAAGTCACCAGGAGATGGACACAGCACTGGGAAGCCTTCTGGAAAGGAAACAAAAGTTGGAGTCTCTGTGACACTTCCTACCTGTTGAAAAATAAAATGCTTTTTACACTAAAAATCTACCTGAACCATCAGTTTAGGTAGAATATTCACTCGAGAAGGTATTTTAGAGTTGATAAAGCTCCTTCTTGAGTAGAAAATCTACTCGAGAAGCAGCCCCAACCCCTCATGACCACCGGCGTTACAAAATGGCATCAACAGGTTCCATGGCGGCCAGAAATCGTGCCAGGGGTGAGCGTTGATGGAGCCACACATTGTTCCAGTGAACATCACGAGGATCGAATTACAGAATATTTCCGCCACTGGCTGATTGGCGGAATTAGGCTGGAACTCCGCATTACAAGTGTAACGCGGAGTTACCAAATTCCGCCAATTCCATAAGTGAAATTATAATTCCACCCGGGCCTAGTTTGCATCACAAAAGTTCTTTTGCTATTTTTTCCTCCACACTGAAAATATTTTTCCCCATGGACAAATTCCTTTCCTTACATTCCCATGATGTTTGAAGGTGCTTCCCTCCCTCAAATGAGATTTACTCCATCACTTGACTTAAATAAAACTCTGACAATTTTCAGGCTAAAATTTGTTAGGTACGAGTCTGTGAACGCCCACAAGTGTTTGTGAGCATTCAAACAATCTTAATGCTAACCACTCATTAAAAATGGCACTCACCGCCGCTGGCAGGGGATTTCATTCTGCCTAATATTACCGGATCGAGAGATACTATTACGTGGGAATTAAAGGACTTGCAATTTTAAAGTCATTGCTTTTGAAATTCTTGCAGCAGAAAATGCAGTCATTTCGCCTGAAAAGCCTGATTATCGAGCACAAATGACTTTGGGAAGCACACCTAGGATTTCTTAGTTCATGCGATAATGTCCAGAGTGATGAAGCATCGTTTATGTCTTGAGGCCCTGGAACCTTCAGCAAAGGCGAGGTTATCATTGAGTAAGGTGAATTATTCCAAAGGTAATCCAGCAGAATTTAAAGTTTATATGTGTCTCGAGTCGAAGAAGATTAATTCTCTTGAGAGTAAGGGGGGGGGGGGCAACTTTTTGTATTCATCTAAAATGTGAATTTACTTTTTTCTGATGCCTGAGTTCCTCCAAACACCTCGTATTATACAACCGGGTGTGCCCAGGAGCAAGTTGTAGTTCTTGGCCCATGTTTGCACCTGGAATAACCTGACATACCAGTCTACTGAGAGAAGAAACTCTGCAAAAATTCACTGTTTGAGATTCATACAAATTATTCGCTTTAGCACTGTTTAGCTTTAAAATGACAGCACAGCTCGAGCTGAGCAAGACAAACAACAAGAACTTCAATTTAATGAGGGATTTATGGAATACATTTTCAACATTTGCTGGCGCGGGGTTTATGAATCCGCAAGCCAATCCAGAGAGACCATTACATTCATAAAACGTGGCATCCTTTAAACATACGGAAATAATTGTAAACTCGACAGCCTCTCTGTTGAGTAGATTTACAAGGGAATCCAGGGTCACCGCAGAGACGATTTTTAATAGAGCTTGTTGTAGCATTTTAGTATCGCTAATCCGAACCAAATGAATGAAGAAAGTAGTACAGCCAGTGCGCGGGGGTGCCTTGAGGCGTTTGTTGAGGGAAATCAATTCTTCAGTGCAAAAGAGTCTTCGGTGGTTGCGTAGCTCACAGACCTCGCGCAGCATCCTCACAGCCCCTGGATAAAAGGACACAGGGGTGTCTTTTCATCTGTTCTCGGGCTTGATTTCTTATTCAGAACTCAGCACTCGCCTTTGGTGGATTGTGAAAAGGGATCCATCCCTGTTACCGTAGCCGAAAGTGAAGTCCTTTTTCTATCTCGGACACAAGATGAATGCCTGACTGCAGCTGCGATTTCGATTTTATGTAGCAGATGAGTACAATACCTCGGTGCTAATTGCAATTGTAAATTCTTAGGGGCAGATTTACAAGCCCCTTGCAACACTTTTACGTCGCCGTTGCGTCACTTTTGTGACGCAGCGGCGTCGTAAACAATGCGCCACGTTGCGACACATTTACAATGTGACGCATTGTAAAGCCCTTCGTCACATTATACCTGCGTCAGGTATAATGTATGCAGGGTGGGCGTTCCGACGCAAGAAAGCCTCGTAAAAGTGACGCAGTGAAATCTGCAAGATTTCACTGAGTCACTTTTACGACACCACTGAGTCAAAACCTTACGCAGGCGTAAGGAGTGACGCAGCATAATAGAACTAGGCACTCCGAAGCATTGCTGGAGTTGCGTTGTGCTTGCGACACGACTCCAGCAATGCGTTGCCTTTACGCCAATAGATGCGTCATGCATCTGTCAATCCTTGCACCATGGTGTGCCGCATTGTAAATGTGACGCATCCATGTTGGCGCAAGGGTTTTTTTGCGTGACGCAAATTAACTGACACATCTCTGCTAATATGCAGAGATGCGTCTGTTCTTGTAAACCTGCCCCTTATAGTTTATGACCCCGGAGAAGCAGGTGTTTCAGGCGCAGGCGGACAGGCCGATTTATCCATTGCTAAGACACACAAATACACCTATTATTTATTGTGTTTTTTTCGTAGTAAAGGGCCTTGGATGATCACAGCATGCACATATTGTGAGCACAGTTGAAATAGCCACTGAGGCATATGGAACATTGAATGAGGCACCGTGACAGGTTCTTCATTTAAGATGTGAGAATCTTTCTGCCAAACTGCGATGGCCTCCCATTAAGCAGATATTGCAGAAATTACTTGGAAGCACAAGCAATTCCTTTCGCTACCTATGAAAATGAAAACACTCCATGGGGTTATTTCACCAGTCATTGCAGCCTACACATCTGAGCCACGATTTTTCATCATGCGCAAGATCTTTTCCTTCACTTTATACAGTTCTCTCTCCGGGTTGATTGTTGGACAAAATGAGTGTTAGGTTCTGTGCGTTCAAACATTTAGGCTTCCTCTCCTTTGCTGAATGAATGCGTGAATGACTCTGTTATGCTGTTTGGAAACAGGGTTTAACAAAGGCAATGGGCCTGATTCACAAAGGTAAACTGAGACGAAAGTCTAACTTTACGACTTTTGGTATTCACAAAGGGCATTTACTACTCGTAAATGCCCTTCGTGGATAAAAAACTTGAACTATACGACTTTCGGTATTAACAAAGGGAATTTACCACCGTGAATATCAAAAGTCGTAATGTTAGACTTTCGTCTCATTTTACCTTTGTGAATCGGGCCCAAAATGTTTTACCTACACACACGCACGCACACAACAAGCCATTAAAGGGCTGTTTCCAGGTCTTTGAGTGGGTGGCCTCTCAAATGGGCATGGCTGATGTACTTAAGGGCGTGGCTTAAAAACAGGTAAACTAAAAATCTGTGCTTACTTAGCACAGTGTGCCACCCGACTGGTATGCTGCTATTTCTCTCATTGCATCCAGATATATAACACAACAAGTAATGTTATACTTATAACAAGCCAGGACTATCAGCTTTGTCAATGGTTGTTATTTGCATAAGACAAATTAGCAACAACTATGACTTTGTTGTATAGAATATTGAAAACGCCACCGTTCTGAAATGATGAGACTGTGAAAGAACTATAACGAGTATCTTTGAAGTAACATCAAGGGCAGTGAAGTGTGGTATTTCTGAAGATTAAGGTTTTTTTTCTTGCTGAGAGTGAGGGCAAAAATGGAGAGCCTGATAGGGACCCATCTCAGCACCTGCTTTCTGGACTCGGACCACTTAAAGCCCTGGCTTTTTCCAATCCAGAGTTGAAACTGCTGCATTTACAGACCAGTGGCATAACGCAAAACAATGTGGCCACCCTGCAGAACGTGATTAAGGGCCCCTAATGCACCCATATCTCATAGGTTTTTAGAGACCTTGTGATAAAAGTGCCCCCTGACGGATGGAAGCCTCCAAGCACTGCAGGGACTGTAGGGGCCTGGCTTCTGCTACTATTACAGACTAATTTGGCTCTAGCTTCTTTGTCTGATTTGGTAAGGTGGCTTTTAATAGCATCTTGCGCTCTCTGGGTAAATGAGGACGAGGAGCCAAGTTCTCGCCCCAGAGTGGTGTTGAGGGCTGTGTCGAAGTACAATACACAGTTGTAATAAAATATCTAGCCCAAGTTGTGAGTACACAACACTTTAAAAATATCTGAAAATATATAAAACTATTTATAGTACAAATCGGGAATTAGAGTAGTATTAAACGTGCAAAGCACAATGCACAAAAAACATTGTATTTAATATTATAGAGTGGTAAAAACTAGGGCTTGCACTGTTCACATCCTATGCTTTTCGTGGTAACTAAATGATTAGGGATGACAATACAATTCTGAAAGCAAAAACTCAACCCGTAAGCGATGCAGTTATAATCTTGACAATACTGATCACTCTCAAAAAAATGTAAAATGCTGGAGATTTTATCCCAGACTGTTAGAAAATGGGTTCCCTGGTTGACTGGGGTGAAAGCCCTGGTCAAGCAGTATCCACAATCGTAGTCAGGGTAAGTCAGAAATACATCCTTAATTAACCTGTGCTCACCCTCTGGCAACCTGGCACAGAGCAGTCAGGCTTAATTTGAGAGGCAATGTGTAAAATATTTGTGCAACACTTCAAACAGTAAAAAAGTGAAAACACCAGACAAAAGGAATCCACAGCAGGTTAAAAACATAGAGCTTAATTTAATGACCAAACAAGACCAAAATGACAAAAATCCAATAAGTACAACCGGAGTTATGAATTTCTAAATAATAAGCTAAAATATAGTGTCTAAAAGCTTACAGCGTCAACCGGAGATATCTGATCACGCTAGACTGGTACAAATCCAAAAGTTCAAGCTGACCGTGATGGAGCTCGGCTCGGATACATTCCCAGATATGTCCTGCTGAAGTTTTACCTTCTCAAGAATTATGCCAAGAGTCCTGTTCGTGGGGCGGGAGTTCACCGGAAGTAAGGAGTGCGTCGCTGGCAGTGGTCGGCAGGGTACAAGGAGCAGGCTGGGAGTCATGGACGGACGGGCCAGAGCCTTGCGGTGGCGATCAACGCTGGCGGGCGATGCTCGCTGTGCAAAGAGATGAAATTGCGGCGGCTCACGCTGATTCTTCGGGCGAGCGGTGCGGTTCCGTTGAAAATGGGCCCATTGGCGAAGAGCCCAAAAGCTTGATTTTAAGAGATACATATCGACCCAAGGGCCCAGGAACCTGAGAGGTGCCTCTTGGGGTCAGGAACATATTAGAAACAGGTCCAGGAGCTGTGGTGAGCCTGGTATGTCATGTAAAGAGCACACATGCCCTAGGGGCATGTGTGTGCTTTATAGCAAATTTTAAAAAGCATTTTTAGCGCTTTTTTAAATTGCACATATTGCACATGGTTACCATTGACTTGGAGTCGATGGTAATTGCATTTCCTAAATGCCCATTTTGCATTTAGGAAATGCTTTGTACATGTGCTTAGGAAATCGCAAATTGAAAATTCTTATTTGCGAATTCCTGTTTGGGTATCGCAAAATGTGATTTCTACTGGTTAAAAACTGCATTTTGCGATTCCCAATTGGCCTTTGTACGCATGGAAAGGCCATTTAGCATTTCTTAATGGCCCAAAATAGCAAGCCAGTCTGTTAAGAAATGCTAAATTATTTCTTACAACTGACCCCATATTCCTTGACACACCTCCTGTTATAACCTGTGCACCCCAGGAAGGCTTTCACCTCAATCTGACTTTTTGGGTGCTCCCAGGCCTTGATGGTTTCTATGTTGGCCTGGAGGGGCTGCACCTTATCCTCCGGTGTCCCGAGTATACTGCAGACCCTTGCCCTATCTGGCACTTATTGACCTTTATAGTCATGCCTGCATTCCGCAGGGCCTGAAGCACTTCCTGCAGGTGAAAAGGGTGGTCTTTCCAGCTGCTACTGAAGAGAGCTATGTCGTCCAAGTAAGCAGCACTGAAGGCCTCCATATCAGCCAAAATCTGATTCACCAGCCTCTGGAAGGAGGAAGGGGCATTCTTTAATCCAAAGGGCATCAATTTGAACTGGTGGTGGCCCTCTGGAGTGGAGAAGAATCACTTCTCCTTGGATCCTTCAGTTTGGGACACCTGCCAATATCCTTAAGTAAGGCAAAGGTACTCAGGAACTGGGCAACCTATCAATCAGCTCATCAGCCTGGGGAATGGGATGAACATCAGTCTTGCCCCCTGTAATGCACACACAACCAGAGTTCTGGTGTTGTGCCCAGTGGGGCAGCTTATGGTACTAGCACCACAGGGCTTGACCAGGTGCGACTGGAGGGTTCAATCCCCCCCAGCTCCAACATCCTGGATACCTCATCTTTGATGCTGACCCTCACTTTGGCAGACAGTCTGCAGATTTTATTTTTGACAGGAAGCTTTCCCCTGTGTCTATATCATGAGTACACAGATGGGTATTCCCAGGAAGGAGGGAAAACAGAGAGGAGAACAGTCCCAGTAAGTGGTGACAGTCCCTTTACTGTTCTGAAGAAGACAAGGTAGGGGATAGGCACATGCCTACCACTCACCCATCCTTCTTTTTGTAGGTAGGGAGGTCAGGAGAGGTTCATTCTCCTCTTCCTCCCTCCCATCTTTCACCTACAACATGGTGACCTCAGACCTCTCAAAGTGTGGTTTGAGACAGCTTGATGGAGAACCCTTTGGGGTGTTTGAGGGCCTTGAGGCCCACCAAGTAGGCGGCCTCCCCCTTCCTCTCAACAATCTCATGAGGCCCAGTCCAACTGTCTTGGAGGGCATGGGCTCCATGGGCTCCATCACCCACACTTTTTGTCCATGCTGAAATTCTACAGTGGTAGCAGTCTGGTCATACCACTGCTTCATTAACTCCTGGCTGGCCTCTAAGTTTTCAGAAGCATGCTTCTAAAACTTGGCCATCTGGCTCTGGAGGGCTAGCATGTAGCTAACCACATCCTGAGGAGGTTTCCTGGAAGCTTGCTCTCACACCTCCCTAACCAAACTGAGAGGTCCCCTTACAAGGATAACCTTCATAGGAGTGTACTGTGTTTGGACATCTACCTCTAGTGTTAGGAGTGTATCCATCCCCAATGTGGCCATATAGAAGCTCAAATGGGCTAAATCCAACCCCCTTCTGTGGTACCTCCCTGTAAGCAAAGAGCAGGCATGGTAAGAGGAAGTCCCACTTACACCTCATGGGCTCAGGCAGGCCCTTGATCAGGCCTTTGAGGATCTTGTAGAATCTCTCAACAATCCCATTGGTTTGTGGATGGTAGGGTGTGAAACATTTATAAGTAACTCCACACTCCTTCAATTTTGTCTGCATATAAGAATACATGAAGTTGGTGCCCCTGTCAGACACCACTTCCTTGGGGAAACCCACTCTGGTAAAAGTCCCCGTTAGGGCCTTAGCTGCTGCAGGAGCAGTTGCAGTCCTCAGAAGTATGGCCTCTGGATATCTTGTGGCATGATCCACCAGGACCAGGATAACCCTGTTGCAAGTGGCTGTCTTGGGATCCATAGTCCTTACTATGCTGTTGCCCATCCTTTCAAAGGGGATGCCAATGACAGACAAGGGATTAAGGAAAGCTTTCAGCTTCTGCCCTGTCTTCCCGCTGGCCTGGCAGGTAAAGCAAATCCTAGAGAATGTATCTGAGGAAATCTTCGTCCAGGGCCAGTAAAAGTGGGGAACAAGCCTGGCAAAGGTCTTGGCCTGCCCCAGATGTCCTTCCAGGGGTATTCATGAGCCAGCTCCAGTAGGAAGGCCCTGTAGCATTGGGGAACTACCAGTGCCTTGTTGCCGCATGCTAAGGTGCTTTTGGCTCACTATACATGATGTTTCCCTCCCAGTAGATGCAGTGATTACCAGAGGCATCACCAGCTGCCTGGGCTTTGGACTGTTGCCTCATGCCCTCTAGGGTTGGACACTCCTTCTGTGCCTTGCAGAACTCCTCCCTGGTGGGTCCCCCCTCTGCTTGCCATCCCGTAAGTTTAGGTAGGTCACCGAGAAAGGCAATGTCATCTCCAGTGGGCTCCTGGGCAACCTCCTCTGACGTCTCATCCACCTCAGCTGGGAGACATTCAGGGCCTGGTTTACCATGACCGTTGCCTTTCTCTCTTTTGGCAGCTGCTGGGCCATTCTACCAGGCTCCAGACCTACTTGACTCCCTTCCTGGGCAGCCATCGACCTGGTGGTTGCACAAATACACTCAGACAACCCCAAAATTTCCAAGTGTGACTGAAGCTCCACTTCCTTCCAGGTAGTGTGCTCAAGATCATTCCCTAACAAACAGTCCACGTGCATGGCAAAGCTTAAAGCAACTTTAAGAAAACCTGGCCCCCCCCACTCAAATGGAACAAAGGCCTCTGGGTAATGACCCTCTCTGTTGTCAGCTACTACAACCTGGTGGAATGTATTGGGTGCAACCTGCTCTGGGGCAACCAGCTGATTCCTTACCGTAGTCATACTAGCTCACGTGTCCTTCAGAGTCACCACTCCTTGCCCATTTATGGTGACCCGCTGCCTATACTTTGCAGTATTGAAAGACATATGGGCTTTAGGCACCATCTCCACATCACCCATTAACACTCGGGTAATCTCACTAACATTCCCCCCACTAACTGGGACAAACTCTTCCCAAAGCACTGGACTAGCCAAACCTGGTGTCTTTCCTCCAGTGGGAGGCAGTGCCCTCTCGGGACACTTGGGATCCCCCTTGGAGTGCCCATACTCATAGCACTCAGGGCACTTGGGAGTTTTGTTCTGATTCTTATCAGGAAAGCTCTTTTTCTGGTGGCCAGATTGGGACTAAGACCCTTTACCTTCAGAAGTATTTTCAGGGACTTGCGAGAACGCCTTCTTTTTATCTCCCCCCTCCTTCTTCTGGTGGGAACCCTGACCACTCTTTAGGGAGTCTCCCCCCCCCCCAGATGCCTACTTGGAATCTCTGGTGCTTACACAGAGGTCTGCCTCCTCAGCAAGTTTCCTGGGGTTAGTAAGCTTGCTGTCAACCAGGTGCTGGTGCAGCTCCTTAAAACAAATATCAGGCATGTGCTCCCTCAGAATGCAATTGTACAGCCCAGTATAATCTTCTACCTTGCTGCCCCTCACCCAGCCCTTCAGTGCCTTACTGGAATAGTCTAGAAAATCCACCCAGGTCTCTTTGGGAAGTTTGTGGCAGCCCCTTCATTTCTGCCTGCATCGCTCATGGGTCAGTCCAAATTTACTGACAAGAGTGGCCTTGATAGGAGTGTACTGTGTTTGGTCCTCTACCTCTAGTATTAGGAGTGTGTCCATCCCTAATGTGGGCATGTACCTACACAAGCTGCCCCTCCTGTACTCCTCAGGAACCTTGTGCACCCCTAGGGTCACTTCATATGCTGAGAAATACTTGTCAACATCATCCCCCACCACATAACCAGGCATCAGATTCTTGAGTATGTGGACCGTCTCATCTCCAGTGGGCACTGATGGTACGGTGTCACCATTACTGCTGTACTCCGCTTGTATGGCTTTGATATCCAGCTGCCTGAGGCTTAGCTCATGGGCGATCCACTTTTCCTCCATGGCTAGCCTCCTTTCTCACAAAGCTTGCTCTTTTCCAACTAAGCAAGCACAAACTTAAGCTTTCTCTCTTCCCTGCTGCCCACCAACCCCTCTAGGGACAGGTTCCTTGATCACACACTGCTCCCTGCCCGGGGTGGAATCTCAAATCTTGAAAGGATGTTGCCACCCTCCTCAACAAGTAGCAGTCCAAGACCTTCCCATGGGTATTGGTCCAATTCCTTCTCATCATCTAATTCTTTCTCAGCATCTGTGGGGGTCTTGTGGGCCTCCGCCCATGCCCTCAAAGGCCTTTTGGAGCACTGCATTTTCAGTGCTCCTCTTGGCAGGGACCCCTTATCTTGGTAAAACTCCTTTAGCTGGGCCATAGTGTAGCTCTCCAGGTTGGCCAGCTCACACTCCATCTTTGCAGGCGAGGTTACAGATACAACAGGCAGGTTGAGAGAGGATACATTTAAAAAAATCAAATATGCCAATCAGGGACAATTTAAAATTTGTATTGGTCTTCGATGTGGATTAGCAGTGTACATTAAGTTACTGTATGGTAATGCACAACCACAAGTACTATCCTCGCCGCTGATCTCCAGAGTTAGAAATTGGGTTCCTGGTTGACTGAGGTGGATGCCCTGGTCAAGCAGTAACCACAGTCCTAGTCAGGGTAAGTCACAAACACACCCTAAATTAACCTGTTCTCACCATCTGGTTTCTTGGCACAGAGCAGTCAGGCTTAAGTTAAGAGGCTTTGTAAAGTATTTGTGCAACACTTCAAACAGTAAAACAGTGAAAAAACCACACAAAAAGATTCCACATCAGGTTAGAAAAATAGAGCTTAAACTAATGAACTAAGTGAGACCAAAAAGACAAAAATCCAATAAGTAGAGCCGAAGTTATGAATTTTTAAAAAACAAAGTGAAATGTAGTGCCTAAAATCATAAAGCACCAACTGGGGAGCTCAAGTCGGATGCAGACCCAGAAAAGTCCAGAATTGTGCCAAGAGTCCCATCCGAGTGTCGATCGAAGCTGGCAGGCGATGCTTGCTGTGTAAAGAAACAAACTTGCAGTGGCTCTGGCTGATTCTTCGGACGAGCGGCGCAGTTCTGGTGCAAACGGGCCTGTTCGCAGTCGCAAAGAGCCAAACAGCTTGCTTTTAAGAGTTACAGATCCACCCAAGGACCTGAGAGTCGCCTTTTGGGGGTCAGAAACTCATTGAAGACAGTACCTGGAGCTGTGGGGAGCCTGTTATGTCTAGAAGGCTCAGAGCAGGAGGCCAGCAGACTAGCCCTTTGAGTCACTCTGGGGTCCTGGGTTTAAGATGGGTTTCAGGTCCAGTTCTTCTTTCCAGGCAAGAGGGCAGAAGGCAGCAGATCAGCACACCAAGGCAGCAGTTCTTCCAGAGCAGCAGTCCAGCAGAGTGACACTTCCTCAGCAGCACAGCATTCCTTTGTCTTGGCAGAGTATCGACAGGTGCAGAAGTGCATTGAGGTGGTAGGGTTTGAAGTCCAGTTCTCATACCCAGTGGTGCCTTTGAAGTGGGGGAGACTTCGAAGAAGGGCTTTGAAGTGTGAAGAGTTCCACCCTTCCTGCCCTGGTTCCAGACTGTCCCTGCACTTTGTGTGGGGACAGGACACAGCCTATTTAGGTGTACGTGTGAGGCTGTGCCCAGCTCCTCCCTTCCATATGCCAGGATGGCCCATAAAGTCGCACCTAAGCTCCCTTTGTGTATGGCTGTTGAGATGAAATACACAAAGTCCACCTGTCACCAAACCCAAACATGCAATCAGAGGCAGGCTGTAGGCCCACAGGGCTAAAAGCAGGAACAAGCCAACTTTCTAAAAATGGCATTTTAAAAATTGTAATAATAAATTCGACTTTGCTATTAAATAGGATATATCATTGCATTTCCATAGGTATTAGACATGGTAGATCTACCTCCTCTCAATCCGAATTTACAGCTTAGTAAGTGTAATAAGGAATCCCAATGATATCCTATGAGAGGGATAGGCCTCACAGGAGTGAAGAACGAGTTTTTCACTACCAGGGCATGTAAAACATAAAAGTACATGTCCTACCTTTTGGATTACACAGCAATTTGTCCTATGGGCTACTAAGGACCATTGGGGTGACTTATATGTAATGATGAAAGGGGAGCTCAAAGCTTGGCAAGGTGTTTTAAATTCCAAGTCGATATGACAGTGGGACACAGCATTCAGGCTGCAATGACAGGCCTGGGTCATGTGTTAGAGAGCTACTTAGGTAGGTAGCACAACCATGCTGCAGGCCTCCAAGTAGCATTTAATATACAGGCCCTGGGTATATGCTGTACCACTCTACAAGGGACTTATCAGTAAATGAAGTATGCCAATTAGGTATGTGCCAATCAAAATCTCTTTTAAGGGGAGTGAACACAAGCACTTTAACACTTTTTAGCAGTAGTATTGTGCACAGAGTCCTAAGGCCAACAGCAACAAATTCAGCAAAATTGGAGGAAAGCAGGCAAAATGTTTGCAGGAAGACCACCCTAAGGCTGACAGGTCTAACACAGACCATAGTATGAAAACAAGCTGAAGTAGAGAAACGCAATGCATATTGACAATAGTGTATACCTTCAACCTGCTAAAAAACAGACAGTTTATTATGTTAGCTTGAGGAAGGTAAGCCTGACTAGGGTGTTCAAGGTTAGAGGTGTCAGTATTCTAAAGAGGAAATATATCACTACCTAGGTGACTTGGAGGCTCTAGATCAATGGTTCCCCACCCAGGATTGATGCTGACGGGTGCAGGCAGTAGCCTGACCCAAAGCAAGTAAAACGGGATTGCTCTTGAACACACATATCTTATTCTGGCTATCAAGTCATATGGTTTCTGGATCTCCTTCAAGCAGGATGGTCCTAATTGTTGCAGCATTCATGGGATCTGAGGAAGGATTCATATACCTTCCTCCCGGTGGGTTTGGTGCTTTGCCTGTGACTCACTGAAGGCGTGTCCCACAGATGCAAGGATTCTGGAACAGAGGTCAAATTATTTTCACACTAAAACAGGGATAACACAAGGATCCAATATTTCTCCACTCTCCTCAACATCTACATCTGCTCAATAACAGACATCATTATGTAATTCAACTAAGCATGTAATCAATATGTCAAAGACACACTGCTCATCCTAATGCTCAAAAATTCAAATTTCGTAGAAGCTTTTTGACTAGATGATTGCCTCCAAGCTGTCAACCTATAGATCCTTATATACTACCTGAAACTCCACTCATCAAAAACCAAAATCCTCACCTACAATGAATGAAAGAACAACTGTCCAACTACCATTTTGACTCAGGAGTGCAATCCTCCTCCAGTGACCTCTATTCAAGTTATAAACCTGAAAGAGATCATTAATTCCAGACTGTCACTTGTCCCTGAAGTGAACTAAGTCACTAGATTTCTTCCAGCACAGGACGAGCCAAATGATTCAAATGTTTATGTGTCCTGGCTGGTAGACGCAACATTTTCGCTGCTTGCTTCCGCAGTAGACGGCCCCTGTAGCACCTCGCAGAGTACGTCAATCGAGCACAGATGATGTTCCACACTGTCCGCAGCCAGTGCTGGGGCAGATTGTGCACCATCAAAAGCCTGGGTGCCAGAGGAGGTGTCGGTCTCCATACCAACAGGTGCTGTCACTACCTGTGGGGGCTCAAGGAATGCCGCCGTCAACATCGGAATACGCTGAGGAAACTGCAGAACATGAGCCGTTATTGGGTCCAGTAAAACATTCACGTCCGGTTGCGCACATGATGGGAGTGTCAAACAGAGATCTAACATGCATTCTTCTCCGCAAAACAGGCATCAGAGGATAGGTAAGATGCAATCCATCCAGACTGGTCGAAATGACAAGAACCAAGATGCACTTAGTTCTCTTAGGCGAGGCGTGCCTAGATGTTGTACCATGAGGTCACGGTATTTACGCTCCAGGAGTGCTCTTTCCATCTCCTTGGTGACTGGGACGTCCATTGCGTAGAAAATATAAAACAATCAGGATACCTGCTACTATAAACAGGATGAGCAGAAGTCCTCCAAACATGCTTTCAAATACGGAGTATATGAAGTTTGGTATAACTCCAAGTACCGTCTGAAAGGGGCTCAGAAGTCCAGAACCTATGGTCTTAAATAAGTGGACAATGCCTGTCGTATCAGACATGTTAAAGATACGATTTACCATTTCTGCGAAATGGAAAGGGCAATTTGTATGAATAAGCGCCTGTATCTCTGCCAAAGACCTTGCGATCCGGAGATCAAAAGTCTCTCGAGCGGAGGTTAAGGGCACCGACTTCTGTAAAAGCATGGATTTCATTCTGCTTAGAGTATCAAACCATATTAAAGAAACATTCAGTGAAGGCCATAACGGTGCCTCCCTGACTGTATGTGTCAGTGGAAATGATACTTGCATACAACAAGTAACCCTGGAGCTCACGGTTACCAGATATGCGATGCCCGGGAGAATTCCGCAGCAGCCTTGACTGTTCCGCATCAAGTAACTCCCATTCGAAAGTAGCCTGAATGCTGGAGTAATCACAGCAGCTGGAGCACCCCTCAAACGGCACGACAAGTTTCCTACTGAACCATTACAAGCCCTGTGCAGCATTATATCCTGGCATATGAGTGATCCACTTAAAGCGTTCTCACAGTTTGAACCGCTAAGAAACACTTCTCGATCCCCACCCCAGCATCGAAATCTGTATGGTAATACCCATGAATCCTTAATATATTCCTTACCTATTTCTTCATATCTGCTTGCCTGCTTTTGTTCAAGGCAATACTGAAACTGAAAAGTAGTGACCGGTAGAGTTATGTGGCCATGGATTAGCCATTCTGTGGACGGTGATTCTGCCACTGTGAATGCTAATCTATCCAGTTTCTCGATACGCAGCATTGTATATTTTGCTCCCCTTTGTGCCATTTCTATCTGTTTATCTGTTAGATTGTATTCAGAGAACAGAGACGTACTGTTAATATAATGCCAAGGCACATAGCCTGCATGCAAAGATTGCAGCGTCCAGCTTAACAACATAATAGAACGTAATTGAGATTGCCCGTGTTGTAATATGGCCAAATCTTGTTCTAGTATGTCTATCGCAGAAGATACAATGTTGCCTAAGGAATATATCCTGGAGGTCAATGTAGTTAACCCATTGTCAACCACTGCTAGAGATTTTTCTAGATTTATATGGTCTATTTCACGTAACCTCTCTGCGGCCTCTTGTTGGGATATTTTCCATATTTCATTGTAGACAGCATAATAGAAACGTTTATGACGTGGCTTCCTGGGACCTAGTAAAAAATCCCTGAGATCCACATCCTGTGACAGTAAGGATAAGTGTTGTTTCACCTTTGTGAGTGTTGAGGTTTTTAGCCAATCAAGGCACAACTTCCCAACACTGTAGGATGTCACTACCCCTGGATGTTGTCTCTGTACATAACGTGGATCTGGCCTATGGATACTAAACTCTTCGGCTTTACCCATGAATCTTGCCTGACAACTATTAGTGTCTGTGGGCAAAATCAACCACTTTTTCCAATCGAGGTCTGATCTGTTGTATTGTATAATGTGATCTATTATAATCTCTTCCTGTGATGTTATGTTACCCTCGGTGTGTGATGGAGTCAGCATCCGAGGTGTGTTCAAGTCTTTGTTCTTGGCTAGTCCAAGGCAAGACGTCTGTTGCACTGTCTCGTTCAAGAACATGAATTGTTGAGGGATAAGGCATGCTCTAAACAAAGCTTCTGTTCCCTGAACTTGCCACTCTCTAGTACCCAACACTGATTTTAAGTCTATGGTGTCTTTCCATAAGTCGAAACCTTGTTCAGACAACTGGGCAATAAAGGAAGCAGAGTAAATCTGTTTGGTGTTTGTCAACATATTTTTCTGTGCTGATGTTGGTGCAACCCTATAGTAATATGAGGCTGGGTCAGACATATTAAAGCCTGAAAAATATGGAAACTTTTGTGTAAATGCTTTTAAACTGCCTTTCAGCGTTGTTGGACAATGTTCCCACTGGTGTTATGTGAGCACATTTCTAGGATTAGCAGATTTATGTAAAAAGTGATAACCATAGTGTTGATAACAATACATTGTTTCAAAATCTGATGTGCTTTCCAATGTTTCACTATTAGAAAATGCAACAGATTTTTCCAAATCAGATAACATGCAATTTACAGTTTCGAAATCCCAATCATCGGAAAATGTACTGGAGGTAATGATATCACTCAACGATATTTTAAGTAAATGAGGAATTCTTAAAAGTTTGGTCGGACCAAATATATCGAAATCAACCGTGTCCCATACTATACCATCGGGTATAGGAACTGCTGTAATGTTCACTGATGACAAGTCTCTTTGTTCTCGATGAGATGATTGGTGTGGTTTTAAAAGTAAGTTCACATTTTGTGCTGCAGAGCTTTGTCGAAAGTATCTTCCATTAACAAGCATGCTAAAAACTATTACTAAGGCTACCCAGAAAAGAAAGACAAGTATCCCGGTGATTACCCATAGTTCTACCCAAGGTGACACCAGGTAAGTCTTTTCAAGAAGGTTCAGAAAGTCTTTTACTTGCTGCTTGTGCGAATTTTGGGCTGGCATCGTTTCAGGTTCACTTGGATCCAAAGAAAACGTATCAAAGTTTATGAAATAGCCAGAAGCAGTTCGATCAATTGTTGGTATTGCATCAGGATTTGTGGAAATCGTAGTTTGCTCTTGTTGAGGCATGTTGATGTAAACATCTGTATTTGGTCGAATTGAAACTTGTATGTCATTTTGATTCTGAATTTGAACTTCAGGTTCAAGGGGAACGAGTTCCATAGCATTGTTGCTTAGTCCATCATTCCGTGTCGGGGACTCTTCAAACGTGATGAGTCTTTCCGTTTGGACTTCTTGAATTGTAGCGAGAGGAGGGGGTCTGCTACTTTGGAGTCCACGTGGCCTACTACTCAGTATCGGCCACAAAGTGTGGTTTGATAAGTCGATTGAGACAAATCTTTTCTCCTTTTTTTCTGACAAGAGGCGGCAGTAGTACAGTTCTTGTTCCTTCAACTGCTAGGACCTGTACAGGCTCCCTGTATGATGGCCCAAATTCTTTCTTGTCCGCTATTTTCTCTCAGACCAGATCCCGACTTTTGGGATCCAGACAGGTCTTGCCGTGACTGATTTGACTTCCTTAGTGGCGGTCTGCTTCATATGGACATTACTCTGTTGTGTCCTGGACTCGTTTAGATCCTGTAAAACAGCCAAAAGATCATGGATGTCAGAAGGTTTTTCATCCGCCACTGCGCCTTCACAATCAAGATCAGGTACCCACATTCTTGTCCCAAATAGGACCTCATATGGAGTGATCCCCCCCCCTAGAGAACTTCTTGGCATGTTGTTCAATGCTCGCTGTACTCCATACAGATATTTTACCCGGTGCACAGACATAATATCGAGTTTTTAATATCGACCTACATTAATATCGAGTTTTAAATATCGTAGGGACAGAATATCGACATCAAGAATATCGACGACCAGAATATCGACCAGAAGGTAAGAAATATCGTTTTTGTTAATATCGAAGTTAGTAATACTGATAGCAAAAATATCGATGTTAATAATATCGATGTTTATATTAGTGTAATGTATTTTAGTATGTATATTATATGTATGTGTTCTATATTTTTTGTTAAGTATTGTACTGATTTTTTTAAATATATGTATACATTCTTTAGAAGTTAGTAATTTTTTTTAAAGTAAATTATGCGTTTTAGTACCGTAGCGGGTTGTGGGTTTATAGGGGAATAGGCTGGGAAGCAATTTAATTATAGTAAATTAAAAAATAATTTTTAGGAATTATTAATTATTTTTAATTACATTTTGCATTTTAGTTCTGTAGCGGGTTGTGGGTTTATAGGGGAATTGGGTGGGAAGTAATTTAATTGTAATTAAGTAATTATTAATTTTTATTTATTGGCATTGATAATTAATTTATTGTTAATTAATCATTAATTGGTAATTAATTTTTATTAATTGATTAATTGATAAATATATTAATTGTATTAATTTATTATTGGAGCGGGTTGTGGGTTTATAGGGGAATAGGGTGGGAAGTAATTTAATTGTAATTAAGTAATTATTAATTTTTATTTTTGGGTATTGATAATTAATTTATTGTTAATTAATTATTAATTGGTAATTAATTTTCATTAATTGTTATGTATTGGTATTGATAATTAATTTATTGTTAATTAATTATTAATTGGTAATTCATTTATATTAATTTATTAATTGATAATTATATTAATTATGTGAAATTTTATGTGGAGTGGGTTGTGTGTTTATTGAGGAATAGAGTGGGAAGTAATTTAATGTTATTAAAGTAATTATTAATTTATATTTATTGGTATTTTTAAATAATTTATTGTTAATTTAATAATAAATCATTATTTAATTACAAAAATTATTTAATTTATAAGTATGTTATTTTTAACCCCTACGCTATCCAACACTTTCCCTACTGTTGCACTCACTGGAGTGGGAATAGTAATTTTTACCCCTACGCTATCCAACACTTTCCCTACTGTTGCACTCTCTGGAGTGGGAATAGTAATTTTAACCTCTACGCTATCCAACACTTTCCCTACTGTTGCACTCACTGGAGTGGGAATAGTAATTTTTACCCCTACGCTATCCAACACTTTCCCTACTGTTGCACTCACTGGAGTGGGAATAGTAATTTTTACCCCTACGCTATCCAACACTTTCCCTACTGTTGCACTCTCTGGAGTGGGAATAGTAATTTTAACCTCTACGCTATCCAACACTTTCCCTACTGTTGCACTCACTGGAGTAAGTATATATATTATTTTTTATATGTATCTGTTTAATTTATTTTAACATTGTATGTATTAATTATTATTTTTAAACATGTTTTAATATTTTTAACTATGTTTCTTTTAATTATATGTATTATTTACTTTATTTTACATTATTTTTTTAACATTTAAAAAAAACAATATTTTTTACAATATTTTTGACATCGATATTTTTTTTTAGATATTTTTGTACTTACCATGATGTAGATAAGATGTCGATATTCTTGACTTCGATATTTTTGTGTCGATATTTTTGTACCTCGATATTCTGTCCGTCGATATTTTGTCAGTGATTCGTTTTACCCAGCTCTCACCCGTGCCTAATACTCTAGCTGTTAAAGACCGCTTTAAGTCTCGGTTTTTCCTCTCCACGACCGAATTTCCCTCAGGATGGTACGGAGAGGAGTACCGCAATGCTACACCCAATCCTCGCATGGCCTCCTTGTAAGCCCGAGAGCTAAACGCATGGCCGTAGTCAGAATGTAATGTGCCAATTGCGTATGTCCCTATATAGACTCGCAAATCTTTTATAACAGTTCGAGCATCAGCCGAGCATTGGGGCCACACCCATAGGAATCTTGAGCAGGAATCCACTGCAACCACGAGATACCTGCAAGCCCCATCTCTTTGTAAGGGGCTGCAGTGGTCCAAGTAAACACACGCTAGTGGTTTGTCAGATATTATTAATGGTGTCTGTGCTGGACGTGTTACGGTGGAACCTTTCATCTGCTGACAGATGTCGCATTTCAAGACATAGGGGCCCATTCCGATCTGGGTCGGAAAGCTCTCCGACCGAGCCAGATCCGGAGAGATTTCCGACCGAGCCGGACTCCTGCAGTCCGACCGAGCGAGTACGATGCGGCCGTATGCTGCCCGACTCGATTCGGTCGGACTCCCATTGAAGTCAATGGGAGCCGGTCGTACAACGCGTACACGGGCTCCCATTGACTCAATGGGCACGTCGCGAACAGGGGGGCCCCCTACAGTGGGTACGCGTCGGTGCGACTCGCACCGTACATGCATGTGTAGGGCCTGTGTTCGACTCGTGCGGCTACGCGTGCAGGGGGGTCCGACACGGACCCCCCAAGTCTGGCTCCGGGTGCTTTTGCGAGCCGGACGCTCCGACTCAATCCGGCCGTCGGACGCGTCCATCGTACTCGCTCTTTCGGGAAACGTCTCCATTGCGTGGTGCGAGCCGTGTCCGTACGAGTCGGTCGGAGCGGTTCGGACCCGGGAACGAGTCGGTCGGCGATTTTGCGTGCGCTCGCATCGTACTTGCTCGCTGGGACAACTGTACGAATCAGTCGGAAAAAAGGCCTCTGAATCGGATCCGGTAAAGCCGAATCCGATTCGGAGCCCTACCGGCCGAGATCGGAATCGGCCCCATAATCTTTAGTCTTCTTTGTAAATCTGGGCCACCAATAGCGTTGTTTCAATAAAAAAAACAGTTGCCGTAACTCCTGCATGTGCAGAACCTATCCCTTCGTGTGCTTCTAGAATTAAACCTAACCTACGATCCATGTTTGGAATTACTCTATCCCCCACTCCAGGAATCTGAGCAAATGGAATATTATTGGCATCTAACTTGTAGGAGTACTTGAGTGGAAACTTGCCTGCTGACGACCTGGGGTCATTGCCTGCAACACCCTCGAACCCTGGTGGGACTGGAGTCCCAGGGCACACGGATGCCACCGCAGCTTTACCCCAGAGGCACCCAACACTTTGGCAGGGGACTACCTGTCCCAGCGTGCCTTGCTGACTCCTCAGGTGCCGCCAGTCAGGGGGAGGCGCCAGTTCACCTTCGCGCATAAAGCGCTGCCTCTCCTCCCGCGGCGTGGGAGCCTAACTTGCCTGCTGACGACCCGGGGTCATTGCCTGCAACACCCTCGAACCCTGGTGGGACTGGAGTCCCAGGGCACACGGATGCCACTGCAGCTTTACCCCAGAGGCACCCAACACTTTGGCAGGGGACTACCTGTCCCAGCGTGCCTTGCTGACTCCTCAGGTGCCGCCAATCAGGGGGAGGTGCCAGTTCACCTTCGCGCATAAAGCGCTGCCTCTCCTCCCGCGGCGCAAGATGCGCCCGGGCTAAGCCCGGGCCAAGGGCGGGCCCGTCCTGCGCCCGTCATCATCAGGAAAAGACAGGGCAGGGCCACCCCCCCTGGCCGTTGTGACTCATGCCCCAGAAGTACTAGCGGGTAAGACTTTTGTCATCTCATGTGCCCCTTGTCACCGTTACAGCTCACAGTTCATCCTACAGAGACACTATTGCCTACAGAAGGCCCTCCCACTGTGATTCGAGGACTCTCAAGGAACTGCAAGCTGTAGTGACATTCCTATCAAACAACAAACGGGTTGGTCGTGTTACAGTGGGCGTAATCACAAGGCGGCTAGTATCCTGCTGTACTTCCATAATTTTTGGCTCCTTTCCCAGCTGTTATCGGACTATAGGTGCTTTACGATCTAGTGTAGAGTGACCCGGGAGCTAGATTGACACTAGGCAACAAAATGGGGAGGAGGGCAGGCCCAGTTCGAGCTAAAACTGCAAGTACCCCCTCACTCCCCCCAACATCAATAGACAGAATGTTGCAGAGGGCTATAGGAGTTGTGGACACCGAAATTGAGATAACGGAAAGGCGGCTATCACTTACTCCTGATTTGTTTATTCCCCCATCTAATTTGATCTCGCAGCCAAACCCGCCCCAGATCCAGCCAGATGCTCATCCCCCCCCATCCCCTGTGGTAGTAACTCACAAGAAAGCGCTGTGCAAGAGTAGAAATACTACGAGTATCCACAAGAACAGAAAGCGCAAACAAACATCCGAGGTTGGACCTAAAAAAAATAAATTTTGTGAGGGTAATTCAGTTAGCTCAGAGGGGGGTGAAGGGCAAGAATATAGCTTGGGTAGTCCACCACTAGCCAGCACAGACATGACCTATCCGTCGTGGGCCCTGAAACTAATGGCAGATTTGAAGAACAACTTAAGGGCCACCATTAGAGAAGAATTGGCACCCCTTGTTAGTCGTTTAGATAAACTGGAGAAAGCACTGGCAGCAGTGGAGGCCAGACCAACCAACCCACAAAACCACTCCGCCTGTAAGGCTACAAGAGGTTCTGATGCAGGTTGCCAGACGGATAGCGTGGGACCTACACTTCCGCTGGGGTTGGAGACGCATTCACACAAGGGTCCACCGACTAGCCGTGAGATAGGGAAACAGAGTGTCCACAGGCACCAGAGAGACGGGAGAGATAGCCTAGAGACAAGAGCTAAAAATAGGTCACCCCTATCAAGGCAACAAGGTATATCTAGCCCCCAAGCCCCAGTCACTAATAGAAAAGTGAGCATACAACCAGTACAAGAACATAACGAGGGGAGGAATGTGTGCCTAAGTTCAAACCTGCCCAATATAAATCTCCCTCCTGCTTGCTCCCCGTATGTAGCTATTCTGACAGGCGTCCCGCCCATCAAACCTAACACAAAGGAAAGCCAACTCGAGCTGAGAAACAAATGCCTGTTCTGGCTTGCAAGATATAAGCATTTTGACTATGCCAGAGCAGGGGAGATTATAATGGTTCGAAGAGTAGGGTGGGTGGGAAACCGTAGAAAAAGCGACCCGGGTGAGTGTGTAGTCATCAATTTCCAAAGCCCTAACACTGTTATCAACCTACTCAAAATCACCCCTAATTGCCACAACATCCCAACAGACTTGAGCCTGCGCCCCCTGGACTTTTTCTATTTACACCTGCAAACATACCCAAGAAGCTCTGTACCTCCTTTAATTCCAGTAATTGGGCCAGGGCCCCCACATGAGGGAAGTTGGGTTGCCCACAAAGGGCTTCCCCCATTTAACATCCTGGTGAACAACAGATACGAAGCTCTGGAGGAGGTAGATTGACTGGGGGAGGGACTATCCAAGGGTGGTAACCCACTAAGGGTAGGAAACGACCACTCGGATACGGAGGGGTGCAGCATGAAACGAACTACTGGGGGAAGTAGCTTAAGCCCCTCCCAGTGGACTGTTCAGGAAGGAGGTAGAACCAAATCACGTGGGGTCCCTGATGTCATATCCCCCGCCCCACTAGGTGATTCAAGAAGTGAAAGTGTACCGAGGAGGGAATTAGATGAGCGCTACGAGGGCGCCTCAGGCGTCTCTTCATCACAGAGTGCCAGAGCACCTGAGGTTGTGAATGGGGAAAGTGGGCATGCCAATGGGATGAGGATACTTTCATGGAATGTGGCAGGCCTTAAAAACAAATTGCCCTGCCCCGAATGGGGTGACTTTGTCGACAAATATGACATCTGCATCTTCCAGGAGACTTGGGCGAGGGAAGACCTCCAGTGGGTGGGTTTTGCCTCTTTCAACAACCTAGCATCCATGGGGGGGAGGGGGAGACCCTCTGGTGGCCTATCCATTTTGGTGGGCACCCACCTTGGCTGTAGAGCTGAGCAGATGACAACACCCGCAAACGACATCCAATGTGTCCTGCTCTCCTTTCCCACAAAGACGAAAATTGCCCTAATCAACGTGTATTCTCGTCCTGTTAACACTAGCCAAGAATCTGCCACCATTGCCCATCTGGGTAATTTTATCCCAGCCCTGGATCCAGGGATATGGCTGATTGTAGGGGGCGATTTCAACTGCCACTTTGAACCCCTCACTGATCCTTCTCACTCTGTTCCAACGGAAGAAGATCTTTACTGGTCTATTCCTGATCTCCTGACCACTCCCATTAAAGTGTGGTCTCCACTGGCTATGCAGCTAAATACACTTACCCTAGCTCTATCGCTAAGGGCATGTAATGGTTGGACTAAATCCGACCAGCCAGCGCAGACCACATTCAATAGAGTAGGCCAATCCTCCCTAATTGACTACATCATGGTGGAAGCAAGACTTTGGGAAAAGGTTCTCGACTTTTTTATCATCCAGAGGCAGGATAGTGATCACAACGCTTTGACTCTGATCCTAAAACCCTGGGACCTTGGCATTTCTAAAACTTCTCCTGACCCCCCAAATGTGCCTAGTGCACTAACAGTGACAAATAATAGAAGAAATGTCAGATGGGGCCATATACAACAGTCTTCCTCTAAGCTGGCTAAAGTCTACCAGCTAGCAATTCCACTCATAATTAAAATGCGGGAGGCAATACAGGTGGAGGGTCCTCATTTGGATCTAGACATGGCAGGGAAAATACACTCAGAGCTTAGCTCAAAACTGGTGGATGTATTTTTCCCGGTAGTTCGCATCACAGTAAACAGTCGAAATAAATGCGCTTTGTTCAATGGTAAGTGTCGCAAGGCCAAGCGGGACCTTTTGGAAGCGGTTAAGGCCAAGGATAGGCCACAAACCAAACTCGCCAGGGCTAACTATAAATGGACTACCCAGCAGGAAAAAAAACCTGGGAATTAGAGAGGTGGGAAATGCTCAGGACTGCCCTGAATGACAAAGATCTGAAAACTTTCTGGGCAATAGTGAGCTCGGGTGACAAGGAAGGGAGACCGGCCATTGAGCCCAACATAGCTCCTGAAGCCTGGGAGACTCACTTTGGGTCTCTGTATTCCTCCAGGGATGGTGGACCTGTTAATTCAGTTAGCACCAGCATGGTATTGGAGTTCCACCAGGTGGGGGACATGGAGATCACTATGACCGAAGTGAGAAATGCTATTAATAAGCTCCATCGTAATAAAGCCCCAGGTCTAGATAAATTACCGGGGGACCTTTTTCATGAAGAACCCACAATATGGGTTCCTTACTTGCGTGCCCTATTTAATGCCGTTTTAAAAGGCATGGATCCCCCCCCGACACCTGGCGCGGGGCTGAAATAGTTCCTATATTTAAAAAAGGTTGTCCCCTCTCACCCTCTAATTACAGGCCGATTAGTTTAATTGACATTTCCCAAAAACTCTTCGGCCGGGTGCTCCTATACCGCCTTCAGGGTTGGCTGGAAGAAGAACAAATATTAAGCCCCTACCAGGCCGGCTTCAGGTCAAAAATGTCAACCGTAGACCAGATATTTAGACTACAACTACTTTTCTGGAAAACGGTGACTATAGAGGGTGGCAGTCTCTATTTAATTTTTGTTGACCTGAAGTCGGCTTTTGATCTCGTACCCAGGGAGAAACTCTGGAAGGTGTTGAGCGACCTTGGGATCCCTCCCTATCTTTTAAATGTCATAGAGAGGCTCCACTCGGAGAATTTTGCACAAGTACGTTGTGGAAAATATGGGAACCTTACTCCCCGTTTTCCTGTTCAAAAGGGGGTACGGCAGGGATGTGTTTTAGCTCCTACTTTATTTTGTCTTTTTATCAACGGTCTTATTGACCACCTTAAAACAATCGAGGACAATGATGCCCCAAAGCTAGTTTCAGGGAAGGTCCCTGCGCTGATGTTCGCAGATGATACCCTGCTACTCTCAAAAACACCAATGGGTATCCTTCGCACTTTAGATGACTTTGCCAATTTTTGCAAATTACGAGGGCTAGAGATCAACCTAACAAAAACCAAATACATGGTCTTTAAACCCCCTCGCACGACCCGTCCAAACCCTTCTTTACACGGTAGTCCACTGGAAAGAGTGAAGATATTTGATTATCTGGGAGTTACCCTGAAGGAGCATTTTGAATGGGGTCCACAATTGGACAAAGCAAGACTCAGGCGAATCCAGACAGTGGGTGGTATAATGAAATTATATAGAACCTCAGTTTTTAACCCAGCCGCCCCTGTGGTGGAGATTTACAAAGCGCAAGCAAGGGGTACCACATTATACGGGGTGGAGTTGTGGGGGCACTGCCCTACCACTAATCTGATGAAGGTGGAGAACAACTTTATGCGTCAGCTCATAGGCCTACCCCGTAGCACCCCTCTTATTCCCCTTCGCATGGACCTGGGCATTAGGCCCCTTGATGAAGAAATTGCCCTGAGACCTCTAACTTTCTGGCGGAGGATATGAGTGACCCCAGAGCTGTCCGCCTATAGGGCCGAGCTAATTGAGCTCTTATCTATTTGCACTGTCAAGAAAATTCCATGGCTGTGGCACATAAGGGAGCTTGCTTTTAAGCTAGGCAAGCCGGACCTCTGGAGAACACCCGAGATATCATGTGCCACGATTTCTAGGCTGGAACTAGTCAACTGCTATAGATTAGCCAAACTAGTGTCTATCCAAGAAAGTGCCTCATGTGGTCGTTTGACAGTAGAATTTTTGCAAGTAAAAGATGTATTCAGCAAAGAAAACTTTCTGGATTTTATTCAACCCCCACTGGCCAGGAAATTGTATGTGCAACTCAGATTAGGGACTCTCCCATTATTAGCGCACACCAGCAAATGGGTGAAAGATCAAACAGGTGAATGTCCTGCATGTAAATATAAGGAGGAGTCCGAATTGCATGTCTTGCTCCTCTGTCCTGCTTATCGGCTGCCGCGCAAGCGTTGGATAATCCAACTATGCAAGAATTTGGGATTTGTGCGCAGCATCGAGGCCTACAGAGTTTTAAAGTATGGCACGCACCCACCTATTGTTTTTGCTGTATCTCGATTTCTAAACTGTATGTGGCACATTCGGCGGGCCTGTTTAAAGTAGCTTCTACGGGGAATTTCAAATGTATTAAACTCACGTAGGTCGAGCAATTCTGTCCCCAAGCTCCGGGCTCCGCACCTTAGTCTTACAGTTGTATCTTTTGAAAATTTTTAGACTGCACCTTATCCTAGGATGGTTGTTTTTATTCTCTTTTTATTGGGTTGATGATAGTATTATGTATAATTTCACATCCCTGTTGCACTTTTACGTACTGTGTGTTTTGTCCTTTTCATTTTTGAGATGATCACTGCATTAGAAGATCATTGTGCGCTACTCTAAATTTTAACCACAAGTGTATATCATTTGCTTTTACTGTTTGTACTTTTATGGCCCTAGAGGCTGAAACAAAGTTAATAAATGGAAATGGAAACCTTTTTGGTACTGCTCCGCTGTTTTTGCAACAAGCATTGATAGCTACCATAATCTCACCGTCTATTCTCGTTTTAGAACGAGTGATTGCAGCTACTGAAGCTGTACGTACAGCCCCCTTTGCGGCTTCATCGGCCAATGAATTCCCTTCAACGTGAATGCCATCACGCTGATGACTCAGTGTATGTATCACGTGAGCTCTCGTAGTTCGGTTTTCAACTCCACTACCTGTTCCCATAGCATTTTATGCTTAATTGTGCCACCTTTTCCATCTTTAAACCCGTTTTGAACCCAGTGCTGCAAATATTCATTATATGACTGTACACAGTAAAAGGAATCGCACACAATTAGTGTAGGGAATTCACGATCCATATTCACCACACCAGTATCAAGACTTTTAACTCTGCCAGCTGTGCCGTGCAGTCTCCTAGAGACTGCGTTTTTGCGCAACTCGGGTGGAACCTTCCATCCCGCATGCGACCTTTAACGATTGCGCATGCTGTGCTATATTGTTGCTTACTTCCTATGGCCAGTTGAGCTGATCCGTCAGTGTAAATTATATATTCATACTGATCTAGAGGCATCATTTTGTTTGGTAGAGGATATTCTTGTTCGTATTGCAGAAATGCTTGTGTCTTTAACTTTGGGTCGTACCTGTATTCTACATCGGATGCAGTGAGTGAATTAGCCCATTGTATCCATCTCAGATGTAAGGCTTTAGCGTTAGGAACGCTTGCCTTTGTCGCAGCCTCTAAGGCTGGAACCGGAGTCACTGCTATTATTCGTTTCCCCTGAGCCAGTGCTCTTTCTCTCACTACAGCAGTCTGTACCGCTGTCAGAATCTTTTCTGTAGATGCGAAGCGCATCTCAGCATTTGTGTACAAATGTGATTTGTATGCAATTGGTACTGTCTCACCTTCATTACATGTTAGCTAGGTGTACCCAGATTGAGCCGCAACTATACGGATCACCAGGTTGCGTATGTTTAAGCGTGTCTGTAAGTGTTTGGAAGCTATCATGTCAGCTTGTAAGGAATAAAGTGTATCGGTATGTTCCTGTGTCCATTGTTTTACTGAAAAATCAGGTTTTATTAAATCGTAGGAAGGTTTTACTCTTTCTGCGTAATCCAAAATGTATGTTCTACCAAAATTTAGGAATCCCAGGATTGATTGTAAATTTTTTAATGATTTTGGAGGCTGGAGCAGCGCACATTTTTCTAAAAAATTGGCTGCCAGGCTTTTCCCTTCACTTGAAAGCTCATATCCTAAAAACAGGACACTGAGGTGGCCAATTTTTGATTTTTTAAAGTTAAATTTGTAGCCCTCAGATGCAAACCCCAAAATGATGGTATTCACTCTGTTCAAGTGCTCCTCTAGGTCATTGTCCGTTAGATAAATATCAACCACATAGGACAATGCCTCTTCATCCAAATTTTGAAGTAACTCAGTTACTCTAGCCGACAACAACCCCGGGCTGTTCTTATACCCCTGGGGGAGTTGACAAAATTGATGCTGGGACCTAAGCGCTGAGTATGCTGTTAGATACCTGCTTTCAGGCGCTATATTTTGGCAGAAAAATCCATTTGAGATATCAAGTGTTGTTTTTTATTTTTTCCGCACAATGTTATTAATTAAAGCGACACTGTGTGCATTTTGGACTGCAAACGTCTTAGTGCAAGTGTTTAAATGTCTATAATCTAAAACTAAATTATTTGAAATGTCAGGTTTCATGACCGGAAACACTTGTTCATTTATGAGGTGCAATTTTCTATCACCCCTTGGTATTCAAGTTGATCTAAGATCTCCCTGACCTGTTTTTTAGCTTCTTGCTTTATTGGACACTGCCTCTGTGCAGTCGGAGTATTTTTTAAAGGAATTATGTGGTGGGTCGAATCCTCATCCCATCTAACATGGTTTTTGTATAATGCAGGTGCTTGGGCTACCGTCCACTTCTGCTCATATGTATGTTGTACGTGCCTGGGCATATGGTCTGAGAATGCTGGTAAAATTACCATTTCTCCTTTAGGGCAATCTATGACGAATGCTGGCGGCCAATCTTGTTCAGCTAATAAAATATCATAGCCAAACGTCAGGTTCTCCCAAAAGAGACCTTTAACTGTCTTACATTTGTCCCCCTCCATTTGGAGTGTTATTTCATATAACTTATGTGGGACACTTACCCTAGTATCATGTGTTCCACCGTGAGATAATCATTCAAGTCCGCTGTCACCAGAAATTCCATCAGGTTCTGGCGAGCTATTGTTACTTCTGCCGCACTGTGTAGCATCGTCAGAGCCCATTCCCCGTTCAGTAGTCGAGTCCTCAGAATTCTGGGCATGTCTGATATTTAGACCTGCAACCTTCTTCTTTTTGAACTGTGGCTTTTGCTTTGGTTTCTCTTCTTTTTTAGAAGTGTAATCTTGAGCGTGCTGCTTGTCTCTGGACTTTATATGCTCTTCTTGTCTGTCTGACCATCCTTCCCTCTCAGAGTTTTTCGATGAACCCTGAAAGGAATGAGAGGAACTTGTATCAGTATCCTGATACCTGTCAGGTTTCCTGATATTATCCCTATTTCTAAGGTTATACCTCTTTTCGGAGGGCTCCTGTAGGGGAGATCTACCTCTGGATTGAGATCTGTTTCCTTTAACGTTTTGTTGTTTTTACTGTCAGGATTACAAACACTCTTACCTGTTTGGTGCTTGTAAAACGATTTCGCAGAGACGTTATGGACCAACTTCCCAGTCCCCCTACTAGTAACCTTGCAAATGGAAACACTAAGATTACGCAGTCGGGATTCAGGGAGGAGGGCCGGTTCCTGGACGCTAGATGCTTCTAGTTGTCGACCTGCGAGGCAACAAGGAAAAGTACAACTACTGTAAGCCTAAACTGTATCTAACTTATATACTATCACAGTACAATACTCTGACTAGTAACATAACTTAACTCTGAGCAGTCTCCTACCTGCGCTCTAGAGGTGTTGAACGTTGCGTCCTTGTAGTCGTCGTGAAAGGTAGTTTTTTTTAAAGGTGGACGTGGTAATGATGTGTTGAAAGGGTGCAGCATTAAATGCTTGTCAGCTGGTATCTGAGTTAAGAATAAACATGGAAATAAGTTACTGATTTTCTTCTACCTCCTATTTCTAAACAAAACTCTTTGGTGTTTTCTATACTTCACTTACTCTCTAGAATTCCAGTATACTGTCCTTCACGAGCTGTTATAAAACAAAAGGAATAACAATGCCTAACATGCAGTGAGTCTAAATACTATACGCCAACACTAATATTTATACAATGTTCATCTTTTTTCTCTGTGTTAATAGTTCTTTTCTTTTTTCCCTTGCAGATAACGGGTTTCCAAAAATTGTTCCAAGAAAACAGCAAGGTAAGTTCAAAGTTCTTTGCTTCCTGCTTTCTTGCGTAGGGCGCCTGAATAAAGAAAACTTTCACTTAGCTCAAATTTCTTTCTTTTGTAGCTTCAAGAATGCTGTAACTGCATCCCGACCGGCGGTGATGAAATCGGAGCGTTTCCTGAAGTCCGGAGTCTTCCCAGCGAGGATCAGGTAAGCGGGACGTCCGTCTGGTCCAGAAAGGAGAAGGCAAAGCGCTTTCTGGAAGATGGGTGTGGCAATTTATAGTCTTGCCACACCCAAGAGGATTACCGACGTTGTGCACATTCTTACGGAACGTGCGCATTGCTGAAACTGCCTTCATGCAGGCTGCGCTGCACGACGCTTTTGGTGCGTGCTGCTTCCACATGTGTTGTTCTCCTTTGCTTATTGCAAACAGTGATCCATAAAGATAAGCATTACATAAACATACCAAAACGCTCTACAGCTACACAGAGTTCCCTGACCGGCAATGCACAATTCTAAGGTCTGTACAGTTACAAAATGAGTACATAACCTGTCACAAACTAATTACATAACAGTCACACGATCAAACTAAGGTGTGCTGGAAGCACGGGACAGGGGTGGGTTTTAATCGATCAGGGAACATTACTCTTCTCAGAAAGCGTCACAGACTATGTTTGCAGGCTGTAAGCATAAACAGGTAGGGATTTAGGAATCTGGGCATGGACAATCATGACATTTACTGTCCCACTTCTTTGTTGAAGCAGGTCAGAAGCTTAGAAGTGTCCTTTTCAGGACTGCCCATCAGTTGTGGTTTTAAAGCTTTCCCACCCAAACTGTCTCTGCCTAATTCTGCATATGCAGTTTCAATTATTTTCGGTAGTTCGTGTTCTTGTTCTAAAGGACTGAACTCCCTTAGGCGTTGGCGGATGGCCACTGAAGCTGCTTCCCCCTTAATGTTAGCTAGTATTATGGCTGATACCTGGGCATAGTTACCTAGTAACTTCATCCCTAAGTTTAGGGCAGGCTCTGCTCCGTACTTGTTTTGTATTTGTCTCAATACATCTGGTATCACTGCTAATGACGGAATACCATGAGTTCTAGTATAAATGGCAGCAAAGACTGTACCCCATGTGGGCAAGCAGAGTGTTTTTCATACCGGGTAGTATTCGGGAATACTGCCTCTAGCTGTGTTATTTTCTGAGCTACCCAGAATGGCATTTGTTCACGTTTTGTGGGCATTTTACCCATCACCCCGTGTAATGTTTGTGGTGTGATTTTAGTTGCTGTACTCTGAGTTTGAGTTCCATTCATTGCAACCATTACTGGTTGGACTGTAAGTGTCCTCATTACGAATTGCATCAAGTTTCTGTAAATTTTTTATAATTCTTTGTGTTGTATGAGTAAGTCTCCTGGAAGCATTGTTTCAATGTCAGGATGTGGTGTGTAGGCCGCTAATATTGGCCATGTTGCCCCTTCTCTTCCGAGCGGGCTGAGTCTCACTCTTCTTCTTATATGGGGTAGGGCGCCTTTAAACCAGTATAAGTGTTCCTGGTGCGTGAGCGGGACCTCAATGTCCTCAAACGGACAATATTCCGCTGGTGCATCTCCTTCTGTGTAGGAGTGAAATGTTTTTGTCCTTGCATTTGCTGCTGGGAATGTAACCCACGAATAAAATACCTCTGTTCTGTTTGATTCGTGCACCTCAATCACGAATACTACTATGCCACCCCTAGGTGTTAAACCATGCTCTAGCAGTCTCAGGGTGACCGTATTTCTAAAATTTGGTGCAATGTGTATTGCGTCTGCATCTACCTCCTCGTCTGAGAGGGGCAGTGCTTGTTGCAGTGGGTCTAAGACCTGGTTAGTCATTGTTCTTAGAACACTAAAATAGTTTATCAAGGGAACCAAGATAAGGTGTTTTTGCACAATTTTAGGAACACTGTGTCCTTTAAGCTTGATTAACCAACAGCCAATAAATAGGATTTTTTAGCCTACTCAGCTGTGGTGGAGTTTGTGCCCACCCACTCCAGACGTGTCTGGTATTTTGTGAGTAGAGGTCTCTGAGAATAGCACGACTGAACTACTCAGATTCTACTGTTAAATAAGTACCCAAACAACATTGGCGGCGCCATGTCGTGTAGTTCCTATATAACCTATACAGGATCTCCGCGTTTGGATAACATAAACTGTCGGATTGGTGGCAGACTGATTCCGTGCACCCCCACTGGATACGTTAGCCCGTCTGTATCAGCTAGCTCACAGTGCCACTATAATCTCCTCTTACCAAGGAGAGAATAGATTCTGCCAACCTCAGAACATGACAACCCTGATCCCTCAGAATCGTGGAAACAATATACTACTTTTCGCTCAGTCACTCGTGCTCACTTAGTTTGTCTCAGAGAGCTACACAGAATAAACAGGCTGGGCGTTTTCAATAAGTATTTATTGAACAGTTGTCATTCTAGTGTAGAATAGATGAGCTGCAACAACCATTAGACAGTATCAGAGATAGATGATTAGCAGTACTATGAATGTAAAGTGATGGTATAGCTCTACCACCTTGCAGAAATCATGAATATATACAAGTATAGAAAACACATGATAAAAAGTGCATACTCCTACGATGCCTCCCTAACTAGATGTACCTAAATGTACCTAGCATCTGTGTAGGTGTTATGCCAAGAATCCCTCTAGGATCTAGTCAACCCCATTACCTAAGAATGAGAAAATATGGGACCCGGTCCTGGTCTCGAGTTGGACACCCCACGAGGGATGTTAGACCACTGCGAGCTGGAGTGTCTGCATGCAGGAACCTCAGCGTCTCTGGGCAGTCTCGGACTCCTCTGTCCTTGTAAGCAAGATGTGATGTATATATACCCATAGGTCTCCCCAGGGGTCCTACCTTGCTGTGTTACTGTGTCGGCCTAAAGGATGACGTCGGGCCTGAACTTTATACAGAGATATTATACAGGAGACATTCGTCCTGCTGTTAGTCCTGCTGTGCTTCCAAGAAGCCTCATGCATAATGTATGACACTCGAACTAGGGGGAAACCCGCGTTCTGAATGCAGTGTCGTATCTAGGTAAAAGGTCAGTCCCCAAGAACCGTTATGTATGTAATGTAGGGAAGAATATAGGTGAAAGGTTGCAATGTTACCTGCGCCTATATAGGGTACCTATATGGAATATAACAAGGTGATGTGTCAATTTTTTCCATGCAGTAGTAGTGATGCGTCGGTTCCGAAAACAAAGATCTGAGCTGAGGTGCATTGGTTCTGAAGTGCGATGTGCTGGATTTCTCCACACAGTCGAGTGGATGCGTTGATCTCTCCACACTGCTGCTGTGGCAATACACAGTTCCGATGCGTCGGGCTCTCAAGGTGATGCATTGTTTCCGAGAGTGTCGCGCCGATTCTACTCCTGCAACAGGGTCGATGCACTGGTTCTGCTAGATGCAGACTAGAGATGCATTGATTTTTCTGGAGCAACTATCTAGTTCCACTTCTAATGAACCAGGAACAGGAGCACCTGTAGAGACTTTGATATCACAGAGTCTCAAGCAACAGGAGGGAAGCAAATAAAGCCTTGGAGACCACTTTTGTTGCAAGGCAGAGTCCCGCTCTCCCTCAGCAGGCAGGGCTAGGGAGCTGCAGGCAGCAGGGCAGCACAGCAGAAAAGCAGGTCTTCCAAATCAGCTGTCCAACAGAGTGTCAGTCCTTGATGCTGCACAGCAGTTCTTCTGGCAGAGTTCAGTTACAGGTCCAGAAGTATCTGATTTTGTGGGGTCAGAGTCCCAGTACTTATACTCAGTTGTGTCTTTGAAGTGGGGATGACTTCAAAGAAAAGTCTTTGAAGTGCACAGAAGTCCTTTCTTCCAGGCCCTGGCTCCAGACTATCAACAACAACCTTCCATTAATCTACATTGTCCCAACATGGCAGGAGTTTACACATAACACAACATAGCCTTAGCACGTGACCTACCACTTTTAAATTACTTAAAAATTATTTCCTGGAATATTGCTGGCCTATGTAATAAACTTTCACTTCCAAATTGGAACAAGCAAATAGAGGGCTACGACATATGTGTTTTCCAGGAAACATGGAGTCTGGTCCCATTATATAAATCTGGCTATAGCTGTTATCATATCCCGGCTACTACTGTAGGCAAGGGTCGACCATCTGGAGGGTTGATTGTGTGGGTTAAAATCGCCTTAAATTTTAAAATAAAACATTATGCAGCACTATGCCCTGACATCTTGAGGCTTACAATTAGGGGACAAAGAGGGCGGGAACATATTGACTTGTTTAATGTTTATGCAAGGGGATTAGTGGGAGGTAAAGCTTCCCCTATTATTACTCTGCTTGAACAAGGCCTGATAAATTGTTCAGCCGAATCTAGGATCATAGTGGCAGGCGACTTGAATAGCACCTTTGAGCCTCTCAGTGCTGAGGATCTAACTGGGATAGAAGAGGAGGACAGGAAATGGGGCATACCCTCGCTAACTTTACCCCCGGTGAAAAGATGGTCTGAAAGGGCCATCCAATTAAATGCTTTCGTATTGGAATATGGTTTAAGAGCAGTGAATGGCAGGACAAAATCAGACTTGCAGGGAGCTTTCACTTATAACAAAGTATCTTGCCCTTCCCGCATCGATTACATATTAATAGATGTTGGTTTCTGGGGTCACGTTATAGACATGGTAGTGGGGAGCACACTTGAAAGTGATCACAACCCTCTATGCTTGTCATTAAGATCGCCTTGGCAAATTGTATGCCCATCATTGGTCTCACCTACGCCCCTAGCAACTAAAGATGTCTCACCTATCAATTCAGGAAGGGCACTAAAATGGCACAAGGTTGCCCTCCAGGATACAAAGCTACAGGCCATTAGGCAAATATTATATGATAAAACCATTAAGCTTAGAGAGGGGATAGTGGAAGATCCCACCCACGCTCTTGCCATATATACCTGTACAATTGAGGAGATCAGGGTACACTTTCAGGCACCACTTAGATCACACGGCCCTGCTCCTCATGCACGGAAAGTCCAAACATGGTTTAACAAAGAGTGTAGACTTAAAAGGAGGGCACTAGCCGCAGCGATTAAAATAAAGAAGGGTGCAGCAATCACTTTGGCTAGGAAAGAATATAGGGAGGTGCAGCACAGGGCAAAGCTTGATTGGGATGAAGCCAGATGGCAAGAGTTAAAGAATGCGAGCCTTGCAAGAGACACTAATCTTTTCTGGACATTGGTCAGGAGGGCAGGTAGGGGTGAAGTAGACCAAATGCCCAACCATATCACCCCTGAGGCTTGGTGTGCCCATTTTGGTAACCTTTACTCCGGGCCAAATAGCCCAGGTGTGGATGGTCATCCTTCAATTGAGTTTAGGCCCTTTGTTATGACTACTGGTGGTGAATCTCTGCTTCTCTCTGGGCCTATCGAGGGTGATTCTTTCACGCAAAAAGAAGTAGAGGAGGCCATAGGCAAGATGGTTCCCGCCAAGGCTCCGGGACCAGATGGCCTTCCTAGCGATCTGTTTTTAGTTGATCAGGATAAATGGGCTGAGTATGTTCTGCTCCTGATCAACTCGATCGCTAGAGGATGCCCAGTCCCGGAATCATGGAAGGGTGCAGAGGTAGTGCCCATTTTTAAGAAGGGAGAACGGGAAGACCCTTCGAACTATAGACCGATTAGTCTTATCGACTCAATGCAAAAGGTGGTTGGGAGGGTAATTTTGCAGCGAATCCAGGTATGGGCTGAGGAGGAGAAAATCCTCTCCGAGTATCAGGCAGGTTTTCGGACTAACATCAGCACAGTGGACCAGGTCTTTAGGCTCCTCATGATCTATGGGAAAGTGGTAACGATTGGCAGGGGCAGTTTGTACCTTGCCTTTATTGATCTGAGGACGGCTTTTGACCTGGTCCCCCGCAATAGACTGTGGGACATATTGCGAGAGTTGGGCATCCCCCTGATACTTCTTAATCTGTTGGAAAGGCTTCATGAGGGTAATTACGCCCAGATAAGATGGGGGTCTCAAGGACAGGTCACTAGGAGGATTCCAGTAAACAGGGGAGTTCGCCAGGGCTGTGTGATGGCACCCACCCTGTTTTCTTTGTATGTGAACGGGGTGGTCAGCTACTTGCAAGAAGTACCGGCTGATGCTCCGGCCCTGGCTGGGAAAAAAGTGCCAACTCTCCTGTTTGCCGATGATACATTGCTTATCTCTAAGACCCCAGCAGGCCTACAACTTCTTTTGAACAGGTTCCAAAATTTTTGCCATTGTCGGGGGTTAACTATAAATACTACAAAGACAAAACTAATGACTTTTAATCCACACAAATCGTTTAGGAACAATCTTACGTTAGATGGGATTAGATTAGAAAGGGTTCCCACTTTTGATTATCTGGGGATCCGTCTATCTGAAAAAGTACATTGGCGACCCCACCTTGACAAAATGCTCTTAAATCATAAAAGGATTACGGGGGCACTGAGCCGAGAACATCGCTCATCTTATAGTAGACCTGTTGCTCCGGCCCTTACTGTTTATGGAGCCAAGGCCGTTAGCTCAGCACTTTATGGTGCGGAGTTATGGGGTTTCGAAAATCTTGACGAGATTAACAGATCAGAAAACAAATTCTTTAGAGATCTGCTTATGCTTCCACGAGGAGTTCCTTTAACCCCGTTGTTTAGTGATCTGGGTAGGCGCCATTTTAGAGACTTGGCCAAACTTCGACCTCTGCTCTACTGGGCCCGCCTCAGGAGGACCCCAGAATTGGCGAATTATGCGGAGACACTCACAGAATTAATGCGCATTGATAGCAGAAAAGAGATCAAGTGGATCTCTAATGTTAAATCACTGTTAATTGCACTTGACCTAAAAGATTCTTGGGACACCCAAATTCCACCAAGCAAAGAAGACCTCAAACGGTCCTATTGGGCCTGGATTGATGCTAAGGAATTAAATAACCCTGATAAGGGAAGACTCACGGAGGAGTTCTTCTTACATAAGCACCATAGAAGTTTAGAACCATATATGGATATTATTCAGGTCCCAAGAGATAGGTCATTGTATATTCAATTTAGGATGGGCACCCTCCCTGTGCGTGAATTTACTGCAAAGTGGTCTCCACCCCACCGCACCACCACTGAATGCCCCTTGTGTGGTTCAGTAAAGGAGAGTGTTGCCCACCTTCTGTTTGAATGCCCTGCACACGCTAGTGCTAGATCTAGGTGGCTTGTGCCCATATGCAAACAACTAGGCACCCTAGATCATAGAGTTGCTTACGCATATTGAATTCGGACCCTAGCACTCTGTATGTCTGTGGAGTTGCCAAATTTTTGGGATGCGCATGGTTAAGTAGGTGCAGGGCTTTACAGAGGGTAGCTACCTCTGTTAATGAGTAGTTGATGTCTTTGACGGGTATGCCCACTGTCCACCAGTATAGAACATCAGAGTGCGCTATTGTTTAGAATATGTACAATTGTATTGATTTTAAATTACATTTTATGGATTTTAGAATTACGAGAAAATAGCTCCATGTTTAATTGCTATCAGAATTTTATCTTTGTCTTTCTATTGACTATGTGTGATCAAACTCTGTTTTATCTTTATTTATATTTTGATACTTCTGATGAACTGGTCGATGCTTTTATGATCTTTGTATCGAAATAAAGCTATTAAACAAACAACAAAACATAACACAACAAGCGTAAAACTAATTTTGACGCATACTGCTCTGAACAGAAAACGAACGGTAATTTTGTAACTTTATAGTTAACCCCTGAAGTAGTGCTATGGGAACCCGAAATGCATTGGGTAGAACATGATAAACTGCCAAGGATGAATTATGCATTCCCGCGTGCCCTAGAGAAAGGCCTGGATAGGCATATCTGTCGCACTCGAAACAATGGGAAAACATAACAACCTTACATGTGAATGGAGAAAGCAATGAAAGAATAAGAACTTTGGAGTAAATGGAATAAAAGTGTAAAAAATGGACAAGTCTACAGCATTTTTGTGAACATTCACGAACTAAGCTGTGCGTCTGGCAGAGGAGCGCAACTACGCTCCAGTTTTGATCACTTTCTAAAAGTGTTATTAGAAACAAGGGAACCCAATTACAATGGTCAGGGACCTTGGGTATCAATGAGTTATGAACACAGTGGTCCCTGACAAGGACAATAGGAGCAGAGGAAATTGAATATAGACAAGGAATCAGTACTATATTTACGCTGTCCAGCTGGACAGGATCAATTTAATATTTCAAATATTTGCAAAAAATAAAGTAGGGACACAATCCTGCGTCCAACAAGGTATACATAAAACAAAACAAAACAAAGGCTCAGGAAGAACAAATGCTTGTACGTCATACATTAAATAAAACAAGCATAAATGTGCGGAGACACCGTTACACATGAGCAATGGCAAATTAAATTGCGTTTACGGTGTACAGAGAGTCAACGACGTTTCGATCCCATGAAAGCAATTGTGGGATCATCATCAGGACATTACATTACATTCCTGAGTAAAATTGCCGTAGTAATTGAACAGCGGTGTGATGCCTCACGAATGCCGTGAAGAGAACCACAGCAGCGCGTCCTAATGGAAAGAGATAGATCGAGTAGGAATCGTCCGCTGGGTACAGAGGTTCGATGAGACGTGAGGATTGACACAAGAGTAAAGTAGCCTGGTAATGGACCGCGACGGCGTGTCCAGTTGAAGGAGAGATAATTACGATGGGGCAATCAGATGGGATTGCCAACAATGTCCACGGTGCGATCAACCGTGAAAGGCATCGGGCGCATCAGTGTAGACATCTTGGTCACGGCAGTGTGTCTGAGCGGGGAACCTGGAGGCTAGTGTTCCCGCTGTAAGTGATTCTAATGACCGAGTGGCGGGATCATGTGATGGGTCACATGATTGGCTACAGGGTGCAGTGTAAGTGGCATTTCTAAAACAGTAAAGTTAAATTCAACTTAACCAGTAAAGACAAATTATCATTACCATTCCAAAGATATAAAGCATGGGACAGCTACTTTTTTCTAGTCAGGAATTACAGCTTAAACGTGAATTAAGGAATTTCCAATGTTAACTTATGAAAGGAGTAGGCCTCACAGTAGTGACAAATTAATTTAAGGTTTTTTCACTACCAGGACATGCAAAACTTAAAAGTCTATGTCTTACCTTTTACGTGCACAGCACCCTGCCCTGTGGGCTACCTAGGGCTTACCTTAGGACTGGCTTATGTGTAATACAAGGGGAGGTAAGGCTTGGGTTTTAAATGCCAAGTCGAAGTGGCAGTGTAACTGAACACACAGGCTCTGCAGTGGCAGGCCTGAGACAGGTTTGAAAGGCTACTTGTGTGGGAGGAAAACTAGTGCTGCAGGCCCATTAGTAGCATTTAATTTACAGGCCTTGGGTATAGGTATACCACTTAAAAGGGGCTTGTAAGTAAACTAAATATGCCAATTGTATAAACAAATGTTTCCATGTTTAGGGGAGAAGCTCATGCATTTTAACACTGGTCAGCAGGACAACAAAAAGAATCAGCAAAAAGAGGAAGTAAGCAGGCAAAACATTTGGGGGAAAACCACTCTAAGGCTGACAGGTCTAACACGATCCCTTCACCTTTTCATTAATACATTTTGTGGGACTACAGGACACTGTTTATCACACATCCGGTAGCCATTTCAGGGTGTCTTGTTATCATTCGTCACATTTTTAAATGATGATATTATCTTGTCTCAGGCAGCCATAGTACAAGTGGTGCGCCTTCTTTTACATTTCCCAGAATAGAGAAAGCCTCTTTCATGTTTGATCCAATAAGTGACTCTCCCAATCCTCTGCTTAAAGTCTGGTGCCTTAAACATTCCAGTTTAATGTAATCCATGTTTTGGCTATCAAAAGGGCTAGCTCTAAAAACTTGCTACCAGATTTTGTTTTCTTTTATTGCACCATCAGACCCAAATGACAGGTTGCTGTTTCCGGAATCACAGATTTTTGCAGTGTATTTTCCAATGTGCCAGCAATCCTACCCACAATCTGTTATGCTCAGGAAGGACCAGATCATGTGATGAAAGGCTGCTGCTGATTTATCAAATCTGTGGAAATTGAACAGCTGAGCACACCAGGTTACCTTTTGAACAACAGAACAGGAGCAAGATATACCCTATGCAAAAAGTTAAATTGTAGCACTCAGAATCTCATACTTTTGCACACTTTGGGGTTCCGCTAGAGCATAAATTTTGCAGTCTTCAAGTCTAATTCCATGTTTTGTGATTACCTATCTCTTAGATCAAATAAGCTGGTCTCAGGGTTGGTCCAAGCTTCATCTAAAATAGTGCCACTGTTATGTTATGTGTATTTATAAAGTGTATTTTCACCCACTAGGAGATCCTGGTGCTGAGCAGGTGTTTGTGTCTAGCCCTGCCTATTGTTGGTTGGGTAATTGAAAAGCCAGGGCTTCAGGTTCTTGCGGAATTCAAGATGAGAAGGAGGCACTGGTGTGGAGTTGGAGGCCATTCCATGCTTTATGAGCAATGTAAGAGAATGCCTGTCCTCCTGATCTAGTTCTGTTTATGTGTGGGATGTAAGCTAGTAGGAGTCCCACAGAGTGGAGGTGCCCAGGTGGTTGGAGAAAGGAGATGTGACAGATAAGTGGCAGCTGAGTTGTATAGTACCTTGAAAGTGTGTGTGAGGAGTTTAGTGAGTTTGTGTATCAGGAGCCAGAGGAGCTTCCTGAGGTAAGGTGTGAAACAAGTCCTGTGTGGAAGGTTAAGGGTGAGTCTAGTTTCAGAGTTCTGGATGTTATGTAGTCTTCAAGTAAGCAAGTGAGATGCTTGGTGATCCAAGCATAGAGGGTGTTCCCATAGTCCAACGTATTGCTGACTAGGACGTGATTGACAGTTTTTCAAGTGTTGCTTGGGAGCCATTTGAAGATCTTTGTCAGCATCTTCAGGGTTTGGAAGCAGGATGCAGTGACAGCTTTGACCCTGCAGCCATGTCTAGTATTTTTTTGATGATTATTCTGTGGTTCCTGGTGTTGGTTACGAGAGTGGGTGTGGGTCTGAGTTCAGCCGGCCATTATTGGGATGCCCATGGTGAGGTGTTCTTGCAGAAAATCATTACTTCTGTCTTGTCGGGGTTGAGATTGAGACAGTTGACTTTCATCCAGTTATGTTTCGGTCATGCAGGTGGTGAACTTGTTTCTTGTCTTTGGGGTCTTGTCCAAGAGGGAGATTATGAGTTGTCTGTTTTGTGCATAGGGTGAGGATGTTGATGTTGTGTGTGCAGATGACGTTGGCCAGAGAGATCATGTATGCGTTGAAGAAGGTGGGGCTGAGTTATGAAGCTTGAGGCACTCTGCAGGTTAGTTTTCGGGCTTCCGATGAGTAAGGTGCCAGACTGACAGCTTGTGTTCTATCCATTAAGAAGGAGCATATCCAGGGTAGAGTGGGTCCTTGGAGCCAGGTGCCTGATGAGGATGGGGTGTGAGACCATGTCAAATGCTGCAGAGCAGTCCATGAGAATCAGAACAGCTTTGTCTCCTCTGTCAAGGATCATGCAGATGTCATCAGCCTTCCTTCCATACTGTAGAGGGAGTAGAATTTGAAAAATAATACATATAGATGAATCTGTTTACACATCTCCCACCCATAATAAGTGCATGAGGTAAATTACACCACTGTAAATCAAATACTGCCCCATCAGGATTCCAGCGTCTTGCATCAAGTCTACTGAGAAGGTATGGTACAATGAGCAGAGGATGCTAGTATGCACATGTGGGTCAATGTTAGGGCATTTCTTTGAGAAAACAAAAGGTAATGGGTGGAATGTATTCATTAATCCCACTGCTGACAACTATTTTGTTTGCATTCCAATCAATATTTTCTGCCCTGTGACACTAAAATAGTGTTTAAACGTATTCAAATGTGCCTTAGTCCTGCCCAAATAAGAGCCATCCATTGCAAAATAACAAGTCTTGTCCCCTTGAATGGGAGCAAAATAAATCTAGACCATTTCTAGGCAACTTGACATCATCAGTGAGTTGCAGCTTGATTGTCGTGGCACAGTAAGCAAGGGACCGAGGTTTGAGGCTACCCGTTACATGTAGAGTGGGTTGCAATTGGGTTCCGCCCGTTCAAAATGCCCAGATTTGTTTTCTTTTAGACTCACCAGGTTTTGGACATTTTACTGTAGGTGCCTACAACATGTGCCTCACCCACAGTAATCAGATGGCAAATGGACTGTTCATGTTTACCGCCAGAGTCAGCCTTGTAGGATAAGGCCACTGCAATGCAGCAAAGGTAAGGGGCACTTGGCTGGTAACACATGAACACATGTGCACACATGCGTGCACACTTTTGAGGACTGTGCATGGGAGACTACTGTCTTGTACAGCCCGTTAACTGGGAAGAGGTAAACTGGTGCAGGGTGGATTCTGCAGGATTAGATATTCACCTGGGGTAGGCTTTATAATGTTAGTGTACACTAATAGAGAAAGTCAGTGTAATTTACAGTTTTGTCTGTAGTGGCACGTTATTATACACATGGGGGCAAACTGCCTTAGAGTGCAGTTTTGCTTCCTTTGGCCTACAGAGTCCAATGACATCAAAATGGGGTGTAACCTCTGCAAGAAAATTAAATCTGCTTACTTCAAAAAGTTATCTGTACAATGTATAGGTCATCCAGAATTGCCATATTTCTCTGGCTCAGCTCAGGATCAGGGCCCAGAATGTTTCTCTCCAGCAACAGGAACAAAGACCTCCCTCAAAAAGGGAGCAATTAACAGTACTTTACTCAGCTCCTGAGGAGGAAACAGGTGGGGCTGAATAATCTGCATCAATCAACCAGCTGCTACACTGACCCAGTGATGGGTCTGTCCAAATCCACTTAACAAAGGATGGAGCCCAGACCTCTGGAGCCAACACAGGAGGGGGCACCCATTTGAAAATTTGGTGAGAAAGGCCCTGGAAGTAATGTTAGTGAGGGGCGGAGCTAAGACCCCCAGAGGAGCTGTGAATAGTGACTCCTGGATGACGCCACCTTGAACTGTCCCAGCATGCTGTGCAAGAGGATTTGGGATCGGGCGAACAGGTGACCTTGCACCCTAGGATTGTCCAGGGGTGCTTGGCTTCTGGAACCTTCCACTCGACTTTAAAAACTCTTGCACAAAGGGGAGGCTGTCTTTTGGTTGGTGTTTTTCTGCTCTACATTGCTGGATTCTGGGGTTGCCATTGACAACTGGAAGAAGGAACCCCCCTTATGCCCAGAAATGGCTAAGGACTCTGCCCCAGTTGACTTAAGGACCAGTGGGTCTTCCCAAGGGTCAATGAGTCTGGCCCCCTTACACTCCCTGAGGACCACCTGGTGAAAAGCCCTGGACTTCTACACCCAGAAACCAATAGAAGAAGGAAGGCTGGTGCATGGAGTCAGGAGGATCAGCTCCCTGTAGACTACACCGCTTTGGAGGTGAAGAGGTCTGCTGCAACTGACACTGGTGGCTAGAGCTCACCACCAGGAGTAAAATGAGCATAGGATCATCCGTATTGGCCCAACAGGGTCGTATTTATGTCATTCAGAAAATTGCAATGGCAACGGAGCACGTGGGGCTCTGCTGCGATTCCTGGAATTACCCCCGCAATGGGAAAGCGGTTGGCGCACAGTGACCTTTCTATATTTTTTCCAGATAGGGGGTATGTATTGGGCCCTCTCCCCAGACTCCTCATTGGCTGGGGAACCCCATCCCCCGGGTCGTGGCCACCAAGGAAGGGGGCCGGACCCCATCCCTAACCCTCAAGACCAGGGGGATGGTGGAGTGTCAACCTGCCCCCCAGTAGTGGTGGGCCTGCCCCACTCCATGTGCCCATGGCTAGGGGGAGCAGGCAGCCCCAACATGAAAAGAGATCCCTGCCCATAGTGGCCACAGGCACAGGTGCGGCCAATGCATGAGTCAGCGGGGCAGCGAGAGGTGGGTTCCTCCAGCTGCCTCTAAAGTTATAGAGGCATGGAGGTTCCTCAGTGGGACTGGTAACCCCCGAAAAACAAAAATAAATAAAAGGAACACATGCGGGGTGAAGCCCCATGCCAAAGAATAGAACCAGCAGCTCTTCCCAGCGCAGCAGGAGAGCAGCTCATACGATATTCACTGATCCAGGCTGCAGCGACCCATGATGCCCTACTCAGCTTCTGAATTCACATATTTTCTCTACTCTTGGTGGCCCCAGGATGGCAGGGGTCCCACTAACATTAGAAAGAAGGCATGGTGGCAGCAGGAGTGTAGCAACTCCCTCCCCCAATGGATTTTTAAATTACTGACCCCACGTCTGCGGGATCATAGAATCCTGGACCTTTTGGGGATTTTCTTAATGTTTCAAAGCACTCCCATGGCTGGAGCTTGTGCTCTGCAGCTGGGAGTGCAGAGTGATGTTTTCATGGTATACAGTGCCCTCTAGGGACTAAGTATATGGTTGCATGTTATGTGATTGGAAAGAAATGTCTTGTAGAGGCTGTTTTTATGATTGCAATCTATATGGCTGAAAGTATACAAAAAGCACACAGACACGTTTTGCTCATTTTTAAATGCTTTATAGCTATAATAATGTTGACAGTGATTATTGATCAAAGTGAATATGATTTATTAACAGTGATAAGTGCACTTACACATGGTTATTATGGATTATTGCATTTATGCATTCAATGATGGTGATTTTAGCATGTGGTTTGTTGATCTTGATCCTTTGACCAAGCCAATAGACTTACCTTATATGTTTGTATGACCCTTTAGGGGGTCAAAAGTGATTATTCAATGTCATCTATGGCATTTTTTATCTGCCTAATGTATATATTTGTTAATTACTGAGTAGTATTTAGTAGTGTGCATGTAATACATTTACCTTTCCTTTTTATAAATAAAAAGCACTAACTGGAAAATCAATTATTGAGTTTTGTTAGTGCATGCCAGTGAATGGTGATTACTAGGCATACCACCTCTCCTGAGTAGGCCTTGGACTGCTCTGCTTCGCTACCCTGAGAGAGTCAAGCGCTTAAAACGGGTGCTTGGTTCCCAGCAGGGGGAAATTGTGGACCTATTACTTGTGTAGGCCACACAACTAATAACCATCTTCCTACAGGGTACATCACTGAGACAAAGAAATTCTCAGCACTGTAATTACTCACAATGAGCCCAATGTTATTCAACATCAATGTTCGTCCCTTTGCTGATATTGTTTAAGGCTGTGGTCTCACTTTGCTTTCCAAAAGCTGATGACACTCAGATCATCTTTTCTTTGTCATCTGCGGAGGATCACAGTACAGATACCCTGAACTCCTGTCTCCTTAAGGTTTCCACCTGGATGAACAGCTACTCCTTAAAGCTAAATGGAGACAAGACCAAGGTTATGGTGATGGGTAAGAATCCTCTGCTTTGGGGCCAAACAACCTAGGAGCACTTCCTATGCCGGTCTCTATGGTGAAGAATCTCAGTTTCTGGCTGGATGGGGAACTATCCATGAAAATCAAAAAATTCCAAGGTAGCCTCTATTTGTTTTGCAGTCTTGAAATGGCTAAGGAAAATCATTTGGATGCTCCCATTTTTGGCTCCAAGTATTATTATCCAGGCCTTGATTTTATCCATGCTGGACTACAGGCACATTCTCTATCTGGGGGCTGGCAAGTCCTCAATCAAACACCTACAAGTGATTCAGAAATCAGCAGCCAGTGTTCTATTGCATCTTCCCAAGTGCTCCCCAGTGTCTAACCTTCTTCACAACCTCCACTGGCTTCCGGTGGACAAACAAATACAATTTAAAGCCCTATACTCTGTGCATAAACCTAGGTCTAATTTCAGTCCATTTTATTTTCAACAGCCAGTAGAATCCCACTGCCCTAATCGCTCAGTTCCTTCGAGCAACCGCAACCTCTGCAAGGTCCCCAGAGTTTAAAAAGCCCACCTGGGTGGTCGCTCATTTTCCTACATTGGCCCTATTCTCTGGATCAAGATGCCCTATTCACTGAGAAGCTGACAATCTTTTGAAAAACCTCAAAACCTGGCTTTTCTGACTTTTATCTGCCTCCTCTGGCTAGTTACCTAACTGCATAGTGCTGGGAAACTCTGTTGGGTTACCTAACTCTGTATAGTGCTGGGAAACTTTGTTGGGTAGCTATGCAGTTTGGCAGACACTTGTGCCCCCTTCTGTAATAACGATAACACTGGTGCACATAAAGCGCCAGCACTATCTGCAGGGGGGCGTTACATCACTTACATGGGGGTGTGCCCCATGCAAATGAGGGAATCCCTTTACATCTGCATCCGCGCCATATTACAGACGTGGGCGCAGAGGCAAAGAAGCTGTCAGGGGCGCTCCGACAGTGTGAAGTGTCAGTGCGCCCCATGAGAGCAGTCCTCTGGTGGGGGGAAAAGGGGTCCCATGGATCCCCACAGACATACCCTTGCAGGCGGGTGCAGTCACTGACTGCACCCGCCTGCAGAGGGATCTCTAATCCCCCTTCAAAGTGCAGATGGGTTGCCACCTGCACCGTAAAAACACGGAGCTACTGTAAAACAGCCGCTCCATTTTTCACCTGAATGCGCTTCCCCCAGGGCAGCACGAGTTCGCGGTTGCCCTGGGGGCAGCGCATTCATTGTAATAGGGCGCATTTTCATTGTTTATGCGTGGTTCACCTTTTTAAAGATTTGCCTGGCGCAAACAAGGAAAATGTGCTGATTGTGTAATGTGGCTCTAGGTCCACCGTTTATTTTCTCTCTGTATTAATACAGACAGGACTAATCTTATGCAGTCACCCTTGTTTATGACCCAGACGTAACAGTCCATCTGAAATGCAAGGCCACATTCACTCTCAAAAAGAATAAAAGCAGTGCAGACCTATTTGGCCATATTGGGCCATATAGGTGAGATACAGCTTTAATTCTAGTACAGAAAGAGTGCAGGACCCATATTTTGGCATACTTGTCTCAATAATGGCCATATTAATCAATGGGCTGCGTTGCTTTTGCACCACGCTACATAGTGGAATAGCGATGCAACCCCTAAGGTGCAAATTATCGAGCCAAACAAGGCACCCTTGCGTGGCACTGAGTGGCTTGATGAATTCAGAGTAATGCAACGCAGCACAAATTGCTGTGTTTCTCTACCCTAGGGAGGCATTCCGTGGGTGGTGCATAGGTGCTCCCACACAACACCCATGGATTTTGATGCTTTCCCAGTTTTACCATTATGGGTAGATCTGGGAATGCGCCAAAATGCTACACCATCCCAGGGGAGGCGTAACGAGGAAATATAACTTAATTTCTCCTTGTTTATTCCTCTTTCTATGTGTGCTGAATTCTGCAGCACACATAGAAAGAGGAAAATGCCTCAGGGGATTGTTTTTTGTGCAGGAAGGTATCTCTTCCTGCACAAAAACAATCCTGCTTACAATCAGGCACCCTTGCACCATGGTGCAAGAGTGCCTGCGTTGGTGCTAGGCAGCTCATTGTGCGCCGGCGCTGGGAAAAGGCAGGAATGTGCCGTATAGTGATAGATACAGTGCATTCCTGCCCTTTCCCCGTAAAGCAGCGCAGCAAGGTGACTTGCTGTGCCGCGTTGCATTTTGATAAATATGGCCCTTAGAGCGTGTCACTGTGAAAACCAAACTGCTACCAGTATTTTCAGATGGAGCCACTACAGCACAAGTGCCTGCTACACTAGCCGACAAATTAGTCAAAAAACAGTGCAGACTTATTATAATTGCTATATTCTAATTTATCTTCATCAGAAGCTTTGTTTGAACTAGGCACTTCACATCAAGCAAAGTACACTGGTGCATGATCTTCACATAGTCACTGTGGGGCATATCAACAACGGCCAGCGATAATTATCGCTGGCCGTGCTTAGCGATAATTATATTATCGCTGGCTATCTCTGGCATTTATCGCCCTGGTAGCGCGTTATTAACAACGCGTTACTCCAGGGCGATAAAAATTCCAGAGATAGCGATGTTATCGCCCTTTTTCAGGGAACATCGCTGGTTTTCCCACAGGGTCGTATCAGCAGAATCCACCTCCTATGGCTAACATAGGTAAGTCGGGATTATAGCAGACGTTAGATTTTGGCGAAAACGGCCGTTTTCGCCAAAATCTAACGTCTGCTATAATCCTGTGGGCTGCCTTGTAAATATCGCGATGTGCACATCGGCGATATTTACAACGCAGCCCATCTGGGGTACGCCCAGTAACGCCCACTTTGCATCTCATTAGAGATGCAAGGATGGGCGTTGGGGGAAAGGGCGATAGTGCAGGGATTCACGCGATAGCGTGACCTTGCTGATTAGGCGATAGAATTATCGCCGCTTTCCGTCCGAAAACGGACGCTAAAGCGGCGATAATTGACTATCGCCTCGTTGTTAATATGCCCCTGTGGGAGGAGATATTTCTCTGTTTGGCTAATGAAAAGAGGAAATGCCATATTTTAAGCTTATAATAACTCTTCTCGATGTATTATGCATGAGGGTATGAGGTTATTATTTATTTCAGTGCACCAATCATGAAGATTAAAACATTGTATTGCGCATGTTAAAGTCAACATTGAGTTTACTTTAGGAAAGTGTGGAATTTTGTAATCCCTCAAAAGGCAGCGCTATGGTACACCCCTCCTTAACTTCATTTTCAGTTTGTATTATCCAGATGTAAATTAATGAAGAGCACACCCAGAAGAGCCATTGTCTTCCTAAATAATGTAAGAAATGTGCATCACATGTATGAATATAAAAGTAGAGTTGCTGGGTCAGTTCCTGAATTTCACAACACGAAATTAACTATAATGAGTCATGTTAGAAACAGACTTCTCTGTTGGTGTTCACAAAGGGATTTCTTATTCATTATTATTTTTCACACTGATGAAAGATTTGGGGTAGTACAAAATAAAGTGAGGACTTCCATAACAGAACAGTCGCAGTACAACATATTAACATCGCCTTACAATAATGCAGCAAAGAAAGACAGCAGTATGAAAATACCAAATATGCAAATTTTTGTCACACAGTCGAACTTCGAGAAACTTGCTATTATGATAGGGTGGTAAAAGATATTTGCACCAAGCACTGCTATAATTTACCACCAAGGACATGAAGCAGCATTAGTGAAAAATCTTTTGTGATTTGCCCCTTGGCGTGTACAGTCAGAATTTAGGGGCAAATTTATAATTTCTGACACACCGCTGCATTGCGCAGCATTGCATCACAATGAATTGTGCCAGGTTGTGGCAGAATCCTGCACTATGAATATGCCATGTTTGTCATATGGCGGACCATGGCACAGGGCCCCGAGATGCATTACGCATCGTGATGCAAAGTAGTTGATTATGGCACAAAGTGATGTAACGCAACTACTACCTAGTCAATTTGTGTGTTGTAAAACACCTTCATGTGCCACAAAGTAGCATTGCAACATGCAGGAGTGCATTGCGTTGCACGAACGCTTGAAAAAAGTAAACAGAGCAAAATAATTCTCACTGTGAACCCCCAACCCCATATCACTACAACCATGGAAGGAGCCGCAGGAACCCAGGAGGGCAACAACTCTAACCCAGAAGAGCAGCCAACAACCCAGGGGAAAAGGAAGAAAAACAATTACTCATCAGTGAGGTGACCAAGAATGATGTCTATTATTTGTCACCTTCGAATTGCAAAGAAGGATGCCAAATGGCAATCTATAGTGGACAAGATCAACTGCATTACACAAACAAGAATGACTGTAGTGCAGTGTGAGAAGAGGTGGCACGATCACAAATGTAGGAAACTGGCCAGGAACCTAAAGGCAGCCATTAGGACCTGAGGAGGACCTGAATTCCAGGAGGATTTGGACCCGCTGGAGGAGGAGGTGGCATCCCTCATTCCAACAGATTTGGTAGCCATCGTGGAAGGTCAGGACAGTGCTGACGTGGAGGACCATCAAGAAGTACAGGATGAGTGAAAACAAGGGGTGTAGTGTCACAGAGAAGCGTACAAGGACTGTATGATCAATTGTCAAATAAAGGACAGATAAATGGAATTACCGTCTGATTGCAGGGACAACAACCTAGGGGAACATTTATCAATCTTTATCATTGCCCTTGTGCCATGCAAGGGATTTCAAGTGCGAGAAAAAATATAAATATGTTACATCAAGCCAGGCAGGGCCACCTTGCCTGGCCCTGAGTGGCTTCTTAAACCTAGAGTAATACAAGTCTGTGGAAATCGCTCCCTTGCTTTAAGGTGCAGCAGGGAGCTATGCCATGAGTGGAGCATGGGTGTTCCCACCCACCCACTCATGGATTATGACACATATCCAGATTTTCCAAAATGAGTAGACCTGGGCACATATCAGAATAGTATGCCACCCCACCAGAGGTGCTATGATGAAAAATCTCAATAACTTTCCTTGCTGTTTGATCTTTTGAAGTGTGCTGCATTGTGCAGCACACATAAAAAGAGGAAAATGCCTCTCAGGACAGTTTTTGTGCAGGAAGGTGTCCCTACTGAGCATGCTAGAGCGTAGACACGGCTGTGTTTTACTTTCGCTGTACTTCCTGTTGCAGAGGCATCTGGCTCCCGTTAGAGTGGTTGCCATTACTGCATGGTACCACCAACCTGCTTTTATTGATTGTATGTGTTCTTTCACAATTTTAATTTGTTTTTACTTTTACCAGAAGCAACATACCACAGGGGAGCCTGTGGGTGCTGCAGGGGTTGCTGGGCCCCAGTTAAAAGCCCCATTTACTTTCCCCACTGACTTCGATCTTTCGCGCCCAGGCGCCGAGGCTCGACACGCCCCCCTCATTTAGAGGATACTGACTCATGGACACTTCACATCTGCGCAGCTCCTCCTGAGCATGCTAGAGCGCAGACACAACTGCGTTTTACTTTCCTTGTACTTCCTGTTTGGGAGGTGCCTGGCTCCCAATAGGGTGGTTGCCATTACTGCATGGTACCACCAACCTGCTTTTATTGATTTTATGCGTTCTTTCACAAGTTTAATTTGTTTTTACTTTTAAGTTACCAGTAGCAACATCCCACAGAGGAGCCTGTGGGTGCTGCTGGGGTTGCTGGGCCCAAGTTTAAAGCCCCATTATTTTCCTCACTTACTTCGAGCTGGACATGCCTCCCTCCTTTAGAGGGTACTTAGTCATGGACACTTTGCATCCGCGTGCAGCAGGCGTGCTGCTGGCACGCTGAAGGCATGCCTAAGGCATGCTCGTCTGCGCCCGTCCGTGCCTGGACCAGTCCCGGGGACGGGGACCCTGGATCTTTCTTAGGAGAAGAAGAGGCCCACATTAAATACTCAGGTATGGCACTCTATGCCATACGTCCGCCAAGCACCCGTGATTGCATAAAACTTTGTCTACACTCGGCAGTTCCCTCAGGCAAGCTTTTCTGCCCGCACTGCAAGGCAATTATTCTGAGACCACCTCTTATGGTATCCCCCTCCAACATAGGACCTCTACCCCTTAATAATAATATCATGCTAAAGCTTACCCTTATTAATGCACGATACTTAAAGAAACATAAATACGAAATATCCGAACTTATTGACGCTGGTAAGCTTGATACTCTTTTCACCACGGAATCTTGGGGTGACGGGGCGACCGACACGTATTTTGCGGTAGCAGTTCCCCCAAGTTTTGAATTGTTTAGACGGGAAAGACTCATAAAAAGAGGTGGTGGCCTTGCTTTGATTTATCGCAGTTGGATTAATGCCCACTGTAGTGCTCTTCCTTCCATTGACTGCGAGGCTTTTCTCTTCAAACTAAGTTTCTATAATCAAGAGATGTTCAATGGCATGCTTATCTACCGGCACCCTGGACCTAAAAGTAAATATCTGCATAATTTTCAATCCTTGGTGGAATTTGGTCTCCGATCCGATAATTTTACAATACTTGTAGATGTTAACTTTCAGCTAGAATCCATCAATGATAAAGACACCCTAGCTTTCTTAGAGATGGCATCTGAACGAGGACTAGGACAACTTGTTAGTGAACCTACACACTCGGCCGGTCACACCCTTGACGGACTTTTCTCCAATAATCCTGCCATCAAAATTCTTAAGACGTTTCCACTCAGTTGGTCTGATCACTGAGCCATAATTTTGTAATATAAGTTGCCATTTACAGGGGGCGTGACACGCACGCAGACAAGATGGCCGCATCTGCTTAAGCTCCGGAGAGCCTCCGTGAGGCCGTCCGGTTTTCCAGTGAACGGAGTCCTGGAAGGGCGGTTTCAACGATGGATATCTGCAGCGGAAGGTAGCGAGGGCACTCAAGAGAATTTGCGGCGCATTTGGAGCGCTTTTGGTGCCTTTTCCAGCAGCATCTGTGTTCTCCTCAGGGTGGCGCCTAAGATGGCGGCGGCGTGAGGAACACGGGCTCATTAACCCTCACAACTTGGAGATTCCAGGGTACAGCGATTGATAAAGTAAGAGCGCTTCGCCTGAATCGCATACCACGCTGCTGCTGAAGGATAATACATGCTCTGAGGCATTTGAAGTTAAAGTCCATTCAGATGAAGTTTCTTTTAAGCAGCGCTGAGAGGCTGTATGTGTAAACTGACAGTGGCTGCTTATGGGAAGTTCTGCTCGCCCTGAGGGGAACTCCAGGGGTCAAAAGAATGCGAATATTTGCAGCGTTGTTTCACCTGTAAATAAAGCGCTGTTCTTTTCTGAGGCGATATGTTTCTCCTGAGGGGCAACACATTTAATATGAAAGCTCCTTGAATGTGCGCTGATGTGCGATGTTGTTCTCTTCACCAGCTATGTGGAGCATTGTTTTAACACAGGATCATCAACAACCCTTTTGCGCTTAAAACCTGACTGGAAGTTCATAAGGTGTACTGCGATGATAACCTTGTCTACCAGTTTTGGAGTGGCAGAGGATTAATACCTACTCCTTAATGAGCTGGTTTTGCTACGGTGATTTTCTGCAGCTGCACCTGTTTCCTCTACCACTATCGCGGGTTGGACACTAGTCTCTCAGTGGCGCACACTTATTTAAGTGCTCTTTAACCACGAGGTAGAGGTTGCTATCTGTCTGGACAGTGACATTTTGTAGGGCACAGTTTATGTGTTTGGTCATTGTTCTTTGTCCTCTGAGGGACTTGTTCCGCCATATTTCCAGGTAACGCTCTGGTGGTCTGGAACAGGGAGTGGTTGGTAGTGCTGTTTTTCTTTTCACCTATATTTGTCTTTTCCAATAGCAGATAATATGGGCCTCCCTGTTAAAGATAAGGATGCAAAAGGTGCTCTTAAGAGATCTAAACAAACGTCTCCCCTGCCAGAGGTAACATCTAAAGATTCTACTACTACTTTAGACACAATACTTCTACGTCTAAATACGGTTCATGATATTGCGCAGAGTACTAAAACAAATACAGATCTACTTCAGGTTGAAGTTGCGGCGATTAGAAGTGACTTCAAAAGTTTGTCATTACGTGTCTCAAATGCAGAATCTCGCATAAGCGCAGTTGAGGACACATCTCATCAGCAGACCAGGCAGGTACAGAATTTGGAGCGCTCTATGGCTTCTTTGCGGAGGGACCTTACAGAACAGGAAGATAGGAATCGTAGGAGTAACCTACGTATTTTTGGTCTACCAGAGGATGCGGAGAAAGGTGCTCCTTCAATGCTTGAGTTTCTGCTGGACTGGATCCCTACGGTTCTCCATATCTCTTTTCAGAAAGACTTTGAAATAGAACGGGCTCATAGAGTTCCCTCTTTTCGCCCTAAGTCCTCGCCGCATCCTAGGCCTATAGTGTTCAAGCCTTTACGACACCAACACTCAGAACTTATTTTGTCTCAGATGAGGAAGATCAGATCGATTACATGGGAAGGCCACAGGATTGCTATATCTCAGGATTTTGCTAGAGATACTGTCATCAGGAGAAAAGGTTTTTAAACCTTCGGCGGAGACTTTTGGACATGAACATTCCTTTTTCCTTCGCTGGTCCCTCACGATTCAGAATAACTGTTAAAGGTCGATCTCAAATTTTTTATGAACCATCAGAGTTAACAACTTTTTTGGATAATCAATCTGAATCGCGAATGGAATCTGACTCTCCCTCAGTCTCCTCTGGTTCTTGAAGAGATCATTGCTTTTATGGCTGGACTCTAGTATTTTCTGTGCCTATTTTTCCTCTTACAGGTTTTGAGGCTTCTTTTTCCTGTGGGAAGTTGGAGGTTCCCTTACTTCATCCACGGTTATGGGCCCTTCAAGTTTATCTTTATCTTTTTTCTTTTTTGTGTATTAACCTTTCCTTGCAGGTTCATCTTTCCGCTTATAACTCATAACGATATCTTTTTTGAGGGAAGGTTGATGTCAAATAAGATTAGGCCCTTCTCTCAGTGTTCTTTATTCAAGATATATTAATTGCCTTTTGTAGGTGTGTTCCATTAATTCCTTTTCCTTTGCAGGTTTTTAAATGAAGCAGTTATAGTAATTTCTATTTCCTCATTTCATTGTGTATTGATAGCTGGTGTGACGCTCTTACAGTTCTCATTATCTAGTTTCATAGCGTAATTTATTTCCTAGGTATGGCTGAGGATTACTATGTGGCTGCTTATCTAAACATTAACTGTTTTTTAGGTGATATGTTTATTGTGACAGCTGGATGCCCTTGTAGAATCCTTTTTTCCGCAGGCGTTAAGAGTGTACCTATTTAACTCTTTCTTAGATATGTATTTTATAGTATTTGTATGACACGTAAAATGTGACTCGATATTCAGGTTTTTATCAAATGGTAATGTTGCGAGTATACTCATTAATTCTTTCTAGTCATCTTCCCCTTTTTTATCAATCATAAGGGTGTTCACTCATATCCTGGATTAATTTCTTATTGTAGGAATAATATAGTACATGTTAGCTAATTAGTAATTTGTCTGATGTTTATTTACACAAACAATGTGTAACCTATAATAATGAATGGATTATGTTATATACTGTTTATACCCTATCCCTTCTATGGCTAGTGGTAAACAATGGCCTCTTCTTGAAGGGATCATTGCTTTTATGGCTGGACTCTAGTATTTTCTGTGCCTATTTTTCCTCTTACAGGTTTTGAGGCTTCTTTTTCCTGTGGGAAGTTGGAGGTTCCCTTACTTCATCCACGATTATGGGCCCTTCAAGTTTATCTTTATCTTTTTTCTTTTGTGTATTAACCTTTCCTTGCAGGTTCATCTTTCTGCTTATAACTTATAACGATATCTTTTTTGAGGGAAGGTTGATGTCAAATAAGATTAGGCCCTTCTCTTAGTGTTCTTTATTCAGGATATATTAATTGCCTTTTGTAGGTGTGTTCCATTAATTCCTTTTCCTTTGCAGGTTTTTAAATGAAGCAGTTATAGGAATTTCTATTTCCTCATTTCATTGTGTATTGATAGCTGGTGTGACGCTCTTACAGTTCTCATTATCTAGTTTCATAGCGTAATTTATTTCCTAGGTATGGCTGAGGATTACTATGTGGCTGCTTATCTAAACATTAACTGTTTTTTAGGTGATATGTTTATTGTGACAGCTGGATGCCCTTGTAGAATCCTTTTTTCCGCAGGCGTTAAGAGTGTATCTATTTAACTCTTTCTTAGATATGTATTTTATAGTATTTGTATGACACGTAAAATGTGACTCGCTATTCAGGTTTTTATCAAATGGTAATGTTGCGAGTATACTCATTAATTCTTTCTAGTCGTCTCCCCTTTTTTATCAATCATAAGGGTGTTCACTCATATCCTGGATTAATTTCTTATTGTAGGAATAATATAGTACATGTTAGCTAATTTGTAATTTGTCTGATGTTTATTTACACAAACATTGTGTAACCTATAATAATGAATGGATTATGTTATATACTGTTTATACCCTATCCCTTCTATGGCTAGTGGTAAACAATGGCCTCTTTGGCTGCTATTTCATGTTCCCCCTATATATGGTTCTGGTCTCTTATAGACTTCCCCTGGTGGGGTTATTCTTTTTATTTTTGCAGTTTGTGTTTTTCTCCTCACCTTTTCTTTCTCTCTTCCATTTCTGTTTCTTTCTTGCTGTACTGAGTTCTTTCTTCCTACGGACTTCAGCCTTACTCTCTTACTTTTATGTGTATAAGTTTTCTTCCCGTGTCGTCCATCTCATGCAATATACATCCCTTAGTGTTTTTCATTTACTGACTTTTCTTATCTTTACTGATCTCCCTTATTCATGGCTGGCTTAAATGTGATGTCACTTAATGTGCGTGGTTTGAACCACCCAGTAAAGAGATCAAAAATGTTGGATTACTGCAAAGGCCTTTCTACTGATATTGTGTTATTGCAAGAAACTAAGATAGCGTATAAGGAGGCTTTATTCTTGCGTAAGCAATGGGTTTCTGATGTGTCGTGCTCAGAGGCTTTTGGGAAGAGGAACGGGGTGGTTACTCTTATTTCTAAAAATTCGGGATTGTCCATTGTCTCGGCTGAACATGATCTTGAAGGTAGGTGGCTGCTTACGCAATTGTCTAATGGGTCATCTGATCTCTATATTATGAATATATATGCTCCCAATAGTGATGACCCTTCTTTCTGGCGAACAATAACCAAGAAGCTTTCCGAAATACCTATTAGTGATAAAGTGATTGTCGGGGAGATTTCAATCTGCCAATGGATCCTATCTTGGATAGATATTCTGCATTCCGATTCCGTCCTCCCAGGGCGCACAAACAAATGCTTAACATGTGTTCTTCCCAACGACTCATTGATGTGTGGAGAATGCATAATCCCACTGGCAGTGACTTTACCTTTTTCTCTTCTCCTCACTCTAACTTCTCTCGCATTGATTATCTCTTGGTTCAAGCAAATATGTTGAAACATACTACAAATGTGATAATCCACCCTATAGTTGTCTCTGATCATGCCGCAGTCTCTTTCACTCTTCTTAATCTCACAGATAGTCGCGGACCGCGTACTTGGCGTCTCAATACAGAAATCTTACAGGACGACAAAGAGGTTGAGTTGCTTGATGCAGCTATACATAATTTTTTCCGAGAGAATGAATCATCCGTGACATCTCCTGTAGTATTATGGGATGCTTTCAAATGTACCCTTAGAGGCAACATTATTCAAACTATGGCACGAAGAAACAGTATTATTAAAAAAGAGCTTCTCTCGATTACAGACAACAGTAAACAAAAAGAATCATTGTATAGAGGTTCTAAAGATAAAGTGATACTGCAAGAAATCAAAAATCTTAAATATAAGTATAATTCTATCTTGACCAAGAGGGCACACATTGGGGTACAATTACAAAAATCAAAACGCTTGTTACTAAAAAACCGAGCAGGTAAAGTTCTGGCAGCTACTTTAAAATATCAGGACACTAGTGTTCGATCAACTCAGATTACCTGTATCACAGACACTGCGAGAACACGGAAATTCTTGACTAAAGATATTTTGGAGGTATTTCGTGACTTTTACTCTAATTTATACACCCCTGAACACCAATCTTCTTTAGCGCAGTGCCAACAATTTCTGACTTCTATTCCTTCTAGTACCATTGCCGACACGGATATTGTTTCTCTAAGCAAACCGATTGAGTCTGAGGAAATTGTTCAAGCCATTAAGGCAACTAGATCAGGGAAAGCGCCAGGACCGGATGGTTTTTCTATTGAGTTTTTTAAAAAATGTAGTTCTTCTCTAGTACCACGTCTGCAACAGGTTTTTGATGCCTTTGTTTCTTCTGGGAAGGTTTCGGGTTCGGCAATGGAGGCTACTATAGTGGTTATTCCCAAAGAAGGTAAGGATCATTCGGACCCTAAAAATTTCCGCCCAATCTCTTTGCTAAACATGGAAGCAAAAAATGTTGCAAACATTTTGGCAAAACGATTAGAGTCTCATATTCCTACTCTCATTCATCCCTCCCAGACGGGTTTTGTCAAGGGAAGATTAGCTAGGGATAATATCCGCACTTTCTGCCATATCTTAGAGAAAGCTAAGAGTTCTAGTTCGCCGGCGGCAGCTATTGCGCTTGACGCCGAGAAAGCTTTCGATAAGGTCTCGTGGCCTTTTCTTCAGGCGGTACTTCAATCCCATAACCTGGGGGATGCATTTATTGGTATGGTTATGTCCTTGTATACTCAACCTAAGGCTAATATTAGAATTAATGGAATTACCTCACCCTTCTTTGATCTAGGCCAGGGCACTCGACAAGGTTGTCCATTGTCACCACTTCTCTTTTTATTGTCTATTGATCCGTTACTTCGCCTACTTAATCTTAATCAGGACATCCGGGGGTTTCAATTTGGTTCACAGCGCATTAAAACAGCTGCGTATGCGGATGATGTTCTTATCTTCTCTGAAGATATAGAAAGAGCAATTCCTGCTATTTCCACTATTATCAAACAATTTTCTCTTGTCTCAGGATATACTTTAAATAGAGACAAAACCGAAATGTTTCCTCTTAATCGGCTGTGCTTTTCTTCTCACATGGGAGATGCAGGATTCAAATGGCAGTCTGAGCGGCTTAAATACTTGGGAATTTGGTTTTCTGCGAATTTATCGGATACTATCTCTTCCAATGAATCTCAGGTACTGGATAAAGTTAAAAAATTATTGGAGGCTTGGTCGCCTAAGTTCATCTCATGGTGGGGACGGCTCCAGTCATTAAAAATGATGATAACTCCTATTGTCAATTTTGTGTCATCCATGCTCCCTGTAAATCTCTCCTCTTCCTTTTTTCATGAGATATATGTGATCACTTCTAAATTTCTCTGGAGCGACAAACGTGCTAGGATTGCATACAAACAATTAAGGAAATCTTATGATATGGGTGGTTGTAATTTCCCAGATTGGAGTTTATATCAGTCGGCGTTTTTAGCCTCTCAGGGGGCCTTATGGTTTCCTTCTGATAATAGACACATTCCACCATGGTTATGTATTGAACAACATTTGTGCTCTCCCTTACCCACCTCAGCTTTGATGACTGCGTCTACATTGACTTTTCCTTTCTCTGGACGTATCATAACAGACACGATTTTAGCATTGAAAAAGATTGATAAGAGAGTTTCTTTACACATTCAAAATTCTAGGTGGTCTTCTTTGTGGCACAATCCCAAGATTAAGATTCAGTTGGACGCGGAGACAAGGTCATATTGGGCCAACAAAGGTGTTGCATTGGTCAAGCATCTTTATAATGCTAACAATGATCCTTTGCCTTTCTCCTCGTTGGCCCCAACTTATTGTCTTAATTCTATTGATTTCTACTCATTTCTTAAAATTAAAGTAGCTTTGTCCAAGAGTACCTTTCATCCAGATTTGCATATGGTCTCTCTCCTACAGCTTTGGGGTAAGGTAGGACATATGGCTTCTAGGATATATAAATTTTTGTTCACTTCTCCGTCATCATCCTCTACAGTCACACAGCTCAAATGGATGCAACATTTTGACGCTGATGTAGTCAAACATATTACATCGGATACTTGGAAAACTATTGGGAAACTCTCCCTACGGAATAAAGTTGCTCCTTCTCTGATTCAATCAAAGTTTTTTACTATCAACCTTCTACATTGGACCCCAGCTCGTCTATATACACTCAAACTTAAAGATGATGATCTTTGCTGGAATTGTAAAAGTGCTGCTGGTACTCCTCAACATATGTTTTTTGAGTGCTCCCTTCTCCATGCGTTCTGGGAACTCATCCATAAGCATTTATTATTCATTTTTGATATTCAATTTGAGCTTTCCTTTCCTTTAGTCTTGTTGGGTCCTTGGGCAGCTCCATCTCCACTTCCTTTAGATGAGTTAGATTTTCAACTCTTGGATTTACTGGTATCCATAGCTGTTAAAATTATTTTGTCAGAATGGAAATCATTTAATGCTTTATCGTATCATACATGGTGGGCATGGGTATCATTTCTCCGTGGTGCTCACACTTCGGTGGAGGAGAAACATTATACTCCCTCCATTTCCTCTGGTGTCTGGAGATCGCTTGATAAATATATCCATTTAGCCTCTCAGGGCCTAATCGCTCAGTACCCCTTTTCTACCGCTGGTTGATTTTCCCTCTTTATTTTACTAAGGCTGGAGTCCCTTTCTCTCTTTCTTTCTTTCTCTCCTCTTCTCTCTTTCTTTCTTTCTCTCTCCCTTTCTCTCTCTTTTTCCATCAGTCTCTTTTCCTCTTTTCCTTTTTCCGCTTACGTTCTCTTTCTTTATTTTCTTTTGTGTGTTCGTCCCTTGCTAGTTAATGTAATACAAATGAATTCACATGAATAGGTTCTTATATTCCTGCTGGTTTTAGATTTTACCCACTATTTATCATATTGCTCATATTTATGTGTTTGTTAACTATTTATTGGTCAAGATGACTTTTATGTATTACATGCTGTAGTACCTTAATTATTTATACTCTCTCTCTTAAATTAATAAAAATTGTTGAACAAAAAAAATAAGTTGCCATTTACAGGACAGGACTTCTCTAAGCCAGCCAAAACCGTCACCTGCAGAGCCTGGCATAAAATAGATACTGTGACACTAATCCATTGTCTAGAGCAGAGCCAACCTGACATCTCTCTTGACGCTAACTCTTCAGCATCTGCCTATACTTCCTGGCTTAATTCTGCCTTTTCTAAACTAGCTCCACCTTACGCGTCCCATAAATACAGAGGGGAACCTTCTGCCCCCTGGTTCTCTGAAGCTCTGAGACTAGAAAAACAAGCCTGCAGAAGGCAAGAAAGACGTTGGCTCAATTATTATGATGCCAAAGACAAACAGTTATACAAATTGGCGTTAGCCAAATATAAAACTCTTCTTATCGACGAAAAAAGCCTCTACTATACCCAAATGATAGAGAACGCATCTAATTCGAACAAGGAATTGTTTCAGGTGGTCACAAAGCTTACTTTGGTCCCGAAAAATAATTCGACCATACATAGTCAACAATTTTGTGACACTCTGGCTTCTACTTTCAAAGACAAGGTCAACCAAATCTTTAATATATTTGACAACTCAAAAACCAAGGATACTATCGTGAGTCATCAGGAAGCTCCTGGCTATCACCCGCTTTTGGAATTTACATCCACCTCCCCTGATCAAGTAGCTGCTCTCCTACTAGGAGCTAAATCAGGATCACCGGATGACCAATTCCCTCTCAGGATCCTGAAACTTGCGGCAGAACCTATCTCCACCAACTTAACTTCCACTTTTTATCAAATGTTCTTGCAAGGGGTGTTTCCCACTATGTGAAAACAAGCCTGTATTCTCCCCCTAATAAAAAAGCCCAATCTTGATATTAATGATTCCGCCAACTATTGTCCCATCTCTAGGCTTCCTCTTCCAGCGAAAATTTCTGAAAAGTTTATTAATTCAGAACTGTCAAAATTGATCCTTGACAACCATCAGTTCGGGTTTAGAGCAGATCACAGCACTGAAATTGCCTTAATAAAAACTACAGAAGAAATAAGAACGTCACTGGATAATGGGGGATCAGCGGCCCTCATTTTGTTGGATCTTTCGGCGGCGTTTGACACAGTGGACCATGAGCTTCTGGTCCACCGCTTGAATGCCATAGGAGACAAAAACAAGGCCCTTTCATTACTTTCATCCTTCCTTTCAAAGAGGGCTCAAATATTGACACTGGGACAATATAACTCCGTACCATTCACACTACCTTGCGGGGTTCCTTCGGGCTCTTCATTGAGCCCAACCCTGTTCAATATATATGTTTCAAAACTAGCATCTCTGATCAAAAGCTTCAACCTGAATCCTACCTCCTATGCTGATGACACACAGCTGGTAGTATCAGCAGTTGATAAAGACTCCTTAGGTCCATCAAGACTCCATGATTGCATGGGTGCGATCAGCCTATGGATGAGTAAGCATTGTTTAAAACTCAACTCAGGTAAAATTGAGGTAATACTATTCAGAAACCGCCCCCTGTGCATGGTCCTCAGCATGGTGGCCTTATAGCCTAGGTCCTTCACCTGTACCCATGACGAAAGCTAAAAACTTTGGCTTTATTATTGATGATAAGCTCAAATTTGGAGCACAAGTATCCAAGATAGTCTCGTCCTCTTTCCACACTATTAGGATGATAAGGAAAATCCTCCCTTTCATTTCCAGCAATACCAGGAAAATTGTGGTCTCAGTTTAGTCCTCTCAAAATTGGAATACTGCAATGATTTGTACATGAATCTACAGGAAAAACTGATTAGAAAGCATCAACTGGTCCAAAATGCATCAGCCAGAATGATTATGAATCTTCCAAAATTTCATTTGATCTCTTCAGGTATTCAAAAACTGGACTGGTTCCCTGTCCACAAGCGAATTAAATTCAAGGCCCTCTGTGTGGCTCACAAAGCCCTGCATCAGGCAGGACCTGAATTTTTATGGGAACATCTTAAGTGGTGCACTCCCAACCGACATCTGCATTTGGCTACTGCCAGAGTGATAGCCACTACTAAATTCAAGGAAGTGAACTGGAGAGGTAGGAGCTTTGTCAATAGCACTGCCAGGCTCTGGTACTCCCTCCCTCCACATCTTAAAGCCATCTCCCCCTGCTCACCTTCAGGAAGGAGATTAAAACGTGGCTGTTTAACAACTAACAGATCCCTTCTCAGCATATTCAGGCTCAGCATGCACCAAGACACTCACGGGTAAACCTGTGCTATATAAATCTTTTTAACATAACATAACATAACATAACATAACATACATGCACAAAAAAATCCTGCCTACAATGCAAGCACACTTACACCATGACACAAGGGTGCCTGCGTTATTGCTAGTCAGGCTAAAGTGCAAGACATTGTTGCCCCGTATAATGGTAAATAAGGCACAACCATGCCCTTTCCCTTTCACGCAGTGCAGCAAGGTGGCTTGCTGTACAGTGTTGCATGCATGTTTGATCAATATGACCCCAAGGGTGCTAATATTCACAAATGGTATGCAAGACAGTGTAGCAAGGCAGCTTGGTGTATTGTGCTGCGTGAAAGGTAGAGGGCAGGAATGTGGGCTCTTTAACAATATATGGTGAATTACAGCTCTCGGCTAGCACTGGTGTTCAAACTGATGCCTAGAGCAAATGATGAATGGTGCAATGGTGCCTGCATTGTGGCTAGACAGCACATTGTGCGCCATTTCAGACAGGGAGCAGGAATGCACCTTAAAATGTTAAATACGGCTATTACTGCACTCTCCTTTTTACACAGGTGGCTTGCTGCATTGTGTTGCATCACAATTTCATAAATATGTCACCTAGTGAATAATGAGGGTGTGAGATCAATGTACATCGCTTGACATGTTACAAGTGACAACAGTACAATATGGGCATATCAACTTGTAGAAACATATGGTCTTCATATCCCTGTATACTTGAAAGTGAAGGAAAATAATGTCAGAATGTAACAGAGATCCCTTGTGTCAAATGCAATCATGGAATATTTGCAACTTATCCCCATTTTTGTCCAGTGGGACAAACAACATCTCCTGAAGATCAGCCTGTCTGTGATGATCAACCTGTTGGTGACACCCTCCAGCCCCCCATGGATGAAGACACCTTCCAACAACTCCTAAACAAAATAGAAATATCTCCTCTGGTTTTGGCAAGGGAAGACAACTTTGTTGTGTCTCCAGATGAACCAACCATGACTGGACATGCACCATCTATGTATCATAATGCAAGTCAGGACTCTGAGGACACCCAAGTCACATTTCAACGAAAAGTGGTAGGAGTCCAGCAGTGAATGGTTGATGAAGTCAGGTTGGGGATGGAGTCTAAAGCAGGCACTCTCGAAGGAGTTCATAGGTGTCTTAGCCCCATTAAGGGGTTGTCAAAGGCTATTTTAGACACCTACGCTTGGCTCTATGGGATTGATGTCTTTTTAGCTGATATCGCTGGTGTCATGATGCAGAAGGATTAACAACACTACCTTTCAACATCTAACACCAGTGATGTTGTTAGCCAGCTGGGAGCCATCAATTCCTCTATCCAGTCCTTGGAAAGAGGGATGGAGGCTTTAGGTAATAGTTTTGACGCCAAGATGGATTCCTTCATGGCATCAACAAGTGCCCTCAATAGCAACGTCATAGCTGTGTTGCCCAACCAGCAAGTCCTTGCCAGGGACTACCATGCTGCCTTACTGGCATTCATAGATGACATTGGGAATAACATCCACTGCCTCTAATGTTTCTGTTTCAGAGGCAAACACCTTCACTCCTCTTCCTCCTATTCCAACACCACAACGTCCAGTGGAAGCGGAACACTCATCAGAGGAGGAAGATGTACAGTTCCCCAGTTTTCAAACCAGAACTTCCATATAAGCATCTGTGAAAGCCTCCTAGCCAGTTTTACAATCTGCTTTGTGTAGGACATCATGCCACCTTCCTTGCAACCTGCTACAGTACTTGATCTTGTCCTGCTGTTCTCATCAAATAGAATCCATATTTGCCAATGGCAATTTGTTCCTCACCACTTTTAATATGTAACACATGTAAATGAGAAGTATATTTTCTAGCTACATGTATTGTGAATCACTACACATTGGCATTTGCCACTATGTGATAATTTGATGAAAGTATACGTATCATATGCTGAAATGTGAGAACCAGGTTTACAATAAACAATTTTGAAATCCCATGACCAGATGTGTATGGTCTAATCTCTAAAGTCTTCATACATACCATACAAAAACAGGATCAAATCAAAAGCAGAGGAGAATAAAGTAAATATCACATGCAGTCTCTGAATGTGTAACTTCTACAATGACATCAATGCAATGGAAGGTTGAGCAATGTGTAGCACGTCTATGGAACGTCAGAGTAAATCAACAAGCAACCTCATCTTGATGGACACACAGAGAAATGTTTTAAAATTACACAAAGACTTACCACCTCTAAAAAGGATGTGTGAGGTGTGTGAACTCAACGCACTGTTCCACTGATCCATATCTATGCTGCAAAGTACTTAACCTCCTCATTATTTATCTATGCTGCAAAGTACTTAGGGGAGAGGTGAGGCGCAGCGGCCAGGTCAGCTGACTCCAGAGCGCGAGGCTCGTGGTTCAATCCCCAGCATTGGAGGCAGATCAGCTCAGCATCATGTGACTCTGGGCAATAGCTCACTAAATCTCCCGATGGCACCCAGCGCCTTGAGACCCTTACGGGTGATTAGTTTACGCTTTGTTAGAATCGAAATGTCTTTCTACCCCGTCTTCATGATGTATGCTGTGTTATGTTAGCATTCATGTAGCTATGTCATATTATCGTTATTTCAATTGTGTAGGTGCCCAGCTTCTGTAGGGTAGTGTAGGCCTAAGTTAGCATCTGAGACGCCATTTTCCTCTTCCAGTTGCCATGTTACGCTGTGAGCAATCCCCGGTATCTGTGCCCCCGTTCTCTGCTTACCTTAGCAGAAGCTGCTGTTCAGAAAGTTCCCATATCTCATCCAAGGTCGGAACCCAGATGCACGAAGAGAATAGTTTATTCAGCTCCGCATTCCTATCATTGGACATAGTTATGCTCCCACACCAGAGAGAGCTGAGACCGAGTAGGATGGCCTTGGGAGCCTGATAACGTGTACCCATTCTGCAGGTGGTTGCTCATCCCTCAGTGCCTCCTTTGTCAGTCTTTGTGCCCAAGCAGTATTTTTCCATTAGGGGCGGGGTTTCGAGAGGTGTTGGAAGGTTTATTTCGTGTTACCAAAGGTTGGGAAGTCAGTCCCCTCCGTAGCATCTAAGGAGGCTAGTCAGACTGGACTCCGCTGCAGCGCATTTTACAATAAACTAACTTGGTTTGTATTCTCTACTGCGTCACCGACTCTTCATTTCTTTGAAGGCTAAGAGGAGGTCGCGAGTGACCCGGGTGGCCCTAATCGGGTCACTTCCTTTAGTTGGCGCCCAAACAGGGACCCCACCAGGTGACCCATCCTCGCCCGCGACTGGGTGTGGAGTTCGGGGTCGCATCCGGTCGGATGGGTGGATCGGGGTACCCCACACGATCAAGCCTAGTTCTCGCAGCTGCCCCGTCCATCTGATCGGGTGATGCCTCGCCCAGTGGTTGTCCCAGCTGGGATCCTGAAAGGGCAAAACCCTTGGATCTGACCGTTTGGTCCGAAGAGTCGGCAGTGGAGAATAACTTTGCTTTACCTGTGTGCACCAGGTGAGTTTGGCTTGCCTCTCGGCAGGTATGGTGCCGTCTTGAATAGTCTTGAATATGGTCCGAGGACCATTCTTAGCTTGTTGGACTTGGTGGGTCTGTGGACCCTTGAGGTGCAGAGTGTTGCGAACGCTCTGCCAGGCCACCTGTTGAATTTGGTTTACTCTTGAAAAGGCCTGGGGCTAGAGCCTACCTTCTTGTTTTGGTACAGTCTCCGGACTGTCTTGTTTTGGTACAGTCTTTTGACTGTCTTGTTTTGGTACAGTCTTCGGACTGTCTTGTTTTGGTACAGCCTTCGGACTGTCTTGTTTTGGTACAGTCCTCAGACTGTCTTGTTTTGGTACAGTCTTCGGACTGTCTTGTTTTGGTACAGTCCTCGGACTGTCTTGTTTTGGTACAGTCCTCGGACTGTCTTGTTTTGGATTCCCTTTGTTTGGTGTGTTGTTTAGTTCGTGTGAGTAGTATATGTGTATGCTATTGAGATGCCTTGTTTAAGTAAATTGTGGTGTGTGGGGTGCCGCTGTTGCTCTGCCGAAGCTCGGCTAGAGGAGAGGCAACCTGCGCCTCTGGAAGGCACCCTGAATTTCGATATGCATGTGAAGCACGGCCTTGGCCCTATTATGTTTAGTACATTATTGCACAAATATACGAGGGACAATGCCGAGCTTCAGTGGCCACCAACAGGTACTTTTGACGAACAGAAATTGAATTATCTGCAAGATAAATTATTTGCCAGGAGAAGTAGGCAGTCGATGTTTGATTCCCTTCAGGTATGGCAAAAGGAAGCTAGGCAACGATGCATGAGGGCAGAGAAGGAGGCCCGGAGGGCAAAAATGCAAACGATAACTCAGAAAGCAGTAGCCTACGATAGGGATAAAGTAGAAAAGGGTATAGAGTGTGCTGATAGGAAGTTTCGATTACATTGTGATAAGTCCTATGTTGCCAGGGAGGAAGGTGATGCATTTGTGGATGAACTATTGACAGCACAACCTCAACATCATCTCCTACGCCGACAACACCCAGCTGATCCTCTCCCT